>VZRQ01009254.1:1154729-1215729 GCA_013397975.1 Machaerirhynchus nigripectus | reverse complement strand
TGCGCTGGCACGCGCGTGGCGGTACGTGCGCGCAGGCACGCGCGGCCCCGGGTCTCGGCCGAGCTCAGCTCGGTTCGGCTCGGCCCGGCTTCGGCGGCTCCTTATCCCGGCGCCTTGTTCCTGAGGGTGCGAAAGGCCCGTGAGCCGGATCGCGGTCAGCTCTGCCGCCCTCTGGGAAGACCTTGCCTTTAGTGGATCTTAAGGCGAATTCTACCAGGGCTCTGTTTTTAGTAGATAAAACTGTAAGTGGTCGGACTACTGCAGCTTATTTGCTTTCAAGCAGTGAGCGAGTCGCTTCGCCCGAGCTTATTTTCTTAGCGCTGTCATCTTGTTGATTTTCACGCTGTTTTCTCCGTGCTGCCTCAAGTGTAGGTAAACACCTGAAATAGACAAGAGTGGGCTGAGCGGGGAGGTGGCAGCGATGTGCGACGTCGTGGTGCCAAAGGTTTCTGCAACATAATTCGTGTTTTGTTACGTTTCAGCGGGTTTGTCTTTGAGGTGGGGTGCAGGTGAAACTTAGTCTAAACCAAGAGGTTTTGTTTTTCAACTAAGCAGTGTACCAATTTCCAAGCAGTTAATAGAGCATTTAAAGCAAGAAACAATGATGCTTTTGTCTGGTTATATAAAGCGTTACCGCGGATTAAGTGAGATTGTTGAGTTTTTTCCATCCTCTACCCAAATGCCTGAAGCTAAAATTACAGTGAGGGAAAACCTGATTATGACCAGAGAGTTTGTTAATGCATTTAACTTAATTTATGATTAGGACTGTTGTTACAGACAGTGAAAATTGCATGGTTACTCTTTTCCCCACCTAGCTGAAAATCAAAAGACAAAAATTATCGAATGTTTTGGGAATGTTTTAGCTCAGTATACTTTCTTCCTCCCACTGTCTGCCTCTAGTAAAAATTTAGGTTCTTGGCTAAGTGTATTTGTATTAGTAATATGCACTTCTAAAACAGCAAGTGTTTTGCAAAGTAGGCATAGGAAGTGTCATTTATTGGAACACGGATGATGTTTCTCTGATAGCTGTTCATCTCGGGTGCTTTAAAACAGCATACGTAGCAGGCATGTTATTTTGAAAAGTGCAAAGTGTATTTAAAAAAAAGATTGAAAACATTTCCAGTAGGGAGTTTACCTCATAATCCCGACTAATTAGGTGTATATTTGCACTCTGGCATGCCAAGTGGTTTGTCTCCTGTTGGAAAACTCTGGCCTACAGTTGCCTAGTGCTGAAGTTACTGGTAAGAATTGCTAATTCATTTTTATGAATGTCAGCAAACCTTTGATAAAAATTCCCAGGCACTGTTGTATGACAGTAATTTTTCGCTCTGGTTTTATATTACCCTCTGATAAAGTAGTTGGCACATATGTTTTAATGTATTAATATTTGTTTGAGTGTAGGACTTAGTAAAAATTTACACGGAATTCCATGTGTTAATGCTTAAAGAAAGCTTCTATTTGTTTGCTTTTTAAATTCTTAGGAGTTCTTTTTCCCTAACTGAAGTACCTTTAAATGTTCATTCTCAAATCAAGATATGGTAACAGCTCTTAATATTGGCAAGACTCACTGTTAGTAGAGGAAACTGAAAGATCCTTACACAAAGCTTTAGGTTTTATGTGTGGTTGTTCAATTTTATATTACTGTTGTGACTTTAAAAGTTATCAAGTAGGGTTTAAAAAATGTACTGGTAATTAACAGGGGAAAATACCCGTGTCCATTTCTGAAAGAGATTTTCTTTTCCTTTTTTTGAAGTGAGTTAGTGGATGGCTGAAATTTGGCTCAACCGTTGAGTTGCTGAAATGTTTTGCTGCTTGAGAACCGTGAGAAGGTATGGCATGTTACTGACCTAATTTACCTTTAGCATATGTTTCATTGCTTGCTTATGACTTGCATGTTTGTGAAACTGGTTTGGTATTTTTGTTTCATGCTTATTTCTTTGACATTCTCATCTTTACAGCTTGAAGCTTTCACCAGAGCATTCACAGTTGAAAATCCTCCAAAGCCATATGCCTGTCCTCAAGTGTGACGTTAAAAAGGCTCTCAACAAAACAAGGGTTTTTAAATGGCTTAATTATGAGAAATATGAATATGATATCCAATATATTACTGCATTATTGAGTTATTAAAGCTTAGTGTTTCAAAATGTGTGAATATGTCTGTAACTATGAACTTAATTTAACAGAGCTTTTCAGTGCCAAAGCTCTACGCCAAAAAGTTGAACTTTGGAAAGACGTGAAGAAAAAGAAGGCTGGAGGGAATTATTTAACCAATAAATTAAATCAGTCTTAGAGTATGATTGCATAATGTGTTCTAGTGGAGATTGTGTTTCATGTCTTTCGTGGAGACGCTGTCCTCAAAGTGGTTGTGACCTTGATTTTAATACGAAGTCTTTCTCTGCTCTTCAGATCTAAATGAAGCTCTTGTAACAATCTTTGCTCCTTGTGAGTGAAGCCATAAACATCTTTCTTGCATTTTCTCTCTCTAAATCCATTTTAATTCACTTACTTCGTCACTTCAGTTGAGAGATGCCTCCAAGTTCTGTCTTTCACCTTCAGTGAATGAATTCTTCCTTCTGTCATGCAGACTAATTTTGGCCTTTGAGCATTTCTCTTTTAAGCAAGTTCAAAATAGACTTCTGGCTGGAATCCTGAGTCTTCCTACTAGCATGACAGTGTTGTTTAGATACAAAACAAGGGAACTAAAGTTAGCCATACTTGGCCATTTTTCATGTAGAATAACAGATGGGACTTTATGATTAATAAACTTAGAAGTATGATTAATGGTTTCCAGGTATGTTGAAACTTTTTTTCTGAACGACTGGAAACGTCATACAGTGTAGCTGGAGAGTGGATGTGGGAAATGGTGTACAAGTAAGGTGAACAGAGAACTGAGCTCCTCTTCCTCCTAGTAGCTTGGTCTAGGAGGATGTGAATTTCTTGCATGGCAATCAGCTGCAATCAGAAGGGTAACTGGTTAGTTTACTTTTTTTCTTTGCTGGAAATAGTTTTTCCTTTTACTGTTTTGTGTCCACTTGCTACTCAAAAAAGAGAAAAAATTGCTATTTTTTTTCTCAGCAAGACAAATTATTTTGGTGTTTCCAGATCCAAAATGGTAAAGCATCTGACCAGGTGGACTTTTATCCAGAGTGCTTTGCTTCCTGTCTTGCCTAGTCTAGTAGAGGTGTTCTTCCTGCATCACTGAGCAACTGTGGCATGATCGAGCAACTGTGGCATGATTTTGTCATTAAGAGCTTTCACTCTCCCTAAAAACATTACATTGCTGTGGTACTTCACCATCTCCTGCTGTTTTGAGTAGAACCATGGGCTGTAGTGATGACTAGTCTTAGAGTCTCTCAGATGCAGCCAACAAGGAAGTAGAAATGTTTGCCAGTAATATATTTTAACTTTCTTTTTTTAAGTCATAGCAGATTTGAAATTCCTTCTTACATCATGGGTTTGTTGTCCCACTTTTCTACAATTACTCCTATTTTCAGCAAGCTGACTTGTAAGACCTGGTAATTAAATATTTGCCCACCTCTTAGGCAGAAGACATTAGTCTTTCCTGCTTTCATGTTTCTAATTGAAGAGTTGGGAAGGTTGACAGAAAAAGGGTAAACTAAGGGTCACTGCTTCTGCTTGACAACTCAATGTTGTCATTTATCATTTGCCAAAATAAAACATTCTGCTTATTGTCTGAGGACAAATTTTGGGATTTTTTGGATTTTTTTTTTAATTAATGACAGCAGTCACAAAAGTCTCACATGTTTCTGTGTCCAGGATGATTATTTGGTCTAGGATGCTGGACAGATAGATCTCTGTAAAACAGTCCTGCAAACTATTATTAATAAAGTTATTAGTTCTACATGAATTGGAAGCAGCTTTGTCTCTAATCTGCCATATATTTTCCTGTTTGGGGGTTGCAGTTTGAATGATACTGTGAGGAGTGAAATGGCATTGTACTGCTTAACAGAGCAGAGTCCCTGCCCTTCTGATTTGCAAACTAAAATTAATTTTAATCACAGAAAGAGGCCTGTTGAATTTGTTAGCTTGTGAAATCAGCTGAAGGAGAAACCTGTTGTTGTATATTTCCCAAATCACATTTTCTTGCTGCTTTTGTGTATACTCTCTTGATGCTTAGTTTGCTAAACCTGAATATTACCTTTGAGCGATGGCAGGATATTTTGGTGGCCTTTAACAAAGGACTTGGTTTCTCTTTCCATTTCAGTCTTCTGTTACACAAGTGTAGTCATTACAGAACTGTTGTTTAATTTCCACATAATTGCAGGTATTCAATAATTTGTGCTTTCTGAACTTTCTAGAACTTCTTCAATTTAACTTTTCCCTCTGATCTTAGGTAAAACAATCTTCTTCTCCTACCGTTAAATTTCTCTAAGTCCTTTTCGTTGTAATTCGGTGAAGATGAAAGGGCAAAAATATTGTCTTTTTACTTGTTGTTTTCTATAAAAGAGTATGTTCAGGAAAGTAGATTTTTTTTTTTAATGGACGCAAGTGTGGAACTCAGAAACTAATGCAGAACTTTTTTCACTGAATTTGGTTTATTATGCCTGGGTAAAATTTAATATTCTTTTGGCACTGCTTGAAAAATACTGTATTTGGCTTTTTAACTTGGGAGTTCAAAGATATGTAAGGGTTGGCTTTTAAGAGCAGGTTCAGCAGTGTCTACGAAAAATACCGCTAAAGCCAGTATTTGCAGTTTGAACTACTCAGCTGGGGAATTTTTATGTGAGGCATATTTGAGAAAGGAGCGGGAAGTTACTGTACTTATTTACATGTCTTATTCAACCATTAGCATCCACCATCCCTCAAACCTGTTGGATTGTTGCTGTGAAAACACAGCTTTGTTAATCCCAAGGGGAAAGACCCAGAACTCAGACTCCTAATTTAAAATCTCCAGTTTTAAATTATTATACTTGCAACTATGAACGTTTACTCCATTCTGTCACATTTTAATATAATTATATCAGTTTGTCACTTGAATTGTAGCATCATGCATAAACATTTTACTACTTTGTTAGGTTATGTCTGGACAAGATATTGCTGCAATGCGTTCTTCAGTCAAGAACTTTGTCAGGTGCTGATGCCATCAATGCTCTCAGACCTTTCTATTTTGCTGTACATCCAGACTTCTTTGGCCAGCATCCCAAAGAGAGGGTAAAAATACTTTAGTATGCTTTCTTTGTAAATATTTCATATATCAAGGATGGAAGTTTTCTAGTTTTCCTGCTGTCAGAGAGACAAAAGTAATGGTAGAATTTAATACGATTGGTACCAGAGAACAAAAAGATGCACTTCCTTAATTTTTAGCAAGGATAGGTCCCTTAAAAGTCCGTTATTTGTTAATCATATTTTCTAATTGTTATCAAGAAAACACTGAATCCTTGCAGGCTAATTTATAATACACATTACTTTATCCCTTTGAAATGCTGTGCATTATATTTGAATAAATGAATTTCTTTAAGCTTTAAAGTCTGTGGGTTTTGGAATGTACAAAAATGTACAAGTATGTACACCATACAAATTTATTCGTGCAAGGTAATTATAAATGCTGAGAATATGAACAGTATCAGTGCTTGTTAAAAGCAAGTGGCATTTTGTGAAACCTAATTCTGCATGTAAGATTAAAAAGGTTTAGGCGAAAAATGGCCAAATTCATCATCTGTAATTTTTTTTGTTTGTTTTTATTTTAAACAGGAAGTAAATGAAAACTCTCTGAAGAGGCTAAATGGCTATTTGGAGAACCTACAGAAACCAGGATTTCGTTCCTTTAAGCCAACTCAGCTTACTTTTTATGTAAGAGAAAGAGAACCAAACTCTTCTAATGTTCAGGAATCCTTCAGTGCTTCAGGTGCTTTTATATCGTGTAGAATGTATCTTCCTGTATTTAAATTCCTTCAGACCATTGCTTAGCCTTGTGCAGTCGTAACGACTTTACAACTGAATAAAATCCTGTCAAACCATGAAAATCTGCTTTAGATCAGGCAGGTGGGACCATCCCAAGTAATTAAACATCTTAAGCTTTAAAAAATATTGAAAAAATGAGACATTACAGTGTTGAGGTCAAGTTACAGTAAAAGGAAGTAAAAAAGGTGGATGTAAATTATAATATTTCTGCTTTTAATACCATTGCCATATTTAACTGGAGCAACAGTTGGGTCTTTGTCCTCACTGCAGTTCTTGCGTAGTACACAAGGTCAGGGCACTTGTAGAATCAGTAGGAACTTACTCTCTAAGCAGCTGTATAATAGCTGAAGCTCCAGTTTACTTCATTGTCTCTTACCTTTGAGAATACAAAAAATATTGCTGAATTTGGAATGTTGCTTTTGATTAACTTTATTGTACATATTTGTCTCCAGTACCAATATGCCTTACCTAACAGAAGAGTTTTACATTCTACATCTTAACAGTCAGAACACTTGAGCAAATTGTGAGGTGCCCTTGTGCTAGAAAACAAAATCATGCTGTTTTTCAAGAAAATAGTAGTGTCATGTCTGGTCTACTTAACATGACATTTGAACTGGAAGCTGTCTTCTGCTCTTGAGTCAAAAGCTTGCTTTCTAACAGGGAAGTTAGGCCCAGTAGCTAAGTGATGGGACATAGTTAAACTGCATGTGAATTTTACAGTGAGTATTGAAATAACAGTATCATCATAATTTCCAACTATCTATACCTTGTTTAGGCTTTTGTGTAAGAGGAAAGAAATGGGAATGCATTTTAAATAATTTTAATTAAATAATACTTGTTTTTTACAGGGTTTCGAGCAGTCAGTTTTACGTTACATACTAGGGATCTCCTGAGCACAGTATTAGATATTCTCAACTCCTGCAGTTTATCTACAGAGCATGTTCAGAGTTTGAATGTGAACTCTCAGCCCCACAAGGAAGCAAAAAGCACGGTGAACAGACCTATCAAATGGGATAAGACTTACTACTCATTTACTGGATTCAAGGATCCTGAGGAGGAACTAGAGCAAGCCCAGAGAGTGGAAACAACTTTAATGTATGTAATGCTTTCATTGAACGGAAATTTTGTAACCTGAATTGGTCTTATTCTAATGCTGAGTTTTTGAAAGGTAGGCAATAAACATTCTGAACAATACAAAACTTTATTGTCCAACATGTAATTTTGCTGTGCTTTTTATAATTAAGAGTTCAGATGAGCTCCTGGGATAACTACAGTGCCAGCAAAGCTGAAACATTCTTGTCTCTTTGCCCGGCAGTCATGTTTGGCCAATCTAGTTTTGGTTGATGTAATTTTTCAGATTTGTGGAATATTGGTAGCAATTCAAAAGGAGACAGAGGTTCCACTTGCTCCAAATAGCTCCTTACCTCTTACAGGAATTCTGTAATACAAACTTATAGGGCTCTTAACTTTATTGTTCCTATTTCATTTTCACATTCTGTTGAGGGTGGGAGATAGTACATGAAAAATAAAGTTAAAAGGTTTTAATATGCATGGTATCTTAGTGTTGGGCTTCTCATTTGTTCAGCAGGAAAACCATAATATTTAAGTCAATGTAGTTATAAATGCTGAACTTGCCTTACATGTAGCATGTTTTGTAGTAAAGTTGGTGGTTTAAAAAAATTTGTATGTGCTCATTTTGGGGCACGTAGGTGTTCTGGGGCCTTGAAAGCCTTTTTGTAACAATGAGATTTAGGTGCCGTTTGAAATGAATGCAGAACTGTGCTGGAAGGATCTTCGGAGCAAAGTATACCCTTCGTCCTGCACACCACCTCACAAAACTATTGTAATATACACAGTTATAAAACACTTACCTGAGATTTAACATACTTGAGAATATTTTTACTTATTTTTACACATTTACAAGGAATGCCACGGACAGTTACGTATTAACAGTCTCGTTTTAATACATAGACAGCTGGCATCAGGCCTCCCTTTTCACTTGAGTTTGAATTTTTTTGCTTCAAATACAAATGAGAATGGTACTATTTGTTTGTAAAACAGTATGAAAACAAGTTCATACTATGAACAAAGGCTAAATCTCTTAAATAGTAACCTTTTCCTAGAAACAGAATTATCTACTGAAGTTTTAGATGTACTCAATGAGTCATGTTTGTCTGGTTGTGATTATTGGCAAAAAAACTATAAAACTTTGACCTGTTTAATCTATGTTCATGTCAGCTCTGTAAAAGTTACCTAACTTAGCCCTTTAGTACCACCTCCCATATTTGATAGTCTACTATGATCACTCTGGTTGGATTTTTTTGGTTAGGTTTTGTTGTGTTTGGGTTTGTTTGGGTTTTTTGAAAGGCAGATGTGTGGAAACTTTTTTAATTAAACCGCAGAGTTCTGAAGATATTCCTTGAAGTCACACTGATCTGTTGGTTTATGCCTTTTTACACACGCATCCGAGTCTTACAGTTTTAACACTGTCAGTGTTTTTGATTCAGTTTGATTCCTTAGCCCCCTCCAAAGACATTAAGTGTCAGGGTTTCCTCTGTAGATATCTAAAGGTGAAGCATTTAGCAATTTCATCTTCTATCCTCTATTTTTAAGAAATGCCTTTATCTGATAATTTGACTTGAAGCACTTACATTAGCAGTAAGAATTCAGTTACCTGTACTGTCTACATGATAGATCATATAGCAGCATGTTCTACTGTTGAGTATTTTTCCTCATCTTTCAGATCCTGGCTGGATGATAATGAAGCAAGTGCAGTAAAAAAGCTGAAAAAGAGTTTGCCGCTTAGGAAAGAATTAGAACGTTTAAAAATTGAACTTTCTCATGAGCTCCAGCTCTCAGATATCAGGTAATAAATTAGATCAGTTGAACTTGGATTAAGACAGTCAAAGCAAGGAAGTGTTGTCTAATATGCTATGAACTTTAAAAGCTTATTTCAGCAAAACAGCTATATTTCATATATGAAGAAGTGTTACCAGACTGAGTATTTTTCCATAAGGATTCTATTGGGACAAAGTTTCCTGTTCCAGTCTGCTCTGAGAGACCTCCTATTTGTAACTGAAAATGCAGGCTCCAGTTGAGGCAAACACAGAAATAGAACTGGCGCGTGTGTGTGTTAGTTTGGGTGTTTTGCTGGTTAAAATTGCATTTCCTGAATTCAAGTTAATATCTACACAGGTAACTAGACTGGCAATGAAATGCAACTTTGCACATGGTACATAATGACATCCTGTGAATGCTTAATAAAAATGTTCTTTCTTCTAGTGTTTAGTTTCTCGCTCTCCAGAGAAGGAGATTTGTTTGTTTGAAAGATCTGAGTGCAGTTGGAGGTCTTGATTCTTCAGAATATTTTCCAGAAAATAATTTGCGATCCTCTTTGAAAATTTTGTGCCTTAGAGTGAAGATGTTGTGAAGTGAGATACTCAGGGTGGGGAAACTGGCAGCGAAGGTATTCACAAATGGAAAAATAAACTTTGGGGGATTATTTCAAGGGCTAGTCTATTAAGTTCTATTTTTTTACCAGGAAAGAGAGAGTTGGAGCTTCTGAAATCATGCTTTTGTCCTTTCACCCTGCAAAAGACCCTGGTTTCCTTTAAGCTGAAGCCAGGTTTTCTGAACACAAGTCCTAATGCTCTGTAACTGTGCTGTGGTGAGGGTTTTTAACATTCTGAAACAGTCTTCAGTATTAAATGCGTAGGTTTGATTTTATTCATGGCTTATTAATTTTCTTAAATAGTTTGTGCTCCTAAAATACATTAAAATTGTGTTCCGTGAAGAGTTATTAATCTTCCATGAGTTACATTGTTATAATTCAGAAAAGAATCTGAGTGCTGGAAATCTGACAAGCCAGTATCTTAACAGGACACTATTACTTGTGATTCTGGAGCCTCATGCTAGTGTTCACAGGGATCTGAAAAATAACTGGGTCACTGGCTTTATTCCATGTATAAGTTTAGGACAGATGAAATGGTCACCTTTTTCCGCTCCCATCTGGTGCTGCTGAAAGCAAAGTGATATTGCTAGGTAACAGTAAACAATTATTTGAATTACTTGTATTAGATTAAATTGCCTCACAAGTGCTGTGCCATAGTGCCATTCTCTGCATTCCAAAGAGTGAGGTTTTGCCAGTTAGGTTTCCCTAAATGAGATGATGTGGGTGACCCCAGCCAGCAGCTGAGTACCCACACAACCATTTGCTCCTATGTCCCCCTTGGAATGGGAGGAAGAGAACAGGCAAGAAAATTTGTGGATTAAGGTAGAAGTTTAACAGCTGAAGTGGAGCAAAGCTGTGAGTTCAAGCAAAGCAAAAGGAGGAATTAATTCTCAGTTCCCAATTGATGGGCAGCTGTTTAGCCCCTTCTGGACAGTTGGGCCTCAGTGGGCCTCAGCATGTGTAATGTTTACCTGGGGAGACAAACACCATAACCATGAGGATCCCCCTTCCTTCTCCTTTCCCTGAGCATCTATTGTTGAACATGACATTTGGTCTGGAATATCCCTTTGGTTAGTTGGAGTCACCCATCCTGGCTGTGTCCCCTCCCAGTATCCTGTCCACCCCAGCCTTTTTGCTGATGGTGGGGGGCAGAGTAGGAAGAAAAAGTGAAGACCTGGACACTGTGCCAGCACTGCACAATAGCCAAAATATGGATGTGTTATGATCACTGTTGTAGTAAAAAATACAAAATACGTGTGTTCTGAAGAAAATTAACTCAATTCCAGAGAGACACAGTACAATAAAGGAATGGGAATTTTCCAATTTGAGACAGTTCTGTATCAACTAAAAGTCTGTTAAAAGGTGTATTTTTCCAATACACTGGAACAACTTCGCAATTTAGATGCTTTTTGAAATTTGCTTAGCAGTCTGTCTGATCAGTCTGTAATGGAAAAGATGCCAGAACTATGTGTATTAAAGCCAGCAAGGTAACACCTGGCTCCTGTATGGTTTAACAAAAATTACTCCACTGTAAAATATTAGTAAGACATAGCAACCTTCCATTGGAATCATAGTAATGTTTTGGGCTAGGAACTGAAAGAAAAAAAAAAGAAAAGAAGACAATGTCCTTACATACTGTATTTGCTCCTCTGGACAAACATTACACAGTGTCCAAACAAACTGCATGCTCCATGACCAAACCAAATACGGGGTTGCAAACTCTGTTGCTGTTCTCTTACTAACCCTCTTGTTACTGGAGGAGAGATTTACATCTGCCTACCTGGTTTTATATTTATTTTTCCTGGTGTTGGTTTTCTTTGTTTGTTTTTTGGGACTTTAAGAAACACTGGAATTTTATTTAGGCTTTTTATCAGTTCAAATAGCATATGACGTGGACAGCTTTTGAGTAGCCTTTGCTTTTATTACTATTTTATTATTATTTTGCTTGTGTTATTAGGCTTTGAGCTGCATCTTAACTTCTGTGGGTTTTTTTTTTAGTAATATTGAGGATTAAATGCTTTCAATTACATTTTCATTTAGGTGGCAGAGAAGCTGGGGTATTGCTCACCGCTGTAGCCAGCTGCACAGTCTGGGTCGCTTGGTCCAACAGCGACCTGAAATATTAAAGAATGTTAAAGGTATTTCTGTTGCTTGTTTCATATATCCTAATATAGTATTGATTCAGAAATGAGCATGGGTCTTCTGTGACAAGGGAGCTCTAGCTCTTTTTACAAATTCTTTTGATAACTGTAAAAACAAACTTGTCAGGCTTACTGAAAAGCTGGTGAGAACTTTTATTTTAAGCTACTGGGTATTTTTTAAAGTGACCTTTCTTTAGAGTTTCTTCACTGCACTCAGCTTCTAGTTTACTTCTTAATAAATGCAAGTGGAGTCTGTTGAAGGCACCAGACTTAATATTAGCAGTGAAAGTAAAAAATCTAAACTGAACCTCTGAAAGGGTGGAGGCAATAGATTGTTGCCCATGGTAGATTGAAGACAAAAATGTGAGTAGGTCTCTAACCCTAGCGAGGACTTACTAGAATGCCTTTAAAATTGTACTGCTTTCTTTTCTCTTGTGTGTTCCATGAAATAGCTATATTAAAGTCGGTATTTTCTCAGGAAAAACTAAAATATTCTGTAAACCTGACCTACCATTCTTCTCATACAGCTGTTTGACCTGTGGCAGTAGCTGTTTCCTCTAATTGTAATTCCACATTTTATGCCTGTCTCCAGATACTCAGTTTGAGTGGCTTTCATTTGAGCCTACACCTAATCCTTTGCCAAAAGACAGAGTGGGTAGGACAATAAGTAGTAGTTTTAAATTGTGTCAGATTTCGTATTAGTTTCTTTTCCTGAGCATGCTAAAGATTCAAAGCGTTAGAGAAGTCTGTCCTGTGAACCTGTTGTAGTCTCCATCTTTGAAGATATTTAATAATGCATTGGATAAATACCTGGCAGTAATTACACAAGTACAGTTGATGTTGCCTTAGGGTACAAGGATGGACTAGATGCCTTGAAGTCAGTGTTGCTCTTTCTTTGGGATTTTGGAAAACTGATTTCTGAGAGCAAGAGCTTCTACTTAAGCCTCGTCTTGTAGATTAATACATCACACTGAAGACTTTCGTGGAAGCTTATTTTGATAAATAGTTGCCTGTGCTTTTACCCTAGAGAACTCTTGAGGATCTTTGTACTCAACTTAAAAAAATATAGTCAGATTTATCCCCCTAAAAACCCACCTAGAATTAGCCTTTTATGTTGTCTCTATTTTAAAAAAGAATGAAAACACAATGTGCAAGTGTTTCTTGCATGTTGCAGAGAGTTCTGAAGTAAAGTTGAATGGCCTTGTTAATAATTCTTTGACCAACTTTTACCTTGTGTATACCTCAAGCGTTTAGTGTGTTTCGTACTTCATACAGGATTTGTACAGATGATTTGTACAGATTATAATCTCTCTGATGAGATTTTCTCATATTTTAAAACAGTCATTAGAAAAAAGTCCAAGTAACAAAAAATCTATCAAGTTCAAACAGAGAGAAGGCAAATGCTGGGTCAGGTTTGTATGAAAAAAATTCTTAAACTGGACTTTTCAAGAATCTCTTTCAAAATTCTGAGAAAAATAGAAGCACCTACTCTCATGCATTTGTGCTGCAGAAATGCATTGCTTGTGACATGTTAGCAGCAAAGTTATGTCTTCAGTAATTGTAGGAATGATTGCAGTAACCCAAATTAGTAAAGAGCTTTGTTCAATCTCTAGGACGCACGGTGGTATTTACAGATCGCTCAGGTATGAGTGCAGCAGGTCACATAATGCTGGGGACCATGGATGTTCACCATCACTGGACCAAAGTAAGAAGATTTTGAAGTAAATGGTAACACCCCTTGTTGTGACATCCTTTTTTAAACTATAACAAAAATTAATAGGTGCAGATAACCGATGAGTAATTTAAAGCAAACACTTAGCTAATGTGTTTAGCATGATGGTGTACACTGCATTCTAAATTTAATCCTGTGTATGCTGTTACTAACAAGAGTCTTTGCTACATCTTTGCTGCTGCTCTCATTAATAAGTCAGTACTACTTCTGATTAGATGTAAAGAAAACTAATTTGTTATTCACTGTTCCAGTCTGTGCAGTGAGTCCTGGCAGAATACTTTGTGATCCATAAAGAGCTCAGTCCCATGAAGAGCTAATGGGTTTTATTCCGATCATTGTAAATATGAGATTTAAAGGGAGTGGTGAACTGGTGATTTCAGTCAATGACTACTAACCAACCCTATAACTCCATTTTGTTCTTTTAGGCAGTTAATGTGGATGTTGCAGAATTTTATCTTTAGTGACTATGCCCGTTCTGCTGCTGCTTGTGTAAAGTTCAGAGTTGATAAGCTTTCTGACATCCTAAACGATAGTGTTGTATGCAAAGGACCAAAAACTAAATATGTGGCAATATCAACATGTCACTTGAGGAATTTTTCTTTCATCTTGGTTACTGAAACATTACTGATAAATCTATGAAAAAATATTTCTTCATAAAGGAGATTAGTGGTGGAATTTCGTAGTTGGAATTTTCACCCTGCTAGAATATAAGAATATTCTATTTCTGTATTCTAGTCAGTGAATAATACAAAAAGTTAACACTCAGTCTTCTTTCTCTGGTGGTGGTTTGAATTTTTGCCTATATATGTTTTACTGAGGGGGAAAACAAACCGTGGTTTGTTAGTGTCAGCGATTTATTAAGAACTTAAATTGAGAAGCTGGAATTCAATAGAAAACTTTCTGAGATTTGAGAGTGTTGATAGTCATTGGAATAAAAGTGTTCTGATTAATACTAAAATAAACACTAACTTCCTTGAAAAGATAAATGCTTTGTCTTTCTAACGTTTGCTGCAGGTTTTTCCAGAGGGGTCATAAAGCCACACAAAATGCCATGCAGATAGAAAAATGTGTGTAGTTAGTTGTAGTGATAGTATATACTTGGGAAGACAAAAGAGAGGTATATATTTGAACCGGAAATCAAAGGCTTCTTATTTTGAAATAAGATTGTGTGAAACTGAACTGATCATTTCACTGAGGATGATGTGAAATGTTACACAGAAAGTCAGTGAAAATCTTGATGAGGCTGGTGAGTCAGTTGGTTTTTAGAGAGCACGTTTGTCCAATTCTACCCCATTTTAGAAAGCAGTCCCAAGTGCTATTACTTTTTGTTACTAATTACTAGAAGAAGAAAGCAACAGAATACTGTCCAAGTCAGTCTGTAGAATGCTTGGTCAGAGGTACAGTATTTAAAGGATTTTTGCTGGTTTTGTCTGTAATAAATGGAAGTGCTGACCCAAATGTTACTGTGCCAAAAGCTGTTCTGATTCTACTATCAGAACTATCTACTATCTATTCTACTGTTCTCCTGGGTTTCTAAAGAGATAGTTCTGCAATCACTTGATTTGTTCCAGCAGCAGCTTTTTTTGGTATGAAAAACTACTTTAAAATAACAACAGAGTGGATGGGAGGTAGTGACTACTGTATGAGGAATAGCCCTACCACTGTAACTGTGGTGATAAATGTTCTATATAGGTGTCAGATTATATATTTTTGTTTATGTGAAGCTATAAATTTCTGAATATCTAGAGGACATCCATCCATGGTTTTATGTCCTTTTGGTGCCCTTATGTTATAAATACGGAAAATACTTGAAAGCTTGTTCCCTTATATCTTGTCCCAAAACATATGTACTTGATATTTCTCACCTTTGGTATTCTTTGATTTTAATTTTTTCCCCTTGGGTTCCATGTTTGCATTGTTAAGTGTCTCTTTAATAGTTTCTTGTTATTTTTTAATTTATTAGAATTAACTTGTAAGCTCTGTAACATAGAAAATGTTTGTGTATATGCACAGATTTTTGAGAGACTGCCAAATTATTATAAGCTTCAAAAAAGGCTGCTGCTCTTGGAAGATCGGATAAGCCAACTTCTGGGAGGCATCCAAGTAATATATATTGAAGAACTGCAACCTCTGTTGACTCTAGAAGAGTACTACGAGGCTCTCAACTCTTTCTATAATAAACTACGTGACAGCAGACTACCTTTTCATCCTCGCAGTCTGCGAGGCTTGCAAATGATTCTGGAAAGGTAGGTATTTGCAGGGAAGGTTGATTTCTTTCAGAGCTTTTACTGTTTTCTTTTTTTTGTTACACTGCTTACTTCTCTCACTAAGAAGAAAAGTAATATAATCTCAGATTTTCATTATGTCAAAGTCTTTCTGTTTCTGAAGGATTTAAGTGCATTTTTATGGGTTAAGAAGGAATCAGACTGAAGAAAATCCTGCTTAATTTCATTCAAGTTGGACTCAAAGTTCTGTCTATTTTACAGTGTTTTACTGGGTTAAATCAAAAGTTTTGTGCTGTCATGCTGGTATTTATATTTTTTGAGTATTCTTGCCAGTTGCTTTTGAAATGTAATTTTAAAAAAGCATTACCTACTATATTTCCCTAGTCTTATGAACCAAACTTGATAATTTTTTACCAAATATTCTGATTGTGATTAGTTTATATTCTTTTATCTTTAGATTTTTTTCTGAAGGTAATTTACATAAATAGATAAACAGTTGCATTAACAAATTATACCTTATTCTGTATTTCCATCATGTTTCATTAGTGACAGATATGCACCAAGCTTACATGAATTTGGACACTTTATGATCCCAACGGTCTGTGATCCAGCAGCTCTTCAATGGTTTATTTTTGCCAAAGCACAGGAAGCAAGAGAGAATTTGAAAAGAAAGGAGGAGTAAGTGTTCATGTGACTCGATACATTTAGCTTGTTAAAATCTTTGCATGTCCTGGTTTTTCTTTGGAGAAGGAGGAGAATTTTAAATTCATACTCCTTTGGTGGAAAAACTTTTTGTTTCTAAAACAGAACTTTACCCATCAGCTTTACTAAGTAAAGAATTACAGCATTAGTGAATGCAAACAGTTACTAGAAAATACCCTCTTTCACCTTGTAGAGACAATTTTACTTCATTCAGAAGTAAAATATCTTTGCTTACAAGATAAAATTGCATAATTTTTTTTACAATTACTTCCCCAACTAAGAGGTGGAAAACACTTTCTCAATGAATAAGAAAAGCAAGAATTTTTATTACTGTTAATTAAAATGTGACAAAAAAGCAGTGAAATCTAAACTAAAAATAACTGAGAGCAGTTAGAGAATCATTATTTCTAGTTTTTGGTCACTTAGTTGAGAAAAATTTTTTTTGTACTTAACAAGGTGAAGAAAAAAAATTGGGGAAGAATGATGAGAGAAATACATTGTGGGTGTTCTCTCACAGGTGCAAGTGAGATGAGAGAGGTTACGACAGGGAGTCACAGCACCATACTTAATATTAGGGCCATGCTCTGTAATATCCATCAGAACTGTAAATCTGGTTCTTGACCTTGTACACTGTATGTGTCCTTGAGGATGAAGTAGAGATACTGGGGTTGTTTTAATAAAATACTGTTACAGGTAACTGGGTGGTACTTGTCTTTTCAGAGCTTCTTACTGCAAGTTTATTTTTCTGCTTTGGAAATTTTTTAATGAGCTGCTGAACTATCACACTGTCATGAGTGTTTACGTGATGTAGATCCAGATATGTTTTTGTGCAGTTATTTTAGGCATGAGTCTTGCTGAAGGCACTATGGTTTTAGCTCTGTTAAGACCTCATTACTTGGAAAGATACATTTTGCAGGTGGACTTCAGTAAACATGATTTGTTGGAATTTTTCCACAACCCTAGTCCATCTTGGAAATTAGATTTTTGCCATATAAATTGTAACTACTGAATAGCTCTCTATGTAACTGTCCGCATGTGACAGCTGGGAAAGTATTGTCTGTAGATTTTGGGAGGGATGTTGTAGCAAATGTATGCATTTGCATCTGGGTAACTCACTCTCCAAAAAACCTCACACTACCGCACTTCATAAAGCCACTAAACCAGGAAAACTGTGCCCTCAGAGTACAAGCAGCTGTGTTGTAAGAATGTAAGAGCCAAGATGCATATCTTGTGTGCTGGATGATTGCTGGTTTGTATGAAATAATAAACAACTGTACTGGGTCACAATGTCTGTCCCCATCATCCATTAGCTTAAGGAGAGGCTTTATGGATGGGGCAAAAAATGTGGTGGGTTTTTTTACTCCATACTCCTTCCCAGTTTTTGTCTGACTGCACTAGAGAAAATACTTGAAGCTGGAAACATTATCTCTTGTTAATAGCATTCATTAGACCTTTTTATTTCTCTCCCCCTCCTAATTGTCTTACTATTTTTTGAGCCAATTTGCATTTTTTGGTTTCAAATATCCAATGGCAGCAAATTGCGTATTTGAATCACATATGGCATGTGTATATGAAAGATGGAGGAGGTGTTCTGTGATTTATTGACCCACAGCCTGATGATTTCATTTGTCATTCTTTTGTTCTTGTGTGATAGGAAATACAAAACAGTCATTCGCTATCACCTCTTCTTTTTTTTTTTTGTAGCTGTGTCGTATTTCCTCTTACTTGTCCTTTATTGAAGCTGAAAACTGCTTTTCCACTTAAAGCTTCCTCGGAGCGAACTCATTCATTTGTTCTGATTTGCCTTAGCCTCATGTGGTAGTTAAAAAAGGCCCTAAGATAAAGGAAAATATTTTGAGATGGGCTGTCTGTACTTTGCACATGGACTTGAGTGTTCTACGTGCATAAACAGCATAGAATGGCTGTAATTCCAACCTGAATGCACAAGGAAGTCCAAATTCTGCTGCTCTAGAAAGTTCTGTTATCTGTGTGGGTAATGTCAGTCTTCTAGTAATGTAGGATTCTCCTTCCCATGCTTCTGTAAAGTATCAGGTTTGTGTGGTGATAAAGGTGTAAGCCTCCCTGTGGGAGTGACTGAAAACAAACCTGCAGTTCACCAGCAAACTGGAATTTCTTCAAGGGAGCCTAAAATTTCACAGAACAAGAAAGCTTGGTGCCTAGGTATTTGGTGACGTACACAGGAAGGTAGCGTGGAAATGATCCATAGAGAGGACAGGCTTGCTCTAGGTTAACTCACTGGCTCGGCTCATTGCTGACTGCCAGAGTGGGCTGGGCTCTTGTGCAGTGTGATCTGAGTGCCTCAGCAGAGCTCATTGCCATGCAAGTACACAGAGGCACAGAGGTCACATCCTGAGTTTTGGAGGGAGTGGTGGCAAGGCCCTACAGTAGCGTTTTCATGTGAAGCAAATGGTCTCAGTAGCTGTGTCCTTGCTTAGCTTGGGCTGATTCACATTCCAGTGGTGCAGCTCCTCCCTTGTCCAGCACAGGGTCTGTGTTGTAGGGCAGCAGTGGTGCTGTGTCTGCAGCCAGGCTGGGTTGGAAGTGCAGCTGTGTTCGTGTGGCACAGTGCCTGAGCTAGTGTGGCTGGCTGAACCTGAACTGTCTCTTCATTAGTTGATCAGTCACAGCTCCAGTGACTTAATTAAATCTACACATTAACTTTCTGAGTAGTTTGAGTTTGCCATGTGATGTCTTATTTCTCTGAGGTGAAAGAAAAAATCATCTGCAAGCTCTGGATTCAAAATTCATAGAATTGTTTAGGTTGGAAAAGACCCTTAAAATCATCAGGTCCAAGCAGATAAACAAAATTCTGCAATTGGGAAGTTACTAACACACTTAATATGCATCAGTTTACTGTACCTGTCAGTTGGTTTTGATGACATACAGAGTACTGGTGTAAGTAAGAGTAATTATGAACATGATTTTATGCTTAAACTTTCAATGTTATTTAAGTATTTTCATTCCTTATGTTAAAAATGGAGCCTCACAGGATTTTTATTTTTGTGTTTTTCCCAGTTACTTAGTGAGCAAAAAGATGTCATGGCACAGGCTTTGACATGTGACTCCCTGGGCATGTGGTGCCCACGGTCAGGGAAGAATGTTCACTCTGACTTTTGAGATAGACACGTGTAACAACCTGCACAAACATCTCAGCTCTACCACAGCTGTACATGAATTGACATCTTTGGTTAAGTGCATGTAATCTGCTTACCTCAGTAGTTCTTGTTTGAATAGATATTCAATGTATATTGAAATGCTTATTTTAAGGTGGGGGTTTTAAGAGATGAACTTGTAATTTTGTTGCTGTGTGTTGTCTCCATTTGCTAGGATGATGATTACAGAGAAAGAGCTGATCGATACTTCCACGGAAAGATTTTCTTTGGATCGGCTGTATAAGGAACCCAGTGTTTCCAGTGCACAGATGATAGATTGTTGTAAGCGGCTGCTGGAGGAGTCGTTGCCCTACCTACAAGGCATGCACCTTTGCATTTCCCATTTCTACTCTGTGCTGCAGGATGGAGACCTGTGTATACCTTGGAACTGGAAAAGCTGAGGGATGTATCTGATACTCAGATGAATTGTTTTATTTTCTGTAAGAGGTTATAAATATGAATGTTTTTAAGAGTAAATTATTTAAATCTGTATTTTGGTATCAGTATTCAGCTCACAAATTTTCTTCCAGCTGCTGCTGAGGAAGGATTGCAGTCCTAGACAATTTGCACAATGCGCAGTATTGGTAGTCCTGGGAAAGACATCTGTACATTATCCATACTACTGTCGGAGTCCCAGTGTATGGTTACAGTTGTGAAACCGCATTTTTTGTGAATTCTGAAAATACATTAAATTACAAGTCTTCAAAAATGTGCATGTGTATTTTTAATATACATGAATATTGCTGGATAGATCATCCTAAATAAAGAGTGTGCCACTCCAGCCAGACATTACATGCTGTCTTAAGGGGTTAATTGAATGCAGAAGTTAAGTACAGAAGTTATCTGGTGGCAATGCTCGTGTTTCATATTGCTGCCTATCCCTGAATTAGAAAAAAAAATAAGGGAAAAAACACCAGACATGATTTTATGTGCAGAAGAAACAAGTACACTAACACCAAGTACACTAACTTGGTGTCTAGAGCAGAATTTCACATGCTGGTCCAGCATTGTTGCCTTAGAATTCCAAAATATGCCAGTTATACTGGCTGTGGTTACTTTAAAGCAGATGCCATTCTCTTCTTGTTTTCCAGCATTTGCTCCATAAATACAGACAATCCTCTTTACTTACACTGTAACAGATTGCAAATCCCATACACAACCCTTAAAACCTGAGTAGTTTAATGTCACATCTCAGGGAAGGAAGCACTGATCTGTGTGGGATTGTCTGCAAGAGTAAGTACTTCTCGGTAAGTACAAGGAGTTTGCAGTATGGCAAACACGTGGATCCTTACTGGTACTTTATTCCTTGAAAAAAAATGAGATAAAGTGTGAATGCATGTCAACACTTTTTCATTGTAATACATGCCAAGATGCGTTTTAGTATGTGGATTACTACTGTGCAAAATACCATTTGAGAAAGACCAACTGCTTAACATTTCTGGATTTGAATTTACCGTAACGGGCAAAAAGAAAAGGAATTGTCAAATGCTCACTTGCCTTGTATTTTTATTTGTATTGAGCAGGGAAATTGGTGTGGTTCTGTTTTCTCCTGTTAGAAGGCTCAGTATCAAATTGTTTATTAAGATGTCAAAGCAAAAACCTCCATTGTGATCTCAAAAATGACTGTTCAAAAACATCAAGACAGAAGCTGTGACTTCCTCAGGCCTTCAGTCCGGGGGATTTACCAGCCATGCCTGGAGAGGTTTTGAAGATCAACTGACAGTTTCTTCTAAGTAGTTAACTTCCATGGCACATGACCTCCCTCAGTCCACCTAGCACTGCTGATAACTCTCTGTGTCCCACCTGTGCTAAGCTAGTGAGCCAGTCCCACCAGCTGTAGCCCAGCAATATTCCCTCATTCAGCTCTTTGAAAGTAGGGTGTCTTTGGGAATAAAAAGACTGTAGTAGTGGGGTTTTTTCTTGCTTGAGTTGAGTGACCCCTTACAGAGCTTGAGGGGAGAAGCAGCTGTCCACTTGGACTGTGGAGGAGATGATACAAGGTCTGAGGGGAGGTGAGGGGATGCAAACAAGAGCCTCCTGTGATCCCATGAGGGCTGACACTAATGTCACCAAAAGCAGTGACTGCACCTTCTCTTTGCAGCGCAGAACAGACAACTGAAACTGGCTGGAGAAGAAGACATAAAGAGGCTTGATGAAACAGAGCATGGGATGTTTCCACAAATAATGGAGACCCTGACCTGGAATGGGGGTCGGGAGAAGGCAAAGCTTGACGTGGGGGAATGGGACTGAGCTTAAGCGTAGAAGCAGTGAAGTAGTTGCAGTAAAACATTTCTAGGCTGGCATGCATCTGAAGATTCTCACCATTCCTTCTAAGGGAAAACAGCCAGAATCCTCTGGCAGAATGTGTCAGCCCTCAAAGGGTGGCATGGCAGCTTGCTTTCCTGATGGTTTCCTCCATACTAGGGTCTTGGATCTGTGCAATAAACTGGAGTTCCAGTCTTGCCACCCACCCACCAGGGAGGTGGTTGGCTCAGCTGCCATGGAGTTGGGCCTTCCCTCTTCTCTTGGGTTTTGTTTTCCTGAGTTCCAAAGGAGATGCATTAGAAAATCTCTAAAACTGCTCAGAAGTTTAGCAGTATAAAAATGAAGATTGTGTATAGGTCAGTAATTCAGCAGTGTAAGGTTTGAGTCTTAAGAGTGTTATTTTACAGTGCACTTTCTGTAAGTCGGTTTTGCTGCTGAATGATCAAGTTGCCTTTACAAACATATGGGCCTCTTTACATTCTTTAACATACTTAGAAAAACGGGGGTAAAAAGATAAGGTGCATATTGTAGGTGTTTATTTGGTCATGTTTGATTTATTTTGAAGACTGGCACCAAAGTAACGGAATTCTCCATTTAGGTAAAGGTATTACAGGTTAAATCTGTCAGAATTACATTTTGATTTCTATACTTTGATTTCTATACTAATTTAAGAATTACTATTTGATTTTTTATATGGCAGGGAAAAAAAAAGGGTTAGAACTCTGAAAATCTTTTGCCACTATGGCAGGGTGGAAACATAATGATTTAAAACTCTTGTGTTTTTAAATAGTGCAGAGCACCTCGAATTCAACACAGTGCTGTCACCTCACTGTGGAAATAGATTTGAGTGGTTACTAACATCTACTGTAGTTTTATCCAGTACAAAGTCCTGCTTGCTCTGTGACCAACAACTAAAAACTTTTTGAATGAAGTTTCAAGAAGTGTCCTCTTCAAAAACAAATCCTGAGATTAAATTAGGTGGATTTGATCTCTTGCTGTTTTAATCATTATTGTTTGGCTTAGATTTGAGTTTTTCTACTGTTCAGAAATTTGCAGCATGCATTTGAAAGGTAAGTAAGAAACCTTACCAGTGATCAAAGAATTGAAATGTGTGTTGGTTATCCGTCATGAGTCAATAAACCGTGATGCCCAGATCGTGTCATTCAGCCTCTGAGAGTGGTTTAGTGTTTTAGTGCAGCTGCCAGAAGGAAATTCAATGCTAAAATAAAAGAGATGAGGGCTTGAGACAAAATTTATCACCTTAACAAGTTATTTTGATGTTGTTTAATACTGTGACCTTGAGATGCAGGCACTGGCAAACAACATTTTCCATTTTGTCAGGTGTTGGCGTAACATTTTACAGTATCAGTTGTTTGTGAATTCCAGTGTTACAGAACTCCTTCCTGTGTTTTAACAGCTGTGTATGAAAATTGCATGAAATTGCATGCAATAATGTGCATTTTGTCACTGTTCTTATGGCTATTAACTGCTGGGATACAGTCTCCGGCACTAGTAGGCTTGTATTCATGTTTTGTAAAACGTTCAAAAGGTTGATAATGAATCTTGAGGAAGACTTTAAAAGGGAAAGTCTTCCAGAAGACTAGAGCTGATGTATCAAAGCATATCCAAAATTCATCAGAACTCTTCATGGAAAATGCAAATCTCATCTGGTTTGTGTACATGACTGCTAGAAAAATCTTTCTGAGAAAACTGAGATTTTTAAAATTAGTAATTTCCAGTTGTCTTTCTGAAAATAGATAGTATTTGTCTGAAAAGTGTTGTCTCTGTGACTCCTTGGACATATTAATGTATGGTATGTGTGTAGTATATGTATACAAAGATGAGACTTTCCCTAGTGTTTCTTTATAAGCTTAACATGCAAATTTGTAATAGAGAAGGGCAGGAGGTTTTGTTGGATATTTTTTATAAAAAAGGTAGCCTAACTGACAAAGAGAAAACATAGCCGTAAATACAGTAAAAAATGTTCATTTTAAAAGCTGAGAGAGAAAGGCGATCCTTTTCAGCTGCATATAAATACTAGAGTAATTTGACTCTAAAATACAAGATTAAAAGCTGAGATCTCAATTCTGCGCATGGAAAAAATGTCTAGATATCTCCCTGGATAGCCCTGTTAAAACTACGGTATAAACTGATGTAACGGGAAAATAATCTTGTTTTGCAGTTTGTCCTTTTCAGCTACATATTCCTTACACAATTGCTTAAATGCTGAATAATTTAGTACTTCATTTTTGCTAAATCCTCTGATGGGGTGCTACGTCTAAGTAGCCAGACTGATTGATTATGATATCAGCAATGTCTTTAAGATGAAAAACCTTGAGAAGATATTTTATTTAGTAGAGCTGAAATTTAATATTTTCTTGCCAGCTTTTATATTCTGAAAGTGTCTCTTCTGTGATCTTCTATTTCCATAGCTTTTGGCTATTGTGTGGCTTCATATTTTAGTGACTTTAAATGATTTTTAAACCTTTTGCTTTTCCTGGCATATTTACCGAAAGAGCACAGGTTTAAATGTCTATGCTGTGAACCGTGCTAGCTACAGACCCCCCCAACATGACTGAAATTGAGCTGCTTATCCTCTTTGTAAACTTCTCTTAGATTTTAACACAGAATAAGATTTCAGAGAAGTGAGAGTGGCCCAAGTTTGTGCCAAAATTAAGGGCTGCAATGGCAACAAATGAACGGTTTTTAACATTGAGAATAAATAAAAGGAGCAGGGTTAATTTTCTTCTTTAGTGCCAACATCCCTACCTAGCTACTCAGGACAACACAAGGCAATTTACTGTGGATTAAGATACCAGTCAGCTTTAATGTCTTTTTCATTGTTTGTCTTTCATCATCTCCTTTGTCATTTGATTTTTATATGTTGCCGGGACATAGTTGAGTAGTCAGCTAATGCCTGTGGTAGCTGTGTGCACCCTCTCTCTGTAATGGGATATTCTGGGACCATTTACTAAAAGCAGCAATCGGATGGGAACCTGATGTCCTCCCTCAAGACTGCTCTGTGATCTGGCGGCCACAGTTCAAGATCAAGGCGTTTCCTTGATAGTGCTTTGTCCAGCCCACATGTTATTTTACCCATCGGGTTGTCATGCTCCTGGGAACTCCTCATTTGGAGTTGGTTTTTTTTTAATGGGATGTTTCAAGTTCATCTTGAGTCAGTGGGTTGTAGTTGTAGACTGAGTTTTTGAATCCTGCTTGTGTTATATCCAAGGATATGGGTAACTTCCATTTTCAGCTTGCACTGATTTCAGACAGTCCATTGAGACAGAGCTGTAACTTCTACGCAGTGCTAAAAAAAAAAGAGTAAATGCAAATACTTTAATTTCACACAATTAAAATTGCGATAAAGAACTTAACAAGGAGCCCTAGGTATAACTTTAATTTGATTTCTCTCACCAATTGGCAGCTAGGGCAGTTCTGTACAGAGACTGTATGATTTGGGGCTCACCCTGCTAGGTGACATCTCAGAGAAGCCGAGCTACCAAGGGTGAGCCAATGTCTTCGTCAGGACTGCCTGTGCAGCCCCAGGTGAGGACATCTTGATCACAGCAACCTCCCAGGTGGAGTGACCTCAGGAGCCCTGCTTATCTAAAAAATAGATAAATATATAAATTAAATAAATCTAAAAATAACCACAGAAACAAAAGTGAGGGCCTTTCTTAAACTGCTACCTGGGTTTGTAGCAGTGTTGACAGAATTAACAGCTTATGGTGTTTTCAGCCAATTCTCTGGTTCAATTTTGCACAATTCAAATGAGGGAAGATTCCTGGAGGATGATGTTGCAGTCTTTGAAACAGGCAATCCTTCCAGCCAGGTGATACCTAAACACAGGGCCATTAGTGTATTGCATGATCAGATGCACATTCCTCTCTGTTTAATCTTTGAGCTTGCAAGACCTTTCTCTAAAGGTCACAAAGTGTTAATCTGGATGTGACTAACCAGTTCACAAATGTTTTAGTAACAGGGAATCTTGTCTTGGTCAGTATTTGTGCGATGTCTGGAATAGCTCGGTCTCTTGCACTCTGTATTACCACAACCAAAAAGAAATCAAATTAATGAATCAGAATTTAAAAGCCCATATGGCTGCGAATGTTTCTTCGCTGCTCAAGCCTTTGTTGCCCTGGCATGACAGACTTTGGAGGGAAAATAAGCTGTGCTGTAAGTTGAGGGATATATGTGCATTCTGGTTTTAGCCAGAAATCTGTGCTTCATTTTGAGATGGTGAAAAGTGTGTGGGACAACCGGCCCTGCAGGTCTAAACCCCTCATGGCCAAAGGCAGGATTTAAAAAAAAAAATTACATATACTGTATGGTTCTTTCCCTTTTTACTGGGTATAGAAACTATAATTGTAATCTTCTGGCAGGAGCCACATTTCATCTACAGTTTATGCTCT
This sequence comes from Machaerirhynchus nigripectus, assembly GCA_013397975.1. Classification (NCBI taxonomy): domain Eukaryota; kingdom Metazoa; phylum Chordata; class Aves; order Passeriformes; family Dicruridae; genus Machaerirhynchus; species Machaerirhynchus nigripectus. The sequence continues at coordinate 1,189,703 of VZRQ01009254.1, read as the reverse complement.
GGCCTAAAAATGAGGAAAAGGAACAACCGAGTTTAGGATTGCTTCAGCTTGGCACTTACGAGTTTTTACCCCCCTCCTTCCTAATGCAGTTTGTCATGACCAGCACTGAGCAGCTCTAAAGTGCAAGTTCCAGCTGAGATTTCTAATTATAATTTAGTAGCATATCCCTAGCTGGGTGGAAGGGGAAAGCCATAGAGACCTTATTGCATTTGTAGGTATCTTCAGATGTCTTCAAGGAGTCCTAATGGACCTTCTCAGCTCTTGGGTCTCTCTTAGAAACCTTGAAATTTAATCATGTCTTTATTTGAAAAATCTCTTGAAGATACTCTCTCATCCAAGTAAAGCTGTGTAAGTCTGTATAGGGAGCACAGTATATCTGCATAGCTGGTTGGGACCAGAAGTTTCTTTTGGAAAAGGAAGAAACCTCACTGTTCTGGCTAGGTATGTGTGTCCTGAATTTCTCCTTCATGGAGTTAGTCTTGGTAGGTACAAATCATAGACAGGTTTATTCTAAATGCCTGTGTTCAAAAGCAGTCAAGAGAACAGAAAGAGATTGGGTGTTGACCACACGCCTGTTTTCCTTCCTCTCCTCCATTTGCCATTTCAAGGATTAGTGAGGCTTCTCCACCTTGAGTATGCACCATTGGCTGTGATGGTGAGAGTTTGCCAAGGAATTGCAGACCAGGGCTTCCAAAACTGCTTTCTGCTTCTGACAAAACAAAAGCGTCTCTGGGCACAGGCACTGTGTCCTAAACGCTCGTGCTCCATCATAGCCCCAAAAATGTAGTCTACCTGCATTCAAATATGTTCTTGCATGCTGCTCATCTCGGTGGTAAACTAGAGGTTCCATAGAAATACTGAGTCATCCATGGCACGGGGTACTTGGTAACCCCTCTGTTCTTTTTTGGTTTAAAGTTTGTGCTGATTTTGTCATTCCCTCATTGTTCCCTTCTTTTATTATGTTCATTTATTCCAAAGATAAACCAGCCTTTCTTGAGGACGGAGTTAATATCAGGTGAAACACAATTATGCAGTGATTAATGGAGGCCTAGGTGCAGTTAGCAATTACTTAAAATGGGCTGGATTTCCTAATGATTACATTGTTCTCTACAAATCTATTTTGCAGACAACCTATTATAGTGATTTTTTCTTGGATAATAAATTTGTGAAACATAAGCAGCATCACCCTGAGGCACTAACAGAAATTGCCTCCTCACTGATAAATAATTTAGATGGGTAAGATCTTGTGCAGACCCCATACACTCAAAAGGCCTCATCAGTTCCCAGCTTCTGGGGGGAAAAGGTGACCACAAAAGCAAGGAGAACTGCCCTGGAAAATTTGAGCATTCACACCATGGTGCACTGTTAAAGTCGTGGAACATGTAGGTAAGAGGCACAAACAGACGATATCTGAAAAATAACTTGGAGTAGCTGTAAGCTGTGCTAATGTTTCCCTTTCTGCTTTATTAGTCTTTGTACACCTCCTACTAGCCAGGTTATAACCTTGGGATTATTCTTTATATGATGAGTATATTTATAATGAATATTTGCGTCCTATAACTTTAACCATAGCACAGGTTATTAAAAATTAATTTAATGGTCCTCTAGGATCCAGCTCTAGAGGTAGCAAACAAGCGTCTCAGTTATATATTGTCTTCAATTATTCATTAAGAACTATGGAGAGATTTTCTAGAACATATCTCTAGCGAAGCTCAGAGCTGTTCTAATGCCAACGACAAAGCTCTGCTACTTAGTTTAACAAAAATGGACATGATTTCCCTGTTGGATTTCTCTGTCTGAGCTGTGTAATATTTTATCGCATTTAATAAAGTTTATTACAAATGTGACTTGGTACAACAAAAAAATCCTCATGGTGAGGCTAAAGCATCATTTAATTTTGAATGGACATTTTGCCAACGAGAGTTTTAATATATCACCATGCGTGTGAGCATAATAAATAGCTGAACGCACACAAAGCTTCAGTACGAATAATTCTCTTGTACGCTGGAGCCATTTTCTCAGCAGTTTGCACTCCCAGTTGTGTTTCTTTTATCCTCAGCGTTATTCTGGTTTGGACTTTGTAGTTATTGCTGATTCTTTTTTGGTAAAGCAAAGATGTTTTCCTCAAATACTGCCAGTGCTGCATCCTCGCCGTGGGAAAGGGTCTCGTTCCATTTTGTGCACCAGATGTACAGGTGCACGAATGTACAAGGGTCCATGGGAAGAGTGTATCCAGGAAAATGTCAACATTTCGAGAGCCAGAGTTGAATTCAGGGTGCTAAAAAGGTGTAACGTCTTCTCTGAATAGTTGTTCCAGTATTTTGTTTTATTCTTGGTTGTTCAATTTTCTTAAACATATACTCTTAGCCATAAGTAAACTTTTAGAAGTTTATTAACTGTTGCAGAAGAGGAGAATTGCACCAGAGTTACTGTAAGCTAAATATACATTTAAAATACTGTCGGTTTTGTGGTGACAAGCCCTTGTGTGGCTTCAGTGAAGTTCTTTCTCCTTTACATGACAGCTAATGTGTTTTATAATATTTCCCCTTTCCTGAAGGATTGCATAGCATTTCTGTAATCCCTGTTGTATGCTTTGCATCCAGAAATTACTGTTGAAACAATAGTGCACCAAGTGTTCTGGATTTCTTTGTAGGTTTTTAATTCCTGCTATGAACAGGTCAAATGCACAGATTTTGTGAAAAGTATTTTTTTTCCCTTAATATCCTATTTTGAAAGGAAGAGCTTGCTTTGTCCTGTAGTTTTACTGTCCTAACAGGAGGGCACAACACAAGGGAGAAGATAGATTGGTACATTCTTCAGCACGGTTATAATTGAACTTTCAACAAAAGCAATGTGACACTTCCACTGCAAGAAGGTTCTGAAGAGAACCATACCACAAGCTGCACACTGACAAACTCACTTGACTGCATTTTCTTCATGCAGGGATGTGGCTTTCCTGCAGGATGCCTCTTGGAGAAAGGTGAGGTGCTGCTTCCATTAAGTTACACTTTAAGGAGCACCGAGGCCAGTCCTCTTACATACCCTGCCTACGTTTCATTTCCAGGCATTCTGGATTATAAAAAGCTGGATCCTCAGCTAAATTTCCAGCAAACAAAAGATGAGTGATGTTATTATGGTATTATGTGATCCAGCAGCTCAGAACATTTCAGCAGGCTCCAGCTTGGAGGGGAGGGCTGTGAGCACATGAGCTGGGCTGGAACCATGGGGACCCCCAGTTCTCCTTCCCTGGCATGCCCTCTACTCATGCGGCAAGAGGAACATTCTGGTGTCTGGTCCTTGTGAGAGGAGATCCATGCATGTTACTGGATTTCTCCATCCACATCATCTCTGCCATCTATGGAATCAGCATGAACCAGAGTTTGAAGAACGCGTTGGTCCACACAGAAAGATCAAGAAAGCAAAGGCACTGCCAGCAGTTTCTGACCATCCTTCAGGTCATGAGCTCTGGGGAGAACCAGCACTTGGTCCTGTGATGTGCCTACAGTGGAGACCAGGTAAGGATCAGCGTCTGCCTGCAGGACTTGCAAAGACCTGAGTGAAAGGAGAGCATTTCAGTCCTCCCTGCAACAGTTTGTTTGCCAGTCCCCTTCAGGCAGGCTGGGATGTCATAAGGGACATGAGGGACAGTGCTGTGTTCTTGTCACATTGGTCATCAGCAATTAGTGCTACATCTGATGTTGCACCTGCTGCTGCTGTGGGTCACAGGCCAGCAATGCCTGGGGAGTGCAGGGACCCGCACTGGGCAGGGATGTCTTGGTAAGGTGAGGGCCTGGATGGTGCAAAACCTCTCCCCGAGAGCCAGGACTCCCCATGCAAGGGAAAATGCTCATCTTCTGTGGGGAGCCCAGCCAGGAGAGCTGGAAGCTACCTGGGGATTGGGCAAGGAACACCATGGGCAGGGAGAGCATGGCTGTGGGCAGGCAGCAGCTTTGCATCATGCTGTGTGAGCACAAGAGCTGTGCGGAGGCTGAGGGCTGCTGACCAGCACCAGGGATGTTGATTCTTTCTAGAGTGATCCAGGACATGTGGGGTGGCTGAGCTACTCCTACTCACCTGCTTGTAAAAAATGTGTCAGTCTCCTGGAAATGCTTCTTTATGATGGAAATGCCTAGGTTTGGTGGAGGATAACTGTGAGAACTGTAGTCATCCCGGTATGGAGGGGTCACATCTAAAACAATCCTCACCCCAAGCCTTATGAACAGGCCTGCCCATGGGGCAGAGGTGGGTGAACAGGCTTCTCCCATTTGCTCACGTTTTATCTCCAGAGGTTTGCCTTATCTCCAGGCCTTAAAGGCTGCTTTTCCTTCCTATGTGCAGGCAGTGATAGTCGGCAAGCAGCATCCCTAAATTGCTGCCAGTGGAGAGCAAAAGTGTTCCAGAGGAAGTGCACTGTTACAGCAAAGCTGGCCATGAGACCCCACCACATCCCACCCACTGCCCACCAGGCACCTCTCAGGAAGGGCTGAATGCCCACCTCTCCATCAGCACCATGTGCTGCCCTCCTCCAACACAGTTCCTCAGCACTCACTAAGGCACAACGCTCTGTTCCCAACACCTTTATGCTCTGCCACTGCCATTTCCCCCCAGGGACACAGCCAGGCCCCTCAGCTCCAGCCCCTTAAGTTGCAGTGCAGGACATGCTGTTTAGGGCTCCACTGGCCAGTAAAATTATTTATACTCTTTTTATAGCACATTCAAAGACAGAGACATCCAGGTTATTTGTGTATCTTGAGGGTTGCGTTCAGTCTCTCTGTCCAGGTGAATTCTCTGGGTCTTGTTTTTCATACAAAACAGAAAATTTCTATTTTTAACTTAGCTATGTAAATGATAAATCCATGATGAGGTGTGGCCTAATGCAGAATGAATCTCTCAAATGTTTTAACAAAGGAGAGTAGGGCGTGAGGGACCTGGAGCTCTGTCCTGCCAGAGGAGCAGCCCCGCCAGCGTGATGAAAGATATTCCACTGGGGGATTTCTGACACATGCTGCCCCTACATTTCTGGTATTTATTATAGAGGGAAGGGAAGACAAAAGCTCAAGGGAAAACAAAAATCTAGGTCTGCCTCAGGTTATTATAAACTGGGAATTGATAGGCAGGCTCAATTGCCTGTTGCTAAGCAGCCAAGAGAATTGGTTGACCATACCCTGGGCCTTTTAAAGAAAAAACACAAAGCAGAAAGCTTTGTGTGTGTGTATGTGTGTGTGTTTGGTATATGAAATAACATGTAAATATCATACTGGAATACAGACACCCAATATTTCTCTTTTGTTGAATGTTTGTGAGATGCTGCTGGATGGGTGATGTGAAACAAGTCAGGCCTTGGGTGGGCAGGATAACCTTTGCTTTAAAACAAAAAGAGAGAGAGAGGGATTCTGCCATAGAGCCAAACCAAGCAGCACTTTCTTAGTGCTTCCCCATGGAAGACTCCCTTCAGGGCATGATCTCGCATCCCTCTGAAATGCTGAATGCTGATGATCACAGGAACTGATTCCTGGAGAGCCAAGTCCACCCCTCTCCCAGCCACCATCACTGAACTGCCCTTCAGCATTACTTTTTTCCAAACACCAACGTAGAAAACAGCACAAAGTACTGGAGAGCCCCCAGCCCTTATTCTCACCACTGCTGTTCCCAGCTTGTTTTTGGCCAGAGCTGTGGGAAAGGCAGGATGCAAAACTCGTACTGGGTGAAGTAACACCAGGTCCTGGGTTTCCCAGAGAAGGGAAAGCCCAGCCCCACATCGGGACACCCACTACGCTGCTGGCTTTCCAGCTCCTGGCTTTTCCCCTTTGTGCTCCTGGCAGTCACGCAACTGAGGTGGGAGAAAAACTGTGTCTGCCCAACAAAACAGTCTGCTAGGTTATGGGGGTTTTTTGTTATTTTCTTATTGCTCAGACAAGCTAAAATGGTAAAATAAAATAGACATTATACTTGCTGAAGAGAATGTTGTCTTGGGAACCAGCTTTGCTCTCGCCACCCGTGATTAGTTCACACCCTTTTCCTTGTTGCTTCAAGTGTGATTTGGCCTGTCTTAAAGATAAAAACCCAAAACCTAACTTGGTTTGCAATAATCAGTCTCAAAGTTGGCGATTTCTGTGTTCTGAGTCTGACACCCCCAGGTCCCTCCTGCACTCCAGTACCTTAACTCACTCACCAGCAGCACCCACAGGGTTATCTCAATTCAGAACAGGTCTGCAGCAACCTCACTCCTTTGCACCAAACCGTGTCTTCCCCCACCACCCAGCGAATCCCCTTGGAAGCTGCTCACTACGGAGCATTGCTCCCTGTCCAAAGCAGCTGTAGCACATGCTCCTCCTCCTCACACATGCCAAGCAGACCCCCGTCTGCAGGGGTTTTGGGGTGGTGAAAGCACCCTGGTACCATCCCTGGCTCACTCAGTGAGTTGGAGTGTGCGTGGGCACATGAGGCCATTGCTGCAGTGTGCAAACATGGGCAGGCACAAGGAGGGAACACAGCGGAGCTGCGCCATCGGGCAGGGTCAGCCCACCCCTGCTCCCCCTCCTTCCCGGAGCATGGGCCTAAAAATAGATGTAATCAGGTTTCAAAAAGGAAAAGAAATGGAAAGGTCAAGTGTCATGACCTTAGACATGCTCTGAGGCTGCTTTTCTCCTCACATAGCTCGCCCTTGCTGGGCCCCCCGACGGCGTTTCCGGAGCAGAAGCAGCCGGGGCGCGCGCCCTGGGCACGGCCATCAGCTGTGGCCTCTGATCGGGGGGTTCTTCCTTTTTATCCCTCCCCATCCGCCTTCCTGCTGCCTGCAACCGGCTCCTTCCTTGCCTGGGGAAAAGCACTGGTGGGCTCCCAGGGCTCCATCACTGTCTCCTTGCTGCAGCCATCTCACAGAGCCAAGCCCCTCCGCTGGGGCACCTGCCAGAGCCACACTGATTTTGGGGCGCTTGAGCCCCACTCTGTACCAGGTGGGTGCAGGGAGGCACCCAGAGTTTTCCTTTCAGGAGCCCATAAGTGTTGACTTTCCATGGCTGGCCCACATGGCTGCACTGCTCTGTTTGATTTTATCCCCATCATAACAGAATAGAGAAGCACATTTCATGCCGGGAACTCAAGACCTGGAGCAGGGAAGGCAGAGGATATTGCATCTTTACTATTGCATTCTCATTTTTCCCAACTGGTGAGAAATCCCTCCATCCTCCTTTGCTTTTTCCCTGCTCAAATAACATCTGAAAAAATTTGATAATTTTTTTCTGCATATGTGCTCAGTGCAGGTATGAGTCAGGACTCACCCTTTGCCTTCTCAGTCCTTTTGGTGCAGTGAGGAACACACAGTCCACCCTCTGGATCCAACCAAAGATCCACAGAGACCATCTTCTGCCTCTGCCAGCCCCGAGTCTGCATTGTCAGCCCCGAGTCTGCCCTGGCAGTCTGCATTTATGAATGTTGCAGAAGTCACTGTATTTCATTGTTCATCAGTGCATATGGAGCTGGCATGGCAACAAAACCCTTTCCTGTGCTTTCCATTTGCAGATTTTTGTGTTTCCTACTGGGAGTATTTTACTCAATGGTTTAATTTTTATTGCAGCAGGAAAATGTAATTGTGCAGCAAAACCAATCTGTGGGTGCTTTGAGCTCAGAGCATCTGAGGGGCAGAAAAAATCTGCACCGTGTCCTGGCCTGCAGATGCAGGAGCTGGCAAAGCACAAATACTGCAAGCAAAGCTCCCGTAACACATTTATTCTGCAGAAGGCAGAGGGGACAGGATTTGGGTTTCTGGGGATGCCATGCAGCTGCTCCCTCCTCTCCAGGGTTGGGAGCAGGAGGGCAATAAAATGGCATGTTAAATAAACCCTGGCATTTCTGAGGTGTGAACAGTTATTCTAACCACCTGAAATATTCAGGCAATGTAGCACTCTGTCTTTAGCATTTTACTTGTTCCCTCAGTTTGTCCTTGTCCCCTGCTTTTATCCTATAAAGCTCCCACCTCCGTGTTCCCAGAGCTTCCTTCTGTCTTCCCTGTGCCTCAGCCCTCCTCCTGCATCCTGCATCCCTGGGATCCTTCCTTATAAAGCACAGCGGAGGATTTCAAAGCTGGTTGTCTTTATACCAGTCCACCCAACCTTGCCCAAAATAACCGTGGCACACAGAGAGGTGGTGGCTGTCACACAGAAAACAAGTGTTTTCCAGGAGTCACCAGTAGGTGTGTGCACACACTTTGCAAAAGCTGTCCTGCCATCAGCAAATGTCCTGGATGGATGCATGGGGATCTATAGCAGGTAATTTTTTAAAATCCAAAATGTTGATACTAGAAAATCACTCCAAAAGGGTATACTCAGACTAATACTCCATTTTCCTTAGTTAAGAAAATTTATCTATTAAATAGGTATATTTTCTGCTTTAAAATGTTCATTATTTCTGCAGTTTTCTGCTTCTGTATGTCGTAAATCTATTCTGAGCACATAGCTTCCTCCATAATGATGTGTGGAAAACCTGGTGCATGTCATGTTATTTACTACTGGTTATTTGCTTTATCTGCAATAACAGGATCTGCCATCTGAGGTGGGATTTGCCTCAGGATCCTTAAAAACTTTAGCTCAGACTGTAAATCAAAGAGCTGCTTTAAAAAAAAAAAAGTTAAAACTGAGCCCTTCCAGCAGGAAGTTTCCATGACCCAGATGGGATCTCATGCCAGCTGATGAAAAAAGTTTTCGTGGGAGACTGGCTCAGCCTGGCCAGTGGTGCCAAGTGGTACCTGAAGACATCAGGTGTTGCCTGAGCCCTTGGCACTCCTGGTTGAGCACAGGGAAGTTCATGGCCATCGGTACCTTCAAACCTGTAAGGTGTTCCCAGGCAGGAGGGACCCCTGCTCACAGTCCAAATGGCCACCATCTGTGTGTGCGGGCCACCATCTCCAAAACATCCTACGTGACCCACTGGAGGAAAGGCGAGGCAGTGCTGTGAGACTGCAGGTTTAATGCACTCTCACTCCTCTGACCTGCATTTTGCAAAATGGGATCCACTGATGGGTTTTTTTATCCTTCATAGTGGTCAATTCTTGCTACAACCATAGATGCCAATACACCTCCCCCTCGCTCTGCTGGATGCACCTCTGGGACATCAGATTTAAAAACACTCAGTGCCAGAGCACATGCAGCCCCAGGAAAGGATGTGGGAGCTCAGGGGGTGCCGTTCCCATGGGGCTCACACAGACTGTGCCTCAGCTGACAGGGACATTGTCACCAAGACGCCTGTGGGCTCCCGGGACCCCCCAGGGACAGCAGTGCCCCAAAGGCTTTGACAACTGGTTTTATGGACTTGAGCTCTGCGTGTCCTGGCTTAGAACACCCTGGCACAGCAGCCCCACGCTGCTGGCGAGCAGGAAATGCTATTTTGGGGATTGAAACCTTGCTCTTACCAAGCTGTGGGGTCTGTCAAGGCTCGCTCTTCCCACTGGGGTTGTGAGGGATTGTCCACCAAACTGTGTTTTGTCAGCCACATGACTGCTGAAATGCGTGAGGCTGTGTCAGTGCTGGAAGTCACAGGATTACCTCGTGTTAGGTCAAAAAAAATCTGTGAATTTTTATTAGCATGGATTGCAACTTTTCCTGAAAGCTGATGAAAACTTTTCCGAAAACTGACTTGCCTGTGCAAGGAAAACTTGCTTCTATATCCACCTAGGCTGAGCATCTTCAGCAGCTTGAACAGAGTCACCAAGCAGAGCTGAGGAGGCTGAACACAAACCTTGTGATGTACAGTGTGACCTCTCAAAGCAGACGAGAGCTGTGCTGGTGAGCTGAGTTCTGGATGTTTTTCTTGAGGTTTTTTCCGAAGCTTTGGCTGACATCGGCCCTTTACCCACAGCAGCAGCATTACAGAGCATGTGGCAGAGGAACAAGAACATGGGCAGTGTACAATGAATTATGCTCTGGTACGTGAAGCGCATGACCACAGCACGATCCGATGCAAAACCTGTGCCAGGACCTCTGACACATTCAACAGAAGCCCAACATGCTGGTGCCCCATCTGCTTTGGGGTTCTGCTCTGAGTGGCACAATCACACACGGGCAGGGTCTGTGGCCTGAGCCATGAATCGTCTCCGTGTACCCTGTAGCTCAGGGTCTGTACCATGAGATTGTCCCACCTCCTATGAACAAAAACCTGTGTTAGAAGTGAAACCTTCCTGAGAGAAGCCTGGTTCAGATGAGACTGAAAATACTGAGGGATAATCACATTGGCTAAAGGTGAATTGGGCTTACCTCAAAGAATTTCTTGTGAAAAACACTGATTCCTCGTGGCATTTTTGCATGAACTCCTAAAGCTCCACCAGCTTCCCAAAGTGAGAACTTTCCTTCAGCTGTCCTTGAAAAACTTCATATGCCAGCAGCCAAGCGGTGCTGCACAGAGCATGGCTCTTGCTGTGGCAGATGGAATTCAACTACTTAATGTGTCACAGCCATGATTTTCAGGCTCCTGCTGCCTCACATCTCGAGCAGGAGGAAGGTCAGGAGCCATCAGCCTGGGTACAGCTTCTCTACTCTGTTTGCACTTGTAGAGCAGAAAAGGAAAAGCAAATCCCCAGGGCCAGAGGTTTCTCTGGGGTTGTGTCTACACAAAAAGCACCTGGATTCCTCCTGGCTTGTCAATCCTGCTGCTAATCCTTCTGAGAGAGGACAGCACTGGTCACCTGAAACCACACGACAGTGGAGGAACCTGCTCTTTTGAGATACAGTTCCTCAGGATGTGGCACCTTTGCTAGAACTGGGAGCCAAAGCAGGGTCATCACGCTCTGGCTGTTTGACACGGACACATTTGTAACAAGCTACTGCCTCCAAGGTGTGTTCAGTTCAGCTGGCAGACCTGACGGATGTTAACAAAAGCTTTTTAATTACCCCGTGAGAAATACTGATGAATTATCAGGAGGAACTTAGATGGGCAATTCTCAGAAGGTGAGGAGCACCTTCTGACATCCCAAGGATGGTAGCAGATAAGCCTTGCTGAGCTGTTCAAAGTCAACTGGGGTTAAAAAGTGAATACCACACAGCAGAAAGTAGAAGAATTATGACAGTGGGTCAGATCTGGTGTGTCTCCTCATCCCAAACCTCCCTCTAGCAACAATGAGCAGCAGATGTTCAAGGAAAGATGAGAAACAGAGTAAAAGTGATATCCTTTTATGTTCTCCTGGTTTCCAGCACACAGTGGTTTTGCCAAATCCCTAAGTCCCAGGGATAAATCATATACAAAATCTTTCATAATTCTTATTTCTGTGATGCATGACTATGAGAATTCTTGTCCTGAATCCACATGAGCTCATTGAGCCACTGGACTGGCTTTTCAGAAAGACAGCATTATCGCAACATCCTAATCTTCTCTGCGGCTTTCCACATGACTGCTGTGGAAGGGCAGCCTGCCAGGCTGTCTAAATCCAGCCAAGAAGCCTACCAGCTACCGCTCAACAAGTCATCAACTCCAGTTTCCCAGTAGTTACATTAATGGTTGCAGCTCTGACCACAGGGGGAATGGTGTGTCTCCCTCCATGGAGCAAGAGCAAGGCCACAGCATTGGGTTGCTCAGTCCTCCAGGGCTTAAGGGCCATTAAAGTCTGCAAGGATGGCTGCAGATTTCTGTGCAGCCTGGTGGGATATCCCAAAGGTTTTGTGCAGAAAGTAAATGTGTAAAAACACAGGTGAGAACATTTTCTCTGTGCAGGGGGCTCTACCCGTGTCCAGGTGGATGGGTTTTGAAAAAGACAGAGTGAAGAGGCAAAAGCTTTTTTTCTCAAGAAAATGCTCCATTTCAGCTCCAGACTTTGCACAGCAGAGGACAGGGTGGGGTTGTAAGTTGTAGCCTCAAGCAGCTCCCATCCCTTTGCCCTTGGGGTGTCCTGGGGCACACCCCCAGGCATCAGCCGCCTCAAGGAGCTTGGAGAGACAGAGGGACTGTGGGTCAGGGAGAGGACGTGGCCACTCCAAGGGGCAGTCCCAGGCTGTAACCCACACCGGAGACCGCCCGCTCCCATGGGCTGAGCTGGTGGCAGGAGAAAAAGGGAAAACTTGGGGCAGCCTAATCCAGCATTAAAGTCCTCACTAATTCTCTCCTTCCTGAGGACACCTGAGCCGCGGGGCTGGTGCGTGGGGGCCGGCGGCTGCCGTCCCAGTTGGCTTGAGCAGCTGCAGCCATCTGCAGTACTTGTCTCCAGCAAGGTGCAGTTTCTGCAGGATGGACGCCCCAGGGCTGGATTTCTGCTCCTCAGGAGTCACCCCAGGTGTGGGGAGAGAGCGATGCAGCTTTCTGGACAAAAGGGGAGGGAATTTGTCACATAAATAACCCTAGTGCCAGGTGGGAGATGCTAAACCTCTGTGTCTCTCCAGTAGCAATGCTTGGGAGGAGGGAGAAGCGGTTGCGTGGAGCAGAGCTCTCCCCTTACCCCAGTAGTCTGAGGTCCTGGGAGCCAGGATGCTGTTGGAAACTCTGCAAAGGGCTGGCAGAGAGAAGGCAGGGAAGTCTTATCCCACGGGGTGAACAGGGCAGGTCCTATTGTAAGCAGTTCACATGCAGATTTTATCCCCAGTTTCTGCCAACAATAAGGAAAACTGACAGGTCTGTGACAAGGTGAGATAAAGCAGCAACCTTCTATGAATTCGTGGCTTTGCAGCTTTGCATCTTTACAATGTGGTGATGGACAGACTCAGATCCAACAGTAATATAAACTGATCTGAAAAAAATCAGATTGATGCAAAATCCAAAAAAGAGAAAAGATACAAGGACAACACACTTCACATATTCCTGCCCTCTTGCGTTGTTAGACCCACTGAGGCTGAAGCAACTTTCAAAATGCATAAACAAATCAAAGAACTAAAGATAACACCAAATTATTAACTCACCCAGCTGTATATTCACAAGTGATGCTTGCTTTTAAAATAAAAGGATTGTATTTTTTTAAATCTTTGCTATGTTACTTAAGTACACCATAGGCTGTGGTGAGCAGACATATCTATATCCTTCATCAGCTTTGCTTTCTACCCCACACACTGTGGGGTTTTTTTTCTCCTTATCTTTATTTTTTACTGCTTGGAGAATGAAATCAGCCCAAGGACCAGAGGATCTTGCTGGCTCTTCTTCCCTCTCTCAAAGCAGCCGGGCAGTGCACGAACATCCATCTAAGGGCTGTCATCAGCCCAAGGGACAGCGGGTGAGATCCAGCCTGGAGGATGCTGGTGTAGGGCAAGGAAGGTGAGAAGGGCATGGGAGTGATCCTTACAAGTTACAGCTCAACTGCAGGATTGCTGAGTGCTCTCAGGGGAGGTCCGAGGCCAAGTCTTGGGCCACAGTCCCACATCTGTAAAATTGGGATAATGTTTTCAAAGCTTACACGGCATTCAGGAAGGTTGTGACTATGAATGGTCATGAAAAGCTCCACCATGGCAGAGTCATGGTCCTTATATGGCTGCTGTCTCTCACTTGAGAGAAAAGGCTTAATTCAAATCAGCTGTCCCCATTGGTATTAAAATTGTTATCATCATTCCTCTTTTGGCTTGGTACAATCAACCTTTTAGAACTAAAACTGCATTTTAAAGATTTAAACTGCGATTTGACCTCCATGGCTCAGCCAGATTCCCTGAAAATAAAGGTTGGAACTTGCTTTTGATTTTCTTCTCATAGTCCTGGTCATGACTAGGCTTGAAAATACAAATACCAGTTATCAGCATTCAAACAAAAATGACTCGGAGGAAAAATGGTGCCATTATTTGGAAGCTACAGCACAAACTGCTGGCTGCCCCCCTTCAGAGCGATAAAACATGGATAGTTTCAGTGAAGAAGCAAAATTAGTGCCTGAGTTTCCTACCCCTGACTGCTATTCCAGACTGCAGTTTAATTCAGCTGTTTATGTGAAGATGCCCTATTGGGATAAGGCAGTGAATCTATCCAATGTTGCAGAGATGAATGCCTTTATTCTTCCTGAAATAAAAATGGTGTCACGGGATCTCTCATGCCTCCCCACAGACAGAAGCTTGATTTAAAATGCTGTCTGAGGGATCACATCACTGGAAGCACATATTACTTCCTAGCTCGGTGCTGGGTGTTGACAGAAAGCAATAAAGTGTCCTCATCCATGACAAGCAGTGAGATGTTGTGTTCCCAAGTGCGGCTCAGCACCCAGGCACCTGTGCTGTGGCAAGGGACAATCAGGCTCTTCAGTCCCTGGACCATGATGGCAGATTTGCACCCCTTCTCTGGAGATATTTTTCAACTGAATTGGTATAAGCATGGCTTTGTAAAGAGCTAATAAACTTGAAACATCCCTGCTGCAGCATTTACTCAGCTCGGCTTTTGACAGTGTAATTTATATTTCCTCATCCACACTGCTATTTTCAGACATGGTTCGTACAAGTATTTCAAGTGTAAAGATCCTGGCTAAGCAGAAACTTCCCCATAATTTATCTATTATTTGAACCATCCCTTGAAACGTGTTTGCATTACGGTGTCAGCAACTTCCAGCTGACATCACTGGACATCACAGACACCCACCACACCCCTGAGGAGGGCTGGAACCTGGGCCACTGGAAAACACAGCTGGCTGCTCCTGCCATCAACTGAGAAAGATGCAAGAGCAGGCACCACCTGCTGCTGCACGACCATTCTGACCCAGCAAGGAGCTACAAAATCCCCAGGGGTGGTTTGTTTTTGCCATGGTCCCCACAGAGTTTCCCAATGTGGGGAGAGAAGAGAAGCATTTTGTGGTAAAGAAGAATGTAATAGGGGAAATGTGCGGAGGAGCAAGGCTTCGCTGGCTGGAGTGGGATTGCCCTGAGAACAGGCCTGTGCCCAGAGGTGGAGAACAGCCCACATGTGGCCCACTTGGAGAAGCAGTGTGAGATGAAAAGCACTGCTGTTCACAGTTTGTGACAGCCCAGCCTTTGGAAAACAGCCAGCCCGGGGGAATGGAGTGCGCTGTGTGACTAGGTACACTTGCAGGACCAGTGACATTTTCACTGAAGTTGCTAAAACATTATTTTTGAGCCTGGCTTGATGTCCTGCCCAGTGTGCTTAGGAGAGGCAGGCAACAGGCAAGCAGGGCATTGCTTTAACAAACACTTGGCCATGAGGAAAAAATTACTTTAGCCACAACACGGAAATCTCCCTGCACTGAAGTCACTGCCAGGAGTAAGGCTGTCTCACCACCACCACCACACAACATGCTTGGCTTTCTTCCCTGAGGGCCCTTTGGAATAAACCCCTTCTCTGCTCCTGTAGCCATTCCCAATTTCCTCGTGGGAATTTGCTGTGTTGAACACCATCTTGGGGCTAACTTTCTGGCACAGCATTTCAGGGTCAGCTCTGCTCTGTGGTGGCTTGCTCAGGTCTCCTCCAGTGATGTTTTCTAGACAGTAAGTGAGCTGAATAAAAAATTGTCCTGAAAAAGAAAAAGTATTATTCAGCAATTTGCTGTCTTTTCAACAAAGGCAGGAAGTAAGTAAAATAAGTAAACAGGCATAATTATGAAGCCATTGATCTGAGAGGGAAGAAGCTGAGCTGAAGGGGGAATGATGACTGCACAAGCATTTAGGATGCAAAAAGTTTTAATGGCATGGCACTGGTTCTGCAGCAAAATCTGGTTCAACTCCTGCACTGCACAAATCCCTGTGTTGGTGGGCACAGCCCTGCGTCACTGCTGACTATTCCTGCAAGCGGGGAAAACTGCTGGGCAACAGTTTCCTGGGTTTGTCTGCAGCCAGGCTAAGGGACACCTTTTGTGCCCCTGTGCAGCATTGCTTGGGCCACCAGAAGGAAAGGGCAGCTTTTCCTCCAGGTCTGGTCCCAAGAACAGCTTCTGAGCCCAGTCCCAGAAACAACTCCATGTGAAGCATGCGGGCAGAGGCCGAGGAGGCAGACTCCCCTCTTGCACTCCTACAACTGCTGCTGCTGAAACACAACCCTAGTTTTAAATCAGCTGCAGTGAAACGGAAGGCTTTGAGAAAACAAACTCCTTCCAAACATATCCTTAACTTCATTTCCTCTGGTGGCCCTCCTTCTTTCTGGGCTAGGTTTCATAGGTCACTTTGTATTTTACGGGTTTTTTCTTCTTCTTCTAATTTTAATTCTTGTCCCACCAGGGATTGTTCTTTCATAGGATCCCAACCACGAATTCTCAGATAGCAATGAGAGCTGAGACAGGGACTTGCCTGTGTTCTCTCTGCTTTTTTTCTTTCCTCTTTTTGCTAGGTTTTAAGCTGAGCTCTTAACATATCCCATATTTTATTCATTTAGGAGGATTCTTTTACACCACATGAAAAATAGATTGTCTGCCTAGTCTGTAATCACGCTAAAAAGATTTAAACCAATAATAAATACAGCTTTTTTCCTAAAATATTTTTTCCACCGAACACCGCTTCCATTGAAATGCAGCCATTTGGGCACTGTTTATTTATCTATCATGTTTCCAAACCCACAGTTGGATCATCCTTATCAACAGTCACTTCCTACAAACACAGCAATGGTCAACACCCTAAACAAGGGTAGGGTTAAGATTCACTTGCCTGAGGAGTTCAGCTGGAGCAAAACTTGGCAGAACTGGCACAGTTTCTGGATCAGACCCAGAGGATGAAGGTGAGGGATGGGCTGTGGGCTTTGTGTCTGGTTCACACAAGCATGCAGACCATTCTAGACATGATTAACGTGGTGTTTGTTACTCTAAGGCAGTGGATTAAATTATTTTTGCCAAAAAATCCATTCTTAATAGTGGTACTCCCAAGCCCACAGTAGCTCCACTGAAATGTCACTGGCTGGGATTGTACTTAAATCTGACAGATTTTCATCTCTTCTTCTGTTTCTCTTGTTGGCAGAGAAAGGTCAGGTTTGCCTCATGCAATGCAGCCCTGAAGCACCTCTGGCTCCATCTTGGTAGGATTTCCTCAGGACAAAGTTGGTGGGTGGAGAAACCATGCTCCCTGATATTTGTAACAGCAAGAGAAAGGTCCCAAAGCCTGTAGTTCCATTTCCCTTCCTGGCCCCACCACAGCAACAGCAAGCTCTGACCTTCCCTCTGGCTTCCTCAGGCCTCTGCCGCTCCTCCACGTGTGTGTGTGATGTTTTACTAAAACAAAAACAAAAGCAGAAAACCATACCAGTTTTCAAGGCCTTCCCAGGGTTAGGAGTCACGGAACAATAGACTCACAGAAACACAGACTCACAGTATCATAGAATCATAGATTCATTGAATGGCTTGGGTTGGAAGGGACCTTTTAAAGCTCATCTAGTTCCAAACCCCCTGCAATGATTGGGGACACCTTCAACTAGATCAGGACATTCACAGACCCCATCCAACCCTAACCATGGATGTTTCCAGGGATGGCACATCCATCGCCTCTCTGGGCCGCCTGTGCCAGTATCTCACCGCCCTGACTGTAAAAAACCTTACTTCTTCCTTACAGCCAATCTAAGCCGTCCCTTCTTCGGTTTGCACCCATCACCCGCTGTGTTATCGCGACAGGCGCTGCTAAGAAGCTGGTGCCCCTGTCCCTCCGCCGTGCCCGCGGCGCTGTCCCGCCCCGGTGCCGCCGGGTGCCGCTGGGNCCCGGGGGAGGCGGCAGTGCGGGGACGCGTCCTGGCGGGAGCGGCGCTGGCCGGGAGCGGCGCTGGCCGGGAGCATCGCCGGCCGGGAGCGTCGCCGGGACCGCGCCGTGCGCTCGCTGTTCGCATCTCGGGTTCCTGCCTCCGGAACGAGCCCGAGCTCTCCGCAATCGCCTGTTCCATGGTGGGGGTCGCGATCTCCCAGCCCCACCGAGGGGCTCTGCCCAAAGACCTGCAGCGGGGGTCCCCGTCGTTCCCCATCGTTCCCCATCGTTTTTCCATCGTTTCCCCCTCGGAAGCGCAGGCTACGGCACGTGCCGAAGCTCCATCAGGGTTGCGCACGATGCAAGGCAGGAGACCTTCAGACCAAACCTTTATGATAGCACCCGGGAGCTTCGCTCCCTCTGTACTCAACGAGAATCCAACACTCAGACAAATTCGTGGGTCTGGGTGCTAGAAAGCAAAAGATCAAGCGAAGTAGGCTTACGCAGGGTTTGGGGCTTTTCGTTTGGCAGCTACATTTTATGGCATATTTTCATAAAGTGAGTTGGGTTTGTCCCTCTGGTAACACAAGCTACTGCATCTTTTGTGGGTTTTTTATTGAACAGAATGAACTTTGAGACAGAAAACACTGAATTGTGTAGCATGAGGATAATACTCTAAATGAACATCTTTTCATTTTACTAGTGGATGTTTATTTTTAAGCTGGCAAAGAGCAGATGGGCAACTATCAGCAAGCGCAGGATAGTGGCAAGAGCAGCTGGACAATGCATTAGCTCATTTCTATTTAAAAGTACCTAATTAGGACTTCAATACCAGAAGTCACTTAAAAATGGAAAACGGGTTCTGACTACAAACATAAAACAAATTTCCCTGTGTTCATCACTGGTGAAGTTCAGCAACAAGCTTTACTCATGGACTTTTCAGTCTATTTAGAATATTTATACTGACAGTTTCCAAAGAAAAGAAGAAACAGGACATGGGAACAAACTCAGTAAATGCAGACTTCAGATGTAACATCTACTGAAAAATTCATTAAGTACCTACCTATCTGTTTGACCCCAGGCCCATTAATCCCAGAGTGAAAGGTCTGACAACCCAAGAGGGTGTGGGCTTTCAGAGAGGTCTTTCTTCCTGGTCCACATGGTTTCCTCACAAAGGAAGCCCCCATCCCGCACATGCTCAGCAGCAATGTCCCTGTGTGACTTTTATATCCATTGGAGATTGATGGACCTAGATATCCACTGACTTGTGGCCATTAAGCTGAGATACCTTTCTGTGTGGCTGCCAGCTATGCTCAGTCAGAGGAATTCCTCCTGGAAATGTGTACATTGAGGGAGTGTGGATTGTATGGGGTTTTAGTTGCTATAGGATTAACCTTTACTCAGCCTGTAGGCTGGGGAGGAGGATTTAAGTGATGTGCTGGAAAATGTCCCCTGGAGATACTAATCTTTTCCCCTTCTTTCTTATTTCATTTTAAGCCTTCTTCAGGAAATTGCTTGTGGTTTAAAACTGAGATCTCTGATGTACCAGCAAATACATCTCCCAGGGGCCCAAATCTGCATTTCACACACAAAAACCACTTTAGCCAGCTCAGGTGTCTGTCAAAGCACCAGTGTGTAAACCAAGGCAAAGAAAAGATGCAGAGAGTGGAGGAACATGCTCCTGGAGCCATGGCACATGAAAGAGCCCCTTTGGGAGCACGAGCTCTGAAAACCAGGATAACACACAAGAGAAACAATTTGAAAAGCCAAGGAAAACCAGTGATTTACCTGAATGAAAAATTGCTGAAGGTTAGGTATGTCTTTTCTCAAGCAAGGTTTGCAAAGGTTGGGCATGACTTGGTATCGTTTGGATGGCTTGAATTTCTAAAGGCTGGCTTTCCAGTATTGTCCGAATACAGCCTGAGTGGGAGTTTGGCCATTTATCACCCTGGGAATATAAATCAGACCATGGACTATGCCCAAACTGCACGTTCTTGTAGGGTAATCATGAACGTGAAAAAGGCTTATGTGCTTCAAAACTGAGCAGCTAGTACTTAGCATGGCAGGCCAAAGAGCTTTTATTATCCCAAAGCCTGCAGCAAGCTGTAAAGGTTTCAGTTGTATCCAAAACATATCATTAGGCCTTTTCATGATTTTTGGTAATCAGAATCTTCCCAAATATCTCTGAGCATTTTCATTACTTTGTAAATTTTCCACAAATAGTTTAGACAAATTATTTTCAGCAGATGGCTTGTTATGAATAGCTTGTGAATTTTTCACTTTGACATCTGTACTGTGTTTACTGGGTGGTTTAATCAGTTCCTGGGCTGAATGACTGAAATGTTTGCAAGGGAGGAAAAATGAGCACAGGATACTAAATAAGAAACAGTGCATTTCAAGGACAAACATATTCAGCTGACTGTTTTCACAAACAGTTTCAGAGATTTCCAGCAATCGCTGGCTACCCTGTGGGTTCTGGGTGCTGTGATACATCTATGCGTGCAAACCAAACTCATCTCACACAGCCCAAAGGGTAATTGTGAACCTCTTCTCAATTTCGAGCAGCCATGTTATGTGGTCAGAACCCACTGGCAGAGTTTTTGCTCCAAGTAGTTGTAATTTAACCACTGCCCGATCCTGACTGTCTCGACTCTGGTGTGGAGGCAGTCTAACATTGTTAGGCAGAGCTGCATGTCCAAACTACGCTTATCTCCTTGCTTTGTCTTCCTCAAAATAACACTGGAAGATAAGGTACGCTCTTTCTTTGATCACTAACCTCCAACTCGTGAACGTTGACCACAAAGGATAAGGACGCATTGAACAGAAGTCCTAATGATCAGCACATGGTTACAGTTTCAAGGAATGGGAAGATTAAAACGAAAAGCAAAAAAATAAACCCCAAAACATGAGGGAGGCTGAAAAGGAGGGGGGAAAAAAGGCTAGAACAAAAAATTTCAAATATCTTCAACAGAGCAAGACCACAAACAAACATACATTTGTTGATGAGAATTAGCATTGTCTCGCTTTTGTAGAGTCCTCTCCTACCTAAAGATAGTTTAATCTGTAAGAAAATTGCAGTAGTGGGGAGAAAACCACCAGGACAAGGATTGTCTCTGTTGTAGGTTATATGGCATGTGGTATAAAGAGGTCCTAGCGAGGCCGTCATGCTAATATTAAATAAAAATAGCACTGGGAGGAGTGGCAGGAGGTTGTGAGACGGCAGCACCAGTGGCAAAGCCATCTGCAGCAGCGCAGGCTGCATCACGCTCCAGGCTCCAGCCGTGCCTTTTCTCACACCAGATGCTGCTGCACCCACCACCTCGGCTCACCCCCGAGTCCCCGGCATGTCTGGCACGCTATGGCTGGCCTCGGGTTTCTTGAAAGGCTTGTGATTTTCTGCCCCGAGTTGCCATCCAAATGGTAAGTAATAAACACTTTAATAATTCATAACCAGTCAGTAATATCTTAAATAATTTAACAAACAATTTGTCATCTTTCCTTGTGATAGAAGATGCTGGCTGAGAAGAAAGGTCGAGCAAGGTTTGGTGTCCACCTCAGCTCTCCCCACGAGTGAGCTTTGCCCCTGCCTGAGCTCAGCCAGGTGGGTGCAGCCTGCAGGGGAGCAATGGGAGCCTGCCCTGACCTCAGGGAGCACCGAGCACCAACCCGCTGGTCAGAGGAACAGGGGGAGCCGCACACACAGCCTTCTCCTGTAATGGCTGACTATGCTCAGAGCTGTATTTCTGGAGCTGCTTTCCTACCCACTGCCCTTGGTGCTGAGACACTCAGTTCCCACCTCATGTATCCCTGCTTTCTTCCAGTTAAGCATCCAGCTTCTCTGCACAACAGCACAGACCCTGAAAGTCCCAGCTCCTGCTGTGTTGCCCAGGCTGTTAAAGGATCACAGCAGGCCTAAGGCAGGCTGGCAAGTCAAATGGCCCTTCATTCCCACACAGTTTAATCAGCAAGTCCCAACAAGGCGGATGTTATCTCCCAAAAGCATGGAGAAGACCTTGGAGCTATACTTGGTTCAGAGAGCCACTTCAGAAGATAAAACCTCAAGAGAAATAAGAGACAAAACACGCTTAAGTCAAAACCAGTAGTTTTACCTGTTTAGACTGTAGCACACACTGCAGCATAACCCTGGCATCAGGCTAAAGAGAACCAGCATCAGTGAAGCCAGCCAAGCTCTCCAGGTGCTTGAAATTATGCGAGTGCTTAAGAATGTAATTGAGAAAAGCACATAAGGAACACAAGTGGTGTCAGCCTGAGCATAATGAATATATAATAAATCATACAGAAGCACTCATTTTATTATGTTTCTAAAGAAGTCTGTGCTCTTATTTGCAAGCAGTTGCAATCTTGATAATGGATGCGATCCCCTGCACACAGGCTTTATTGGAAAAGATGTTGCATTGACTCCAGTGAAGTTATGCTGGCAGAAAATGTGGTTCCCTGAAAATTAGCTGTTCCCCAAGAGCTAGAGCACTTGCTGTGTCTAAGTATATATTTTCATTTAAGAATAGCAGGCCAGCCCACTACTGAAAGCATTTAAGACAACCCCAACTTTGCAGTGAGCATCCAGCTAGAGCAAACAGGCAGCCAGCCTGGTGGAGCACTGGGAGAAGGATGGCAAGGGGAGCAGGACAGAGCATCAAAGGGCAGCACTGCCCGAAAACTACATCAGAAAGAAGTGCAGCCCATTCCTGCCATCCCTGAGGGTGAGAGCTCAGACATTTTGCAGGGCTTGCTCCAAGGAAATGGTCTAGCTGAAAAAAGTGTGGGAATCTCCAGTAGCACCCTTCTCACCCTGCAAACACATCTGCGGCTAATTGGCAGGGCACATTTTTAAAAGCACCAAAGCAGGGCTTAGGAGCTTTACCTGTCCTTCAACAAGTGTAAACTTCTAAGCAATTAATCACTTTAAAAATTTTCTCCAGGAATGAAGTCAGTTTCGTGACTCACGACATGACGCTGCTGTTTCTAAACCTTTTTAATGGCAACTCCAGGATAAGGGAGAGCGGAGGGAAACAAGCCTTTCCCTGCATGGGAGGGTTCTTGTCCACTGTAGGACTCACCAGAAGATGATTTTGCCATGACCCAGCTGATCCTGTGGATCCAATGGCTCCTGGAAACAGTCGCAGCCCAGCAAGAAACAGCTGTAGATGGCAGGCAGCTAGTCTGAAGCAGTCCTGGGGATTTCCTTGAACCAAAGGACTTGGACTTTATCCTGTAATGCCTTTTCCATAATGAGTGACATGTAAATTATCTCTTATAGTGGGTAGTCTGTGTGTCAGCAGTGGCTTGGTGCTGTCATTTGCCAACAAAGAGAGCGTCTTCAGGAGTTTCTAAATGACCTCACAAGTATATGTCCTTACTTACAGGTCTGCTTACCCACAAACACTAACGCAGCACTAATTAACTCCTTGGAAGTTCTCTCCTAGCCCTCAGTTCCTGCTGTCTTTCTCCAGCCTTGCTATTTCTTCTTTGATAGATTTTGTTGTGCTCAGGAGAATCCCAAAGTTGCAGCCACTGTGTGTCCTGAAAGTCACTCCCATTTGATGGTTGAAATAGTTTTTGACTTCTTTTTGAAGCGATCTTTCCTTTGCTTTACAGGTTTTCCCCCTCAGTAACCCCAGAACCCTCTCTGAAAATGTACAAGCTGACACAGTTGGAGGATGTCAGGAAAACTGTCAGCTACTGTATGGGCAGAAATCAGCCTTCTGGGAGAGGCAATACATTATTCATCATCTTCCGAAGATCTTCTAGAGGTCAGGTTATTTTGGCCTCAAGGTGGCTGAGGTACGTACTCGGCTTTGTGGGCTGGCCACGCTCCCTGTACCTGGAAGCCTGTGGCATTACGCAAGCCGCTTGCATCAGAAACCTGAAAAGCAGAGAGGGCTTCATGGCTTTGCAGATCACTGCTGGCAGGATCAGATAGCTCTCCATTGGCTTTTGGAGACACCCTCAGGTCTGAGAGAGTCAGCACTTCAGGCTTTGCACAAAGGTAAAAGCTTTTCTGTTTTGTTGGTGAGGAACTACACTTATAGCAGTTTTTCATGTCATTTTGGGATCTGCACACTCAGAGAATAAAAGTTCAAAACTTCATCCTAAAAGACAAATTTACTCTTTTGGTTCAGAGCAGCTACCTGCCAGGGCCAGCATGGCAGGGTGCCCAAGAGCAATCAATGTAGATGCTGCCTCAACCCTCAGCTCCTGCTGTCAGGCATCCTGAGATGCCCAGTTTCCTTGGGATGTTCTGGGAGTTTTGTTTTGACAGTCACGGAGTCAGTCATCCCCATGTCATGCCTTCGATCAATATTCAAAGTATCTTTGGAAGCTGTTTAATATTATGGGAAGATTAAAACCTTTCTCTATTGAAAACAAAATATAATTAACCAGTTAGGTGGAACCTTTTAGGGTGCTGTATATAGCTACATCAAGAAAAGATATAAAATCAGTTTAAAAAACAGAGGTTTTCCATGTCTGGGATTTGAAACAAATTAGTGCAAAGCAATCAGTTCCTGCATTACCAAAGAGAAATACTGTTTGCATCCATGAAATACAAAGAATTCCCTCATACCTCCAGAAATAACACAGTATTCCCCACCTGCTCTGATACTGCTTTTTTTTTCACTGTTGAAATAGCCACATCAGAAGGGCTTGAACTAGACCAGATTCTCATGTCCAAAGTTGTACCTCTCATTCAACTCTGCAATACACATGCAATTAAATGGGGACTAACTGTATTTCTTCAGCCTGAGGAACACAATATAGTGATTTTTTCAATTGTTTGAAAATAGACTGTAACACCATGGATTATTTATTGGTCGAACTACAAAAGTTCTGCAATTTTAATTGCAGTTATTAGCTGTGACTGTCCTGTGTTGTCCCCCACAAGGAGTGTTTGGGCTGTGTTTTCCAGGCTGCACAATGCTCGCTGAGGTGCTGAGAGTGGTGGCTTCTGCAGCAGCTCTCACTCTGCACAGAGATCTTCACTTGCTGCTTTTATCATATTTGAAGGCTGCTTTGTACATCCGTCAGCTTCAGCCAGGTCTGTGTTTGATCTGCCGATCGATGCTCGACGTGAGATCTGCCTTCAAACAAAAATAAAAGGCAGAAAGGAGAATCTGGGGAAGGACCAGATGGTCAGCCTCAATTCAGTGCCTGGGAAAATTATGAAGCAAGTCCTGAGGGACTCTATGTCCACCTCATGAAGGACAGGAGAGTGACTATGAATAGCCAGCTTGGGTTGTCCAAGGGTAAAGTGTGCCCCTGACCAGCCTGCCTGCCCTCCTGATGGAATATGTGCCCTGCTCTGCAGGGGTGAGGAGGGCACTGGATGTCTCTTTGCTTGGCTTTAGCAAGGCTTTCACCACAGCACCCGTCTAGCCATACTAAGGTGGTATGGGCTGCATGGATGAACTAGAAAGCAGGAGAAAAACTGTCTGGATGCCTAGCTTCTGGAGGGAGTGGTTTCAGAGTCCATCAGAGTCCATCAGGCAGTCCATAAGTGAGTTTTGGGGTCAACTGAGTCCATAATTGGTTTATACCAGCGTCACCCACAACCTGCATGCGGGGGGATAACACCTCCTCAGCAAGCTGAGAGACAATGTCAAAGCAGGAGGAGGTCAACACCCTGGAGAGCAGGGCTGCTGTTCAGGACTTGGACAAGATAGAGAAATGGGGCAACAGGGACCTCATGAAGTTCGGTGTGGACAGATGCAAAGTCCTGCGCCTCATCTAGAATACTCCTGCATTAGTGGGGACCTACTGGGGACCTGGGCAGCAGCTCTGCAGAAAAGGGCCTGAGGGTCCCTCACATTGCCCTGTGATCGATGGCCTGAACAGGAGACAGCAGCGTGAAGGCTAATTCCAGACTGGGTTGGATCAGCAAGTGCATAACCAGCAGGTGAAGGAAAGTGGTCCCTTCCTTGTTTTCAGCAGCAGTGAGAAGGCACCTGTGCTACTGTGTCCCGTTTGGGCTTCCCAGGGCAAGAGAGATATGAATATAATGAAGGAAGTGCAGCAGAGGAGCACTAAGATGGTTGGAAGACTGGGGTGTGATGTGTAAAGAACAGCTGAGAGAACTGGGTTAATTTAGCCTGAGGAGACTGGGAGGACAAGAGGCAGCAGTCAGGAACTGCAGCAAGGAAAATCCCACCTGGATGAAAGGAAAAACCTTGTGATGGGTGGGTCAGACACAAGAGCAGGGACACAGAGGCTGGGGAACCTCCACCCCTGAAGATTTTCAAAACCATCCTGGTAGCATTTTCTGTGCCTGCTACCAATGCAACAGTCACTCTCACAGGGGCTACAAGAAATAAACATTTTTACCTGACTTATTTTTAAATGCCTACCAGAAGAGTGACAAAAAGTACCATTTACTCAGTGAAGACTTGAACATCTTTTAGGAACAGAGATGCTGTGACTGGCCCATGGGCAGTGTAGGAAGGTGAGGAAGGTAAAGTAAGGGCAGGAAGGTGAGTGCCTGGGGCTGTGGCAACACTCGGTCTCATCAC
This sequence comes from Machaerirhynchus nigripectus, assembly GCA_013397975.1. NCBI lineage: Eukaryota > Metazoa > Chordata > Aves > Passeriformes > Dicruridae > Machaerirhynchus > Machaerirhynchus nigripectus. The sequence goes on along the minus strand of VZRQ01009254.1, from coordinate 1,163,638 downwards.
CTTGGTATGGGACTCCATGAAATGATTCAGAAAGCAGCTATGGCCACAGTTCAGTTGGAATTTGGCCTGGAGTGAAGTCAACAAGAAAGAAAAAACCTCTAACATCAAAGCTTTCCTTTCAGGGTCAATTTACACCCTCAAACTGTCTGTTGTCTGAGTCAATCTAACAGCTCACTGCTGAACAGGGAAGGTTTACTTACCTCCAGGGACCCCGACCCCGTCGTGCTCCAGCTCCCCATCCCACCACCTCCTCTGCTCAAGCACTCATCAGACCCTGCTGTCAGCTGCCTGGGGTGTCCACAGATGAGCAGCAAAGAGCAGGAGCTGGAGGGAAGGAGCAGGACTTGCCCCTTTCTGATGTGTTGAGCTGTTAGATTGGCTCAGCCACCTCCTGTCACCTCCTGCCAAAGGGCTGGGTGGGAGGGAGAAGGAGCTGACGGAGCCATCTGGCTGCAAAAGAAAATGCTACCGCTGGAAATGCACGAGACCAAATTTCCCTAACCTAGTGCTGGCAAGGTCACTTGAACAGGCTCACTGTGGAAGAGATTCCCTGGGATGTAGTGGCAGCAGAGAGAGCAGTGGTCCTCTGTGGGTGCTCACCCTCTCATGCCACTGGCAATGGCAGGAAGGGCGCTGGCTGCTCTGCTTGGTCTCTGCACAGGGGATTGCAGGGTGCGTTTACCACTCACAGAGGGAAGGTCACTGGCTCTGTCCCCTCAAGTGCCCACGAGGCCAAAACAATTCCCAGGTGGATGTTTTTCCTTCATCTGCCCAAGGCCAAGGAAGCAGGCTATCTAACATTGTCTGGCATAGTGTCTGGTGAGGGGAGATTACTGACTAACTGCTTACTTTTATGTAGAAGAAGCTAGCAACGTGCATGGGTCAGACTGTCTTTTTGCTTCCTGCATCACAGCCTAGAAGACTGTTCCCTACCACTGCTGCAAATCAATCAGTCAAAAGTTTCCTAGCTTGGTCTCCAAATCACTTACCTTTGATTATTTCTAGTTCCACTGCATAGTCAATCGTGTCTTGAGGGCACAGGACAAAAGCCAGGAGTCCCACAGTGCAACTGCTCTCTTAATTCCTTGGGTGTCTTCCCTGCTGATACATAGCAGAGATTGGCAACTAATCTATATATAGTACAGCACTGCAGCCGAGACACAATGCCTGCATTCAGCGTGCATACATGATGATGTCAGCAATGGCTCTTTAATTGCATCATGGGAAGTGAAGGGAGAAAAGAATTGGAAGAAAAAAAAAATAAGAAAGGGGGCCCCTGGCCCCTCCACTTTACATAATTTCCTTCACCACCAGATGGGAACGCATGGGAATACCGGCCCTGCATCTCAGGAGCTCCCTCCCCAAAGCCTGGCATCACCACATCTGTTTCCCTGATTTCCTATGCTTCTGATCTTCTTCACCTGCCCTGCACCCCACCACCTCGGGCGAGCTTCCTGAGATGCTGCTACCGCCATTTGATTCAGCTTCCTGAGGCTTGCTCCCTCCTTCCTTATTTTTACTTCTTCAGCTTGCAGTAGCATCCAGAGGCCTGTAGTTGTGAAACACCCTGGAAGGGTAGGGTGTGCATGCTGAGACCACACAAGACCCCTGGCTGCTTTTATTTAAATAAAGGATCATCTGTACTGCCAGGCAGTGGTTCACAAAAGGGGCTGTCTGCCTCAGCACCACTCCACTGCTCTGCAGCTAGAGAACAGAAGATATACAAACTTCTCTTCCCAGCAGACATCCATCACCATAAATGTACGTGGGTTTTATTTGAAAGGAGAGACAACACCCTCCCTGCTTTAGTACAGCAAAAAAGAGAAAAGACCCTCAGAGTGACAGCATTCCCCTCTCTAAGACCTACAGCATCAACCAAATCAACAGCTTTAAAACTTCCCTGAATGCCTGCCTACCCTATAAAGTTCCCGCTCCTGCAAACGGGACCTGTGGTATCCTCCATTTTAAGATAGCTTCCCTTTGTCTTATCCCCCAGCCTATTTATAGCTGCTGTGGTGGAGGTATACTGGAAAGGCTTTACACCGGCAGGTGCAGGGCCCTTCTGTGCACAGCGAGGAGGCAAAGGGACATTTAACAGCCTTCAAGAAACGTGCGGCTCCTTGGGGCTCATTTTCTGGGAGGAGACTCTCACCCAAAGGGTTTTAGCTGCCTTTTCTCCCAGTGGCATGCGACGGGGGCTTTGGGCTGTGACGTGACTCATCGGCTGTTTTTGTAGGTCCACGTTTACTGTAGGGATGCCAGTGGGGTCTCATGTAGGAGAGGAGGCAGCTGCCTTCTCCCACCGCCAGAGAGAGCCGGCCAGGCCAAGAACTTCTCCCTTCCAGGCTCCCTGGAGGAGCAGCGAGGAGGGGAAAAGCCTCTTCACAGGTCACTTCCTGTTCCCAGAGTCTTTGCAGAGAAGCCAAGATAGGAGACTCCAGCCAAGACAGGAGACTCCAACCTCTTGCATGTCCCGTGAGTACCCAGCAGCCTCAACCTGTAACCTGAGCCTGGAGGAATGGCACGCTGCAAGGTAGCAGAAGCTTCCTCTGAGTCCACCTTACAGCTTTCCCTACACGAAACACAATTATAACCGCAATAAATATTCACATGAACCAGAAAGTTTGATTAGCACCTTGCCTGGCTGCTTGCTTGTTCATTCACTCTCATAAAGTAGCACATTACCTTTGTATGTACTGTCCCTGACTAGTGGTCGTTTTAACATATAAAACCCTAAGCATTTCAGGTCCAAATTAGCTCCAAGCATGTTTCCTGATAAGGACAATGCAGAAATAGCACCACTTTTCCCTCTCAGCATTCAATTTATACCTTTGGAACTGACCTGTCTTGATCAGATCTGCAGGAGAGAGCAGCACCTGAATGTGGGTCAGGATTTGTGCTGCATGTTACACTAAATCACCTGGGGGATGGTGCCACTAGCTGAGGGTCACGGTTTGCCAGTGCTCAGGGAATTACCTGAGTAATGCATGGCCCCGAGGGAGAAGCAATCTGTCCACACTCCCCAGGGAATAATGATGAGGAGGCAGAAGGGGAGAGGCAGTGCTTGGATGCAGATGGCCTTAAGATGTAGAAGATGTGGGTGACCTTCACAACCATCGGAAAAGATGAGAGATACTATAGTCCCTCTGAACAAAACTGCACAAGCACTTCACCCTTCCCGGCACAAGGTCAGCCATGGCAGTGCTGCAGCGTGCTAGGGGACACTCACACATCCCAGTTTGGGGGCTGGTAATGAATAGCTGAGGTTGCCAGGCTTCCCAGCTCCCGCCGCCAGATCTGGAGGGGAACAGCTGCCCACACCCAGAGTTTACACAGCTGTGGGGAAGCATTAGCAGCTGACAAGCCACTCTCCCTTAAGCGTCAGCGTACACCACTTCTGGCTGCTGGAAGCACTCCCCCAGCCGAGTAAAAGGATCTCGTGGATGTGAACAGGAGCGAAGGTAAGGCGAACTTTTGAGTTACAGCCGAGTTAACTGTGCAGAGAGGATAAATGTGGAGCGAGGTATCGGAACAGAAGCAGTGTCAGGAAACAGGAGGCTAATAACAAAACTTTTGCAGTTATTAGCCCGTAATGTTGGCACCTGCTTGCTACCTCCAGCTGCTCAGAGCTTGCGTTTCTTGACCTGCAGAGCATGTTTGCAAGGTATGTCTATTTTGCCAAGCTTTTCCTGAAAGGGAAAAATGATCCAATGGGACATTTAGTTGAAGGTGAGTTTGAGAACATTTAAGACTACTCCAGCATCAGTTTTCACACCCAGTCAGTGAAATCACTTCTTGTGACTGAGACATGGATTTAGACCATTCTTAATGATAGGCATCGCATTTGAAAGCTGTTTAGAACAGAATCAGGGTGAGAAGAACCAGACATTTGCATCTTCTGGCCTTGAGCCCATCCTTGGGGGGCAGTAGTTGAGCTGTCATCATCAAAGATTAAAGCCAACACAGGTACTTAGTCTAACAAGAAATCTGATTGAACAGATGGTGAACAGAGAGAGATTTGAGAAGTCTGGAAGAGGAAACTGGTTTTAGAGATGCAGTCATTGGGAGGTAAAGGTACTAAAAGTCCTTGTGGTGCTAAATCCCACTACGTGGTTAGAAATGGACGATTTTCAGCCAGAATTTCTGAAAAGAAGAAGAAATTCATCGGAATGCACAGGAAAAAAAAGAGAAAGGTCATTTAGTTTTGTCTCAAATGCATACTGTGCCGTAGGAAAGCTAGAGCAAGGCCTAAGCGTAAAGGTGCTCTTGGAGACTTTACCAACGGAAGTGAAAAAAACCCAAAACTTTCTTTAGCACATCAAAAAATGACATCTTTGCATCAGTTGCCTGCGGAGTTTAGTGCTGTACAGCAAGACAGTAGGTGTTTGCTTCTTTCTGGGAATAGAGGATTGATGTCTGAATCTGGTAGTGTCTCTGGGGTTAAAAGTAATGTCAGCTGTTTGAGTGCAAGGTCTCTGCTTCCCAAGCCAGCCCTTGAAGTCTGTAGAGATGCAAAGATGCACACCAGCAAGATCTATAGATTTCACTTGCACATGTGCATAGAGGAGGCTCTCTCTGTTCCTCTCTGGATCCCATCACACCCTAACAAGCACATCTTTAAACTCAAGGTGACCCTGCTGTAGGGGAGATGGATGGGTGGAGGAGGGGGTGTCAAGAGCTTGAATTAATACGCTGAGCAAGCCAGTTTCCAATGATTTATACCATGGGGACAACACTTACTGCTTCTTTGCCCCCCAAGCCTCCACCCTGCTCAAGATCCAGCATACCATACAGGAAGCTCAGCAACACATGCAGAAAGTTGAGCTTACTACTGTACTTACTAATGGATCCAATGACAGATATATGGTTGAGCGAGAGTCAGTGTGCAGGAGCAGGCATGGCAAATTTGGAATCTGAGGCAAATTTAGAAGTTTGTGCTTGCAAGAGGAAAAATGAGGGAAGAAGAAAAAAAAAACCAGCACAAATCAGAGCTAAAGTGGCTGAACTTAAGTGGCACAGTTGTCCATGGAGCACAGTTGTGGTGAAAACCAAAAAAAAGATGGATATTCTTCTGAGTATAATGAATAAGTCACTAACAGTGAGCTTAAAACCAACAACAAAACCTTCCTCTTTCATTTGTCTGGCACTATTTGACAAATGTGAAATCTCCAAAGGCTACACCAGCATCAAGATCTTGCTGAAGACTTTCCTTGTGAGCAGACCTGCTGGAAGTGCTCTTTTTGTACATTGATTTACTAGGTGAATTCTTGAGCAAGGGAGGCAAAGATCCAAGCAGGTTGTAATGCTGTTTCTCTTGTCTCTTTGTTAACAGATAAACAAGGAAGGGGGATTCTCAGTGCATCAGGGAGAGCTTTAGATCTTGGTAATCCCTAGAAAAGACTGTGCATAGTTTGAAGCAATGAGCCACTGTCTTGGCTTTTTATGTCTGTGGTACAGCAATACTGGAGTTGGAAATGTTTTCTGGGTCCTCAGGTGTGAAACAGCACCAGTGGTAACAGGTGTTCAGACCTCTCTATTTATCATTACCTGTGCACATTCAGGAACTCGCACCACCTCCTCAGTGACTCCTGCTCACAAGACCTGCTGAGCTCTGAGCTTGCACCACTGCCTTGCTGCTCAGCACAGCAGGGCAAACCGCGCCAGGCTGCTGGACCACTTCACACAGGGGAGAGCTCTCTCTGTGAATGCTTGCCTCTAAAATTACTGTAAAATATCCCCAAACTCACAATTACTCTACCTGGTTCTATTTAACAAAGCTTTTAACCTCCAGACCCCTGGGTTTTCCAGCTGTATTGCTTTTGGCAGGAACACCATTCTGTTTGTCCTGTCGTGCTGCTGGTGGAAAGCAAATGCTTTCCTTCAAGAAAATGGAGCTTCCAAGTGGAAAGCACATCCCAATATTCTAAGCAGATGCTAGAGAATGACTCAGGTGTAGTCTTCTGCCCTAATGTCCTATTTTCCACTAAAATTTAAGGGAAAAAAGAAAAAAAAAAAGCATTTTTAATGCATCCTTTAGCTGCAGTGGCTGGGCAGTTAGTCAAGGACAGACAAATGTTGCCAAATAGAGATTTTTCAACTAGGTAGAAGCTGGCCCGGATCTTCAGAGCTATTTCGATTCTTGCTAAGTGTCTCTGAAGATCTGGACAGTCATGCCCAGGTTTTAGCATTGTTAGAATGTTTTAATGGTTAATGTTTTAACACAGTTCTGACGTGGTCATGACACAGTTATGATTTCAACACAGTTTAAAATATGGGTTTGCCTTTAGTACAAACCACATCATTTCAAATTCAGACCAGCAACAACATATGAATGGAGGACAAAAGAAAGATGAGAGAAATGGGTTGAAAAAGACTGAAAAAAAGGGGATAAAATGCGAGAAACCTCAGCAGAGCGACACAAAGGAGAACCAGCAGAATGCAGAGAAATGTCTCAGACGCTCACGTAAGCAGGGAGATTTCATTTATTTGGAACAGAGGGACAATAGCCTTGCTAACCAGGATAGCTATTGTTCTTTTGTTTTTAAGAAACAAAAAGGGAAAACACGAAGCACTAGCTTCCCAGGGAAAAATCATAAAAATAAGTTCTCATCCTGCTGTCCAACAAGGAATGAGAAGCCTCCCGCACTTCACCTATCGCCCCCACGCTGTTATTCACCCACTTGTTTGTCAGCTTAGGAAACAAATGAAATATATTGAGGCCTCACTCTGAGGAGAGCTGAGGGTGTTTTTATAGCACAACAAGTTAATTGAATCGAAAACCATCGAGTCAATGCACTAAGCAGAAAAATGCACGGTGCTGTCTGCTGCGTAGTTGAGCGCACAAGTGCCCCAGCAGCCGATGTTTCAGAAGGATTATAATACTGGTGGGTTCCCTTTAGCTTTATTTCAGCATTTCTAATAGTGAAGACAGAAAGCCATCCATAACTGGAGGAAGCCTCAAAATGTTGCATTCCTTCGGTGGTGGTGGTGGTGGAGGGAGAAGAAAAGGAGGACTTTGATTCAGCAAGACAGAGGTGCTCCAATACGAGGGTGACAGCTGGAGAATAAGGACCCACTGTTCAGGGACAGTGAATTGCTTATAGCCTTTTACAAGCTCAGGGAGGGTATAAGCTGTAAACGAGCTTTGGGAGCTTTGGCACAAACACAGTGAATCCTGTCAGCAACAAGGACCTTCCACAGCGCCTAGGTAGCATTGTGAGCCCGTTAAGGACCATTTGAAGCATCGACGTGCAGAATTGCCCCCTTCAGCCGCTTTGCTGGAAAGCAAACAGCTGTCACTGAGGGAGACAGGGGTGTCAGATATGCCTGGAGACACGCATCTGGGAATTTCTGCCCAATTAAAATATTTTTGAACACAAAAGATGACAGTTTCTATTGCGGGAGCTGGTGCAAAGCATTATCTGGGAAACCCAAACAGATCAACCGTGCGCTTGTTGTTCGGGGAGTTCCTGCTCTTCACAACTGACTTCATTGGGGAAAGGACAAGCTCTGCAGCATCATAACTCTCTGCAACAGCCACAGGACACACAAACAGAGCTGAGGCAATGCTCAATGATTTTTTAACCTCTGATAGTCAAAGCTGTGGTGGATTTCACCTGCATGCTCATATGTGAACATATGGATTTGTAATACAAAGAACACAGCCCCAGAGCCAAATCCTTCAGTAATACATAAGGCAAGTTGTCAGCAGAATATACTTCTGAGGGGCATAAAAAATATCCATGCTTGTTTACAACTTAATGCACGTGTGTTGCCCCGTGGACTTCATCAGCAATTCCCATTGCTTGGTCTTGCATAAGGATGATAGCACTCCTGAGTTTCTCAGTTCTCTAAAGGGCTTTTGGTAAGAGATCCCCACAGGCATGGCTTGAGCTGTGTTTAGTACCTGTCAGCAGAAGACAAAAGGCATTTTTACATAGACAATTTAAGCTAGTGTTATTTGTGTGTCCAAGGCCTAAATAGCATTAGTTGTTTGTACATCTGAGGTCTAAACAAAGGAGAAACATGACTGAACATATTTTAATAACCAGTTTTCCTGTTCTGTGGTGGTTCTGAAAATTTATCATCATTACTGAACAGTAATTTGTTTTGAGTTTATTTTGCATATTTACAGATGCTTTCATTCACTAATGTGTATATTTACCCATTTTTATTCCTTTTCCTGTTTTGTTGACTTTCCAGTCCCTAAGCCAGTTCCACGTTGTAAAATTTCTCAGCATTTCCAGTTTCCTTGTTAAGGGAACTGGGTTCAATGCCATGCGTCCTCTCTTGCTACCACAAGCCCCGCTAACCAAGAGGGTGGCCACTCGGTCGTGCTGCAGAGCCGAAACTTTCCACCCACACGTTGCTGGTGGCGGGGCGTTTCATTAGAAACAAAACGATTGTTGAGAATTTCTATTTAAATGTGGTCTCGCAGCAGCGCAAATGGCATCCCCGCTAATTTTTTCTAAATTCATCGCGTCACTTTGAAGGAGAAGAAGCGCCTGCCCCTGCCCAGCAGCGAACACCCCCGGGTTCGCCCGCCCGGGCATGGCAGACCCGGCGGCAACCGCAAGAGCGCGGAGAGGAGCCGGTCACCCCTAGACTGGGCGTCAGAAAACAATTACTCGAGAGACTTAATGTTTAAAGCTGCATTAACGCCTCGGTGCTTTCAAAGAACGGCCCCGAAGCCCCGCTCGCATCCCAGACCCAAAAAGGGCGCGAGGATCAGGCGGCCGCCCGAGCCGCGGCGCGTCAGACCCACGCTGGGAAGGGGGTCCCCGGCGCTGAAACCGGCGGTATTAAAAAATGGGGGTGGGCGGAGGGGGCTGGATGCGGGCGGATGGGGGCAGGTCGGGCCGGAGGAGGGCGAATGTTTCCTGCCCGCCGCCGCCGCCCCCCGGCCGCCC
>VZRQ01009254.1:1054194-1149936 GCA_013397975.1 Machaerirhynchus nigripectus | reverse complement strand
GGGGGCGGGGGGCAGGGCCGGTGCGGGGCGCGGGGAGCCGCTGGCACACCGGGGGAGGGCGTGCGACGAGGCGGCGGCGTCCCGGGCGCGCCCCGCTCCCACTGGGCGCTACTCCGCGCCGCCGCCCGGGAGGAGGAGGAGGAGGAGGAGGTGAGCCGGGGAGGCCTCCGTGAGGTGCGGGACACGCTGTCCCCGGAGGCGGCCGGCGGAGCCCCGGTCTGCCCGTGAGCGGTTTGCAGCGGGGGCATTGGGCTGCTGCGGGCCCCGTGCCCCTCTGAGGGTGCTCCTCGGGCGTGTACCGAGGGGTGGCGGGGCCGTGGAGATGCAAGAGAAATAAGCTTGGGACCCTCAGAGCCCCAATACTGAGTTAAACTGTTTGGTGGAGTCTGCTTTGCACAGCCGTGTTTTGCGTGTAACCCACTGGAGAAAGAAAAACGAATAAATAGGGAAGGAAGAGAACTGTGCTGAGAAAAGGACACTTTTTGATTATTTATTTATAAATAAATAAAAGGTAGTGAAAAAGTTAGCAGATGTACTCACGCTTGCATATGCCAGCTACATCTCCTGCTCTTGGTCAACATTTTATCTGCTTCTGTGGTAGGAAACATCTACTGATGCAAAAACAGGAACTTGCTTTATGTGGTGTTAATTTAAAATGCTTTGGCTTTGCAAGTTTTGATTCTGGTGACCCTAAGTATTGTTTCATAGATCTTAAAAGAGGCAGTGGCTTCTTCAAAATGTACTGAAAGTGTCTTAAGTTTCATCGGGATAGCTTCTTGCTGTGATAGTTTGAAACTTGATTATTCGTTTGAAGCTGGAAAATGGCGATCTGCTGACTTTCCCCTTGTGCTCTGGGGGTCAGTGCGGGGGGATTTTGCTGGAATTTTCCAGTACCCAGTGTTGGAGATAGTTTCCTCCTAGGATGAAATTGGACAGCACAACAAGGGGCTTCAGGGAAAAACCTGCGTGAGGACAGGGGTAGTACAGGAGTTTCCTGTGGGATGCTTGCTTAACTGATAAACGAAGGCATTTAGCCTAGGGAAATGTGGTGATGCCTTTGTTTCAGGGACACTTTTTCTATCTCTTCTAATGTTGCTATAGCTATGAAATAATTCTAGAAAGGTCAGGTTTTGTGTTTCTTAAAGTTGCTAGTGTCAGGACAGAATGTATGAATTCTGTGGAAAAAGAAAGACCTTAAAATGACATTTGGGGGACATGAAGTGTGCTTGAGGAACAATCAAGTTTTTAACAAAAAAACCCCAAAACAACCCAGAAACGTTATGGCAGCTGGGCTGCTTACAGCTTTTTGTGGTATCTCAGTATCTCCCTAGGAGTGGGCTTCCTAAAGCACATGTGTGATACTGAATGCTAGACTAAAATGAGGCATGATGTTCTTGAGATGCTAAAAAAAGCCATCTTTCTGCATTCATTTTGGAGTATAACTTTGGTCTTGTGGTACAGGCTAGAAAGCCTGTAGTTTTCGTGTTCTCAGTAGGATGAAAGTTCTTTTTGAAGTGTGTAAAATGAAACAATTGAGGGCTTTTGGCCATAGCATAGAATATTCAGCTTCTAACGAGATGTGCTCTCCATCACTTAGTAAAAGAGTAGCTGGGATAGGAGCTCCAAGGTATTTTGTGGACTTAAAAGCTTAAATTGCAAAGGGAACAAAGGTATTCTAGCCTTGCTTAAACTGTACGGCTTTTCTAGAAGTAACTTCTGAAAAAGCTTGATTTATTTTACATAAATAATTTTATTTTCAACAGTGTACTCTGAAAAGAGTGCACTTCTTAAAGTATTGGGTTTGGGTGTTCCTGTGTCCTGTAGACCAAGAAATTGTTTTAAAACAAGTAAGTATTTTCAAGCCTTCAGCTCCTGTTGAGAAAGGCTTTTATTCCGCAAATTAATGATCTACTACTGTTCTTGATTAGTGCGTTTTGGTGGCTCCTTAATGCAGGTGTGCCTGATCAGTATTTGCAAGTATTTATTATTCACTCAAGGGGAATTGTTTGGGAGAGACTGACTGCTGGGAACAGTTTATCCTGTAAATCTTTCTCACTTTGGCTAAAAATATGGGTGAGGTGTACAAGTTTTTTTCTGAGAAAGGGTGGCTGCAAAACTGTGAGGGTTATTGCTTGTTTAGGAATGCTATTTACAGCCTCATAAAAGGTACGATAATAGAAAGGCAGCCTTCCAGGAGAGTACTTAGTGCATCACTTAAGTACTTTGTTTGGCTAATAGTGTAAAAACAAACCTAAAATGCAAGGCAGGAATGGTAGCCTGAAACCTTAATATTAGTAGTTAGAAACTCTGGTTCTGCTCAGTATGTGAGAAAAGCTGGTGAGCAGGATATTTCCTCAGATTAATTCATGCAGGTAAGATTTGGGCATAGGCAGATCTCATCTGTAAGCTACTGGAAGAGTAGTTCTCTTAAATGCGGAGTTCTCCTTCCCCAGGATAGATCCTCCTCACCCTGTTTGAGATCAGTTATAAGGAGTTCAACCCCATCCCTGAGGGTTTTCTGCACAAAAGTTGCTGGCTCCCTTATTCCTGTGCCTTCTTGCCTAGAACATGATACTCCTGTCCTGATACTGCTACTCATTCGTTACCTTTGGTCCTGTTCCTCTCTGGACTTTCCACCCCTCCTTCTGGGAATTACTGTCCATTCCCCGTAATTCTTCCTCATTCCACCTCCGTTTTGAGACTCCCTCGAGTGAGAAGGGAAATAGCACCGTGGGTGGTTACTTACTGGGTGTTCCAAGTCTCAAAACAAGACTACACATACACATTTGCCAGACAAGATCAGTGTAGTTGCTCATCGTCTTAATGCAGAGAAACACAGATTTCAGTTCTTAACTGCGATGTCTGGCGTAGTCTCTTTTTAGTCGAGATGGTTCTGGTCTCAGTTGAGCTGTTGGCCGCTGTTGTGTGCTATGAGTACGTAACAGAGAATACAGACTGTTGAAACAGAGAATATTGACTGTTACAGTAGTGAGAAACATTAAAAAGAGTGGAACCCTGAACACTGCTTTCAGGGTGTCAATGCCTGCAGATACTACAGTGATGCATGAAAGAAAGTGAATAAAACTGTTGTGGGGTGGGGGGGGAAGCAAAAGCCAATTCTTTGTCATAGAGCTGCTGTTGAAACCCACTCTGGTGGTTTACCACTGGGAACCTCACAGTCTGATGTAAAATGCTATCATGGCAGCAGGGGAAATGCTCAATCTCAGATGTTTTAAAGCGTTCTACAAAAGTAACTGTGTTGCAACCGTGATAATTTTCTTTTGTCTGGCGGTGTTTGTTGTATGGACAGAACTATCAATGCTACTGTAGCAGCTAGATGTTATTGCTATAAAACCAGCTAGAATAGGACTTGAAAAAGATTTTACTTTAGTCTTACCCATAATTAAATCAAATATCCTACCTGATATGTCAATGTGTTCTTCATTGTTTTGTGTCTGACTGAAAGACCTCTGTTTTTCTTTTCTTCAAAGTATTAATAGGCTGTGAATGAAACCACGATCTTAGAAAATGTTGGAACAGCTGTAGGACACTTGGCTTGTATTGATAAACTATCTGGATTCAAGTGAGTTTGCAGAAAGTGGAAAATGCCACAAGTTAAAATAAATAATTGGGGTTTCATTTGTGCCAGAGCTCAGCTACTGTGTGTTTTAATATCATTTCATGGTAACAGTGGTGGATGGTCAAAACACCTCAATATCAGAGTTCTAACACTAGCTAGGGAAAGTGTGAAGTTGCCAAATTCAGTCAGCTTAATGGTGTGACCCTTCCAGTTCTCATATTGCTCTACAGATTCCATTTTAGAAGTGGTTCATGGGGAACCAAGACATACAGGACAAAACTCTGTAGCACCACAGCTCCCTCCACTGCAAGAAAGGATTTTAAAGGTCTTTCTCCCCTTGCCCTTAGACACGCTGTTCCTTCCTTTTCCTTGCATCAGTTCTGTCTTTGGTCAGGTTCTTAACTGATCAGATTAATTTACAAACTCTGAAGTTTTTTGCCTTTTGCCGTATCAGTGAGTTGCATTGGTTCATGGGGCTACTGGAGCATGTGGACAAGACTCACTAAAATTAGATTGCTATGTTGGATTCTGGGGCTGCATATATTCCTGGATTTTTTATCTTTTTAGATTACAAATAAAATGCATTCCTTCTTATTGTCTTACAGACTGTAAAAGATGCAATTTTTGGAGGATTGTGCGTGTATAGGGGAAAGCATTCAACTGCATAGCTGTCAGCTGAACTGAAAGCTACTTATCTGGTACCTTGGCTAAATTTGCTGATTGAATTTATGTCTAAGCTGCTCTAATGTAGGGTAAAGCTGTGGTTTCACAACAGGGAGCAAGCTCTCTTAACATCTCATGGCTACTCAGAGAATAGGGGATCTCACTTCCTTGTCTGTTCTCACCAGGCTTGGCTGTGTGCACTCAGGAGATGCTTCTGTGAGCCAATTCAACTCACTTAACACAACAGAGAACTTTTTTCCCTATTTCTAGAGCTGGTATAAGTTTATTTTAATTGCAGGCTGAACTGGTATGAAGGGAAGGGAGGAATAGAGTGGTTAGACAGGAATGGTAGGTTAAACATGGCTGCTTTTGTGTAATGGCTTTCCATACTGCCAAACACTGAGCTTTGCTCCGTGGTGCTCCCAATGCCATCCACCCACACCTCTCACCAAAGCAGTTGGCTGATGCAGAGGGAGCCATGCCCGTGTTCCCAGTGCCAGTTCTGCATCTCTTGCTCAAGCGTTATTTATATGAAACCGCAGTGTGTGATACAGGCTCTTGCTGTTTCTTTTTCTAATGATTTAAGGTTTTTACCACCTAACAAATTGATTAAGAATTTTAGGAGTGCATCATGAGGCAGTGGTCTTAAAATGCAAAACCTTGTGTTGCTGGTGCTGTGACTGCTAGAGCTTCACGTTTAGAGAAAAATGTGCACCTGAGCTAGAGAAATTCATACTTCCAGTGTATGTAAGAAACTGCATATAGTTCTTTATACTCATGCAGCCCTTATTTATCATACTTACTGTGTCTTTTCTCTTCTGGTATCAAATGCACATACAGGTGCCCATCTGAAGGCAATGCTTCAGATTAAGTTACTGACAGTTGTGTTTTCCTTCTTAATTTTTTCCTGATAAAGAAAGCAGGGTAGTGAGTTATTTTGTTCATATGTGGTTTGTGGAATGTGGATTTAACATCTTTAGGATGATAAGGGGTTGGAATAATCTCTAAATTCACAATATTTTTAAACTTCAAAATACTGTCCAGTTATCAGGTGCTAAACCTCTTGGATTACTCTGCCTTACTTTCTCTTTAGCTGCCTCTTCCCCATCACATCTTTAGCTCCTGGCTCTTCCCTGCATGCAGAAGTCTTTTCATTTAACTCCTTCTCTTTAGTAAGAAAATGAAAACTTGGGTTTTAAACAGCTTGAATACCATATTGGACAGAATCCAAACCCCCCCCCTGCTTTGCTGTGACCGGTGTTGAAATCCACCCAACATTTTAAGGTAAATACAGCAAAGTTGTTGGGTTTCTCTCCTGGTGATAATATGATATTGTTACACTACTGGCTTAATTAAACATGACTTCAGACAATTTCCAGTGAGTAAAAACTGGAAGAAGGAGAAATGCCGTGGATGTTCAGGCAACTTTCATTGACTGTTTTTACTTAGAGCATGTCTTTGAAAAACCAAGAGTGTTGCTGTATATAAGGGTATTAATGCTTGCAGGCTGCAGCATAGACATCTGAGGTTATAGTGACTTTTTCTGAGAACATACAACTGGAGATGTGCTTACAATAAATAGGCATGAAAATAGCCTAGTGTATACCCATCATTTTTTAAAATTACAGTTGTGTTTAAAACCGATGTCTTGAAGCGTGTCTCGTAACTGGGAGCGAAGGTCTAGCTGAATTTTTGCTTCAATCTAGTGATGAAATCTTGCATCATGTGTAGCAGTTTCTCCATTCAGCTAAATCTTCAGAGCATGTAAACATGCTCGCTAGACCACGCTTCCTTAAAGGAAAACTACTTAGTTCCTCTGTTTTAAAGTCAAGGAGGTATCATTCATCTTTCAATACTGTCTTGACCCAGTCTCCTCCTAGCTTTCCTCCCATACTCCCTTCCTTCCTGCAACGTTGTTGGTGTCTTTCCATCAGACAAATAATCATCATGTGTTGAGGGCATAGATCTTAAACTGCACGAACAATGCACTGAATCCACAGATGAGATTTCACAGAAGGGGTTTATTGTCTTCTGCTGTAATCCACTTGCAGTAGAGCAGTTACAAATATAATCTTGGATCATAATTATGAAGCACGTAATTTTTAGTAATGCTTTTAAACCTGTCATTTGAAGTCTTAAATTGAAGTGTAGAAATACTGTATGGGAATGGGACTGGCTACTGCTTAGCAATTCAAGTATTGGTTAATGTAATGAATGGATGTCCCTGATCCTAAAATATATTAGGCATATTGAGTTTGTTTCAGCTGTTCTCCTCACGGGCTCAGCTGCAGCTCCTTGCATGGGTTGTCTTCTTTCCCTGGCTGTGCTTGAAGAAAGGCTCTGTGGGTGGGATGGGTTTGGTCCTCCTAACAAATTAAGCTTGTGCATCCAAATAAAGTCACAGAAATGGAACGAAAACAGGTTAAGGAAATGGAGCAACACTATCTGCCAACTTCTACCTCGAGTACAAAAACTTCATTACTATGTAATATCACCTCAGACATTATTTTATCTTTCCCCTTTGCCTTAACATCTTAAAGAAGAGAAATTGTATGTGGCTAAGACAATAGTGTGCTTCTTTTCTAAAGTTCTTTTGACTCTAAGCTATTTGTTTCTTCATCTGCTATCAACAAAATAAATTCTTTTCAGTTATGGAGGCCATAGCTGCTAATCTTTTTTAGCAACTGAAAATGTTGGCCAGCTGTGAATGCTCTAGCTGTATAGCACAGTATGAAAAGGAATAAAACCCAGTACCCATGGATGAGGCTCATGAATATATGTTCTGTGTTGTTCAGGCATCTTGGATATGTGTGCAGTACTGACACAAGAATTAATTCATAGTTCCGTGTTCAGCTCTAAGAAATAAGAGCTCCAGTCCTGCTATTTCACTTGAGTGTGTAATATGCATTTCTAAAACCCCAGATGGTGAACTTCTTGGATAGGATGATGACTAGTTAGCAGTTTCCTTCATATGTGGTTGAAATATTTTTGAAGTGACTAAGACTTGAACTGGAAACTTTAAATGCTTATTGTTTTATGGTTCTGCACGCTTTGTGCTGTATGCCTCTGCACTGATGCTGACTTGGAGAAAATGGATTACCTCCCAGCAGTAGGGAGGTGACTTGAGGCGAGCTCTAAACTTGTTGGGCTGGCAATGGGTGTGAGTCTCTTCAGAGTTGAATACTTAAGAGTTCTGGGGACTGTGACTGTATGCCTTGAATGCTATAGAGAAAACGATCTCTACTGAAGAAACATGTGAATTGTCTACTTCAGAAATGAGTTTAAAGACAAATCAACCCAACCAAAGGCTACTGCTGACACCTCAGCAGCTGTGTTTTACTCCTCTTTGTTACTGCATCTCTTAGTATCTCTTCTAAGATCACACAAGCAATCACCAAGGCTGCTCTCACAGCAGTGCTTTCCAGGAATGTGAGAATAGCAAATGCTCACCATTGAATCTGTGTTGTGGGGGGAGAAGGGTTCTTTAGTGAGCTAAAGGTAATAGCTAAATTTGTGTTGCATCATTTTCCCTCTAATGTTAGTCTCTGCGCATAACCAATATATTTAAAGGTGTTCTGTCAAGTTTGCTAAACCTTACCTTTTCAGTTGCTTGCATGTATTACATGCCCACCCCACACATTTTGTGGATAACCAGTGTTGTTATAAACTACTGTCTACTGTAAATATTTCCTTTTGCTAGGCAAGGTGCTGTGAATGTGCAGAACTACCAAATGCTGTGTTTGGCTGGATTAAAAGGTTGGCAGGGACCTGAAATTCAGCAATCAAACTTCATTGTGATTCTCAGATGGTAGTGCTGGAGCTTGTTGCTGTATCTTCTCCATGTCCCATGCTGTCTTGGGTTTTGTGGATTCTGTTTGAATGTCTAGGCATTTGCTGTCCAGAGTGGCTGACATATGCTAAAAAACTAATTTTATACAGCCTTTTGTTCAGCTCCTCTTGGTTAACAAAAGGCAAACTATTATTTAGGGTAAAATGTCAGCTAACAAACTTCAAATCCTCCCCTTTTCCCTCCCCCTTCACTTCAGTGGTTCTTTTTACTCAGCTGTTGACACTGTCAGACAGTTAGGTGTACAAAATAAAAATCCCTAGACTTAAAAATTGTGCGCGAGCAAAGTGGGAAAGCTGTCTGCATTACGGATGCCCTTTAAGCTTTGTGACCGAACGTAGTGCTGCATCAGGGAGTAGAGAAATGCTGCTGTCTTGTGTCAGGGTTGGTAGTGTGCTCTGTGAATCACCAGTGAGTGAGCCAGTACTGGTTGCCTGACAAGGTTACTACTGCTGGTCTTCTGTAACCTTGAATAATGCCAGGTCAGGTGGTGGAGGGTGTAAGGGAACGTGATCAGGTAGCTCCTGGGGTCTTGCTGCTGCTGTGTCTCGCTGTACTTTGGAAGTCAATTATATAGTTCCTGGATGTTGTAGTAAGTGCGTGTTTATGTGAGGCAGAGTGGGTGTGTTACTTTGAGGAAGAACTTTCTTAGGGCACAGAAAGAAGAAGGAGCATCATGCCGCCAAGCCTTCCTTTTTGCCCTTTAAAAGCAGTGCTGGTAAAGGGTTAAATTCCAGCCCCCTGCAGCACACCCCGCCCCCACCGCTATATATGGTGTGCCCAAAGGCACTGGAGATTTAATACATTGAAGTTGGAGCGTGAAGGGGGTCTGCAGCCTGCTAGACAAAGTCACTCAAATTTCAAGAATACTTGATCCATACAAGGATGTTACTTGAGAAAGGCATGGCTTCTCTGTTAGGAAACCGGTCGCCGGATGAACCGGCTGAGAGTCCCAAACACAGCTTTTGTGGCTAGATGAGCAAATTGGAAACCAGATTTTCTTTAATTGATGACTGACTGATCAGCAAGCCCGCTAAAGTTGTTGTGGGAGTGAAAGAGTTTCCCTCCAGAGAAGTGGTTATTTGTAGGGGAAAATGAAAATTGTTGTTTCTGCCACTGAAGTGCTTGCAAGTCGTGGACACTATTGTGCAGATAATGATACAAGAGAATTTAGTTGAATTGAATACTAGACTGAAATAATGGAAAGTAATTTCCTCTGTGTGGTTACTGGAGAAGCAGCTACAGTGTTGCAATTGTGTCCCAATAGGATGTATTCGGTGTCAACATTTGTTAAGGGCTTTTAAATGGATGGACAAATATTTTGGNGGGGGGGGGGGGGGTAGGAAAGGACAAAATTATTATAATAAAGAAATTGGTTCTGGAAAGATCAGGCAGTGGTCTGGCGTGGATTCCACCCTGAAAGAAATAACAGCAAAACTATCAACAATAATAAAACATTAGGGAATTGGAAAGGATGAAGTACAAAAGAATTCCTAGAACACTGAGGTCCCCAGTCTTTCTAGTGCTGCTCTTGTACTAAGGTGGTAATGGGGGTAAGATTTAATACTCTCCTTGCTTCTTCCCCTCTTGTACTTAATACAATTGTCAGCGAGGGGGTGGATGTAATAATCCCTGCCTCCCCCAATATCATGAAAGCATTGATAAGATTAGAATTAAGAATTGGATTAGAGTTATAAATGGTGGCTGTTGACAGAGTTCCAAAAGGTAACTACATGCCCTTTCTTAGCCTGAGAGTGCTGTTGTCTTTCTCTGTTTTAGACAACATGTATTTTAATTGACAATATTTCATGGTAGCTCTTGTGAATGAATTACCCTGAGTGGTGGTTGGTGGGGATGGTTCATAGGGAGTTTCATAGTGGGCAGTCTAAGCAGGCTGGGCTGAGTGGAAGCAAGGCTGAAGCATCTTGAGCTGGCTTTTACTGCATAGCTGGCAATTTGCTGGAGGGCTGTTCACTCCAAACCTCCAGCCACTCCTGAGAGGTGCTTTTTCCAGTTCTGTGCACTTCCCAATGCACAGTACAAATCTGATAAACTTCCTAAGTTTTAGACAATTGTGACTTGCCAAAACAAACACGACTTTATCTTCATGTTACTGCCTTTCTGGCAAAGGTGGTATTATCCCATCTTTGCATCTTGTCAAAAGTAGTTCATTACGTACCTCTGAATCAGAACTGTTCCTCAGTAGCAGCTGTGTCAAGTCAGCCCGATTTCTTTGTCCCTTACCAAAACAAGTGGAAAACCTCTATGGCAATGTTCCCCTGAACCTGAAGGGGTACATGTGGGCCCCTCATTCCAAGTGGCTTATTCTTCAAATAATATTTCCAGGGAGCAGTTGTACGCCTTGATTGCATATGTTGTTACATATCAGTACGCAGTTAGTGCATGCTGGTAACATTGTAGTAGCGATTGAAAATTCTTTATGATTTAGGAAGCTACATCTTCTAGAGAACTACCAGAGAGATTCTGCTGGAAGTTCTGAAGCACTGCAGTTATAATTAATATAACGCGTGCATTTCATTTCCCCTCGTAGGAGACTTTGGCATTGAGTTGGATATAGGTAAGGTCAGCATGTCTTTGCAAAGACTGGAGTAGTTGGATTCTGTGGCTGGCCACTTGAGCTTGTAGTGGCATACTTGGGCTTGGCTTAGATCCAGAGGCTCTTCTTTCACTGGAACGCTTCCTTGTCAGTCCTTTCGTTACTTTTCCAATGCCTCTGAGCCAGTGAAGGGAGTTCAAGTAGTACGTGATTACTGATAGTCTTCACTAGTGCTCCTATCTTGGTCTCTTGGCAACGATGTCAAAAAACTTTATACACTGAGAGAACAAATAGGAAGAACCGTAATTCAAAAGTGCAGGTGTTAACATGAGCTTACTTTCACAAACTGCAACAAAAAAATCAACTTGAGCCATTTTTTAAGTTAATAGTTTCATTTTCATATCTCAGTCCTTAGAGGCAAGCAATTAACTTAAATTTTTCTTCAGAGAGTACCATAATTTTTATAGTTGTAGAAGTTATTTAGGAGTTATTTAAACTACTTACAGCTTTATTTTAATTGGTTTCCAATTGCTTGTCTAGCTGCAGAAACTTTGTGAGGAGGAGTTACTCAGCTGCCTCATTTGGCAACCAGTTTTCTTAGAGTGAAGTCACGCCTTTCAGTTAACATCTTTGTAAATACAATTCATAGCATTTTTATTCTGTATGTGATATCACTTGTGACTCCTGTTCTTTAAGCCAGCCTATGCCATCAGCAGAGAACGGGGGCTGCCAAGGAGCTTCAGCTGATGAAACTCCTCAGTGGTGTGGACCAAATATGTATTGAAGGTCCCTTTCTCTTGTCCAAACCTGTTCATCTCATTTACTTCCCCAGCTCTGCCTTAAACTTTAAAGTTGAATAACATGGATGCGTTGAATGGATTTTTGGTGAAAGCCACAGTTGTGCATTTCATTATAAAGCATTCTTGTGACTAAGCATCTCACTTTTAAATTGTCGTGTTTTTTGCTAGTGCAAGTCACTCTGTAAACATGGAACAAGTGTTCATTCCTCTCAGTAACACACTTTTTCTGTTGCCACTCATTTGTCTTCATTATATAGTGTCAGTGTATGTATGTAAACATCATTTTTATATAGTATTTATGAGGGCTTGGCTAGCATAGTAGGACCAACTTATTTTCTCCTAAATGAAAGATAAATCTTGACAGTTAATCAATCAAGGAATAATGTATTGGACCAGTACCCTGTCAGAACTGCTGTTTTGTCTTCACCAGTGTTCAACACAGCTGTTTCAGGAAAAAAAACAAGAAAGGAAAGATGTTTAGTATTTAGTGTGTATTATGTATTTTAGAGTATGTATTTTAGAGTAACTGGTCTACAGTGTGTCCTTTTGCTCTAATTTTAAAATTATCATGGGGAATCCTTGATGGTGTCTTGTCTTACATTATTTTAGTATTAGTTTTCGAATACAAGCAACAGAAAAAATCATGGTCTCAACTGAAAATATCATATAATGCATGAAATTCAATATCATCATGTCTACAGGAGTTTGCAGTATTTTTATCATTGTGTTTATTGTTTGAATTTTCAATTCATTTTAATGCCATCCAGGGAGGAAATATAAAAGGAAACACTTTTCACTAGCTAGGCGATAGAATGAAGAGAGGAAGTGTTGCATATCAAAACAAAGACCAAAATAAAGAAATAGAATAGTGATACCTCCCAGCTGAGATTACTTTATGCTATCCAAATGTGCTATCAGCAGGTGAGAGACTCACTGACATGGAATGCTGTCTTGGGAAATCTTGTTTGCTTCATCCAGGTATTCCTCAGCATTTGAGAACACAGTGTTAATCTTGTTGCAGAATTCAGATGCATTTGTATATGGCTTAGCTTGGGATGGAAATCAGACAACTGCTTGGGATAATGAGTACCTCCCTCATCATAACTCCATCCTTTTGTCAGTTTTTTGCAGTTTATTCTTCCCTTTGAGAACAATTATCTCATTATATGTAGTGGCATATGACTTTACTCCAAAGCTTCCTGGCACGAATTTTCCTCAAGGTGTGCGTAAAGAAATAGTTGACACCTGTGTTAGTGGATTCAGATTTTGGATGTAGATGGGCAATTTTCCACTTGGCTCCTGTGGCAGAGATACTTTGACAGACAGCTATGTAGTCCCTTGCTGAAGGAGGGGAGGTGGTAAGGGGAAATAATCCAAGGTGACTGACACAACTCCAAATCTAGTAACTTGTTTTGGATGCACATATTCCAATAAAGTAGCACAAGTTTTTTGAGCAGCATGATGTGAAATGATATAAAATGCTACACTTTTTCTCTAAGAAAGGAAACTCCTCTTCAGAAACCCCTGTCTAACCGAGGAAAACCGTTGCTAGTCATTCCCTAGGAATAAATGGCTGTTGTTGGAAGATACTTTCCTAGATCAGTAAGAGTCAGAATATCGTGGTGTGTGGGTTGTTTTTCCCCATTTCATGTAGCTGTTTTTTTCCAGGCAGGGGAGACATTCCTGCCAAATATGTATGCCATGGCTCCTTTTCTGCTACAACTAGGTGGAAATGCTTTCAGAATGAAAGATCTTTGTAAATCAAAGTTTAAACAAACAAAAAGAAACAAAACCAGCCAAAACAAATTCTCAAAACACCCAGCTCTCATGTGGTCAAAGAAGCCACTTCTTGGAGTAAGTTGACTTGTTTCATGTTTGATCCCATATGGAGTTACGGAGGGAAACCATTCCTCGAGTGCTTTTGTTAAATAAAGCTGTTGCCATGAATTAAGCAACACTGCCCTGGAATGTTTCTGATCATGGTCTTGCAGAGCTTGTGACCTTTGCACTGAACATGTGAACTGAAACTTCATCTTCCAGTGTTCAATAACCATGTTAAAAATTCAGAGATGAGGCAGTCTTGGGATTTCCTTAGGCTAGCTTAAATGCCAAGTGAAATTTAAGTACTGATTTATACAGTTACTCTTCCCCCCCTTTTTTTTTTTGCAGTAAGTCTAAGCTACAATTTATATTATAAATCTAAAAATTCTTTATCTATTAAAAAGACCTCCGAGATTGCATAGATCATGTCTTAAAATGCTTTCATTTATAGGAGCCTACTAAAGCACTAAAATATTGCCACTTTCTTGTCTAGATGCATTCAGTTACTCTAATTAGAATGTTTGTAGTAGCATATTACTACTTCTTTTTAAGGCAGTGGCTTTGACCAGGAGCTGGATGTAGTGCCTGCAGAGGATATTCAGTTTTAACTGGGCTGCAGCTGAAAGGGGGAGAGAAGCAGTTTAAAAACTGTGCCTCTTGCAGTCCATCTCTTTGATGCCCTTGGAATTCCTACCCAAGTAGAATGCTATAAACAATTAGTCTTTTCCCCGTTTACCAGATAGAAACACTGCCACCTCTTGGCTACTCACCGTCCTGACCTTTCTGAACAACCTTATTGTTTCTTGTGATGTTTTCTGGTGCAGTGTTTCTGAACAATTAGGTGGTGGTGCAGTGAAAGCCTTAACACACCATACTGTAGACTTGGGATTTTTATGGCAGCCCTAATAATTGTGGATTCTACCTTGGAATAAAAAGACAGAGTATTACTTGGTCAAGTGACTTTCAACTCTGACCCATTGCAGCATATATATATCCCTTAAAAATACACTAAGTTAAGATGGACTTCTGCCCTCGCTAGATTAGCTGACCACACAATTTGGCACCAGTGCTGGCATCTGAAAGCAATGTCTGGCACAAAAGGGACTCAGCCTTTATGCCATTAAAACGGATTGACAAAGTATTTTCGACTGACCTTTTCTGTATTTGATTTTGGTCAAAACTATGTTGATCAAATGCTAAATTCTGCAGTTGGGGAAAAAAGGCTGTGTTAGGTTCCGACCGTGTTTCTGATACCAGTTTTAGCGAAGCTGGCTTGAGGAGTAGTCTAAAATATTGCAGCTTCAGGATGCCCTGTATTGTGGGGGGTTATAATAGTTAGCCCTTAATTCCAGAACACTTCCCAGTTAGGAGGGAAGTTATGCTTCTACCCAAAAGCCTTTTATTGCTGTAACTAGCTTTGTCTTTTTCTATAAATATCCGGTGTTTTGCTGGCCATGTGTTTGTCTGGTTGTGCAGTGAACTTCATTCTCAAGCACAGGTGTACAGAAGGGTAACTTCTTCAACAGTTACCCTGCCACAAATGAAATGAGCCTTGAGGAACAACCCTAATGCTGGCTTTTACTCTAACAAGCCAGTGCAATGAGTGCTGGGAAGAATTCCTACTTAAACCTGCCCATGTGAGAGAGAAGTCTGATGTGCCATTTCTCAGAGACCTTTTCCTGTAGAAAACTGGTGCAAAGCAGTGACACCCATAGCCCAAAGGGCTGTAATACCAGCTAGTGCAATCCCC
This sequence comes from Machaerirhynchus nigripectus, assembly GCA_013397975.1. Classification (NCBI taxonomy): domain Eukaryota; kingdom Metazoa; phylum Chordata; class Aves; order Passeriformes; family Dicruridae; genus Machaerirhynchus; species Machaerirhynchus nigripectus. Next base: position 1,134,918 of record VZRQ01009254.1, on the reverse strand, counting down.
ACCCCAAGCAGCAAGTTTTGGTGGAATGTGGAAACTTGAGAGAGAGACAAGGTGCTTGCAGAACGTGAGAGGACTTCAGTGGTTGAGTGGGATTGTCAGGATGCTAACAATATCCTGATTCCTATATTAGCAGTTGGAATTAATTTCTTGATGTGTAACTTAAACTCCGTAACTGTGATAAAGGATCTGGGTTTCCAGCATCTGTTCATAAGTTGCAGCTCCAAACCCTTTCTCAAAGGTAGTTTCCTTCCTACACCCCCAGCCCCTTCAGGTGTGGGGGTGGGAGGTCATGGTGGAGAAGTGGCTTTGCACTGTTGTATCCCTGTTTTATGCACATCTCAAAAATGAGGCAGGTGTAAATCCAGTTTCCTGTGAATGAACTTTCAAATATAACTTCTGAGATGGTGGTTTGGAGTCTCTAGTGGGAGAGACTTTATAGGGAAGAACCTGAGTGACTGGCCTGAGAAAGAGAATAAAGGAAGAGCCTGGCTTCCTCATCGGTAGGAGAGGAGGGGGTCTGGGGTGCCAGTCAGTACTCCAGTGACTCTTATTTCATATAAATAAATTCCTTATTTAAAAAAAAAAGGCACAGACTTTTGTATTAGTGCAGTACAAACTAGAAAATAAGCTGCATAGCTTTAAAGACCTTTTGTAGCCATAGCAAATAAAGCTTCACTGTGCAGGCTATATGCTTCCTTCTTGCAGATTTTAGTGAAGTAACAGAAAAGGGTGAAAGTTATTGTACAAGTTTTAAGCCTTTTTGTTTGGCTTCATGAATCAAGAAGATCAATTTAGAACTGCTGAAATTTCATTCCTGGATTTAAATGACAAGTAATTTGATAGTCTAGAAGTTACTAAAATGTTTTTGTTTAGCAGAAAACCCTTTATGTTGTGTTTAGTTTTGATGGCATGCAGATTAAAGGTGTATTGTGCTGGCGCTGTGGCATTAATGAAAATACTATTTAGTGCCCGTTTTTCAGCAGAGTTAGTCACACTGTATAAGCAGCAGTGATGGATTTTTAAAATGGAGGCTTGCTGGAGGGAGGAAGGATTGGCAAATACATGATGTATCTAAAAATTACTGGAAAACAGTAATTTTCAGAAGTGTTTCTGTAGTGGCAGATTCATTAGGATAAAATGTTAACTGAATAGTTTTGGCTAATTTGTGATGAAAGTGAATAGATAATGGAAATTTCAGAATTGCTCGCGGCTATTATGATGGCTAAGTATTTTGAATGGATGAACAAAAACCTACCTTAAGGATTTTTTTCAGCCTTTTTGACAAAGCTTAAGAGTTTTTAACATCTCAAAACATGTTTGACCTCCCCACCCTTAAGCCATTTTGACACTCTTTACCATTGCATTTCAACAGGAAAGAAAGATCCTTTTTATAGCCAAATGGCTTCCTCCTTCTCTTCTCCCTCTTTTCCCCTCCATCCCCCACCCCAGAGAGCCTTTCTAGTGCTCAGGCTTCAGCTGCTGCCTGGATACTGGCTACATCTGTCTTGTTTAGATGGTCCTAAGAAAAAACAGCACTGACTGTGACCGGAGGGCCAACAACAAGATATGTTTCTTTTCAAATTTGAAAGGAAGCCCTGCACTTGCTTCTGCCTGTTTCTCTAAACTGTTTTTAAATCAATCATGGCTGGTGCTGGTAAATGCCTTCTCTCCCTTCCCTCCCTGAAATGGTCAAAATCCAAAACATTTGAAAAAAAGTCTAACGAGTTAAATATGGTGGTGTTCACAAGCCTGTTTCCCCTCATACAGCTTCTAGTTTGGTGAAATAAACTCTTCATGGGTTCTTGCTTTGAGACAGACATTAGGAAAAGTTTCAAAGAGAATAGTGTGACTCTGGGTGGAATTTGATGGTTTGCAAGTCCATAAATACTCACACTGATGGCAGACTGGACTTTTGTACTTGCATTAAAAGGGACAGCATTAAAAACTGATTTTGGACCTAAGCAGTGCTTGATGTTTTGTGGTGAAAAAGATGGTGACTGTCGGGGAAAGAGTAATTATGTGAGGCAGATGGAGGACTGAGTAGTTCCTATTTTGGGGGGAATCATCTGATACTTTTAGAGTGCAGGATTAAGGCTGGAACAATGACAATCTCTGCCAGTCAAGAATGCAGTTACAAAAATGTGGGGTGGTGATTCTGTTTTTTAAAGGTTCATCAGCTGGGTGGGGGGAAGCCGTGCAACTTGATCCTGTTCGTAAAATTCAGCCATAGCTGAAATGGATTTGCCCTTGTGACAGTATCTTGTTACACACAAAATAGGAGGAGACTGTGTTAATAGTGCAGGAGAACACGCTGATGTTTTTGCATCACAACCTGTGTGTGTCTGGCTGGAGGTGCTAACTTTTGGTTAGTAGTGCCTTTACCACCCCCCCACACTGGAAAATGCGTCTTTATAATGAACTGCAGGGAACAGAGGAGAAACAAATAGCAGAAGAAATCGCTCTTTTAAGAGTTCCTATTATCCGTTGATTAAATAATGGTTGCTACTACTTTTATTGGTTTAAGAACTTATTAGCCATTTCATTTTTAATAGGCTTATACTGCAGTGAATAGTTCTACGTATGAGCTCTATTTAACTGTTAGCTGTGATGTTTTTAGTCATGAAAATAAGTATGTAGGAGGTGCAACCCTAAATAGTTGGCATATTACTGGTGTGACTTGGGTGTCCAAGATCCCTCTCCTTTAAATTTTGTGGAAATGTTGCTAGAGTGAGACTTTGTTTCATTTCAGCATTTCCTCTGTAGTTACAGTGCTTGAACTTTGGAATCCACTTTCCTGGCTTTTGTGTGGGGAGGCAGAGCAAAATGGGTGTTTGCGCTGAACTCAGCACGTGCACTGAGCTTCAGATAACAATTATGTGGCTTTTTAACATCCTTGTATTTGGCACGCTGAGCCAGCCGCACGGGGCTGTCCTGTGCATTCGCACACAAGGAGCAGGTCGGCTCGCTGGAGCTTTAATTTCCATTAACCTCGTGTTGCTGCAGACTGACTTACGGTTCTGTGCAGAAACATATAACCTTACCCAGCTCTGAGGTGGCTTCAGCTTGTGCCCTGGAACAAAGATTCTGAAGTTTGGTTCTTAGATGCTTTGTAAGGACAGTCTGTACCTCAAGGCAGTCTCTCTTAACACATGCTGCAGGCTTTGGTGTAGAGTGGGTAGCTTACTCCTAGAACTAAAGGAGCACTTTTAAAATGTGTTTCCTTGTGAAAAGCGGGATTAAATAGGAAAACAGATTTGCAAAATGGGAATTTAATAACTCTGACTCAATTTCTTCCAGAAAGGAAGACTTGAAGGGGTAGATTTCAATTTAATTCACTGATTTAATAAAAATTAGTGGCCTGACTTCTGTTGGAGACTTCTTCTGACTTCTCAGGAGACTTGAGAGAGGTCACAAGCTGGTATAGGCTGTGCCTATACTGGAGGATTTAACAGTGCTGGCACAATCTGACATGTACACCAGCTAGATTTTGTCTTTAACCAAGAGCGCTGTGGAGCCCTCTGAGTCCAAACACTCTTGTAAGTAAGCTGTAGCTTTGTTTTCAGACTTCTCCTGAGAGGTGTGGAGTTCCCTTTCTGAAACGACCTGCTAATGCCCAAAGACCTCCCTGATATGAAACCCATGTCCCATTTTACAGCCTGTGTCTTTCCCCTGCAGAAAAGTGGGGGGCTGGAGATTAATGTATTAAATGACCAGCCCTTGCTTTAATTTTCGGTTTGCCAAAAGCTGAGGAATTTTGAGTTTCCATCATATCATGCTGTGAGGACTGGTCTCACTGCCAAAATCCTGCACTTGGCCCATACGTAGCTCTGTGTGCAGCCCTGTTCCTCTGGCATGGGGTGGGAGGATAAATATTCACTGCACGCAGGAGCACTGTACAACTGGGGGGAACACTGAGGGCATTAACAATACTCTGTGTCAGCGCTAATATGAACCTGCCATCATTGGAAGCTGAAGTTTGGCCTCTCCAGCCTGGGCTGAATGCCTCCAGCTCCTCAAAATGGAGGCTGTCTGCTGATACAAAGGCAATCGGCGATGCTGCTGCTGTTGCCGGAGGGCGTTCCCTCCCCACCACTCCGCTCCTTCAGGCGCTGGTTCTGCGGTGGCCCCAGCGAGCGAAGGGCAACGCTGCTGCTGCTGCTGTGCCGGGGAGGAGGGGCACGCCGGCCCCTCTCCTCTCTGCCCGGCTCTTCCTGCCGCTGGCTGGTACATCAGCACCAGCTTTTACACCTGCAGCTGTACTCCTGTCGCTTTCCCAGCATCAGTACAGCAGGCTGTATTAGCCAGCTGAGCTGACTGATGGGCAACTCCATCCTTTGTAGACTACGGACAAGTTTTCAGGGTAGTCTTCAGATCAGGTCTCTGGTGGGACTACCAGGCACTGATGCTTGCTTGTCTAAACTGGGAGGATGCTTGAAAGGGAGGTGGTTCTGACAGAGGTGGGTTTGCTTGGGTCAGCCTTGAAGCCTTTGTGAAACCTCTGCTGTGCATTTGTGAGCACAAGTCTGAGGTTATACTGGGTGCTGCATCATGGAACAAATACGTGCTTCATACAAGTTCAGAATCTTTTTGGAAGTAGAGCTGACTTCCCCTGATAGCCTCCATAGTGCAGTGCTGGGGACTTGTAATTCTGCCTAAACTAGAGGAGACAAGCAGAGTGGGATTGGGATAATTACCTGAAACTTGGAGTCTCTCAGGATTGAACAGCTTCTGTTTTGATACCATGAGACCACAGTACTAAACCGCTCTCTCTTGCAGTAAACCTTGAACCACATGCACCTTCAAGTCCAAAGTATTGCCTGCAGTGAATTTGCTCGTTTTTTTTCTTCAGCGCATTAAACTATGGCACTAACAGAAGAGCAGCCTTTCTCAGAAGAGACACTGGTCTACTGCATGAGTTGAACACGAAGTCAGTGTGAAATCCATAATAGAGGGCTCTTGCCTTGTTACTCAGTTTACCAAAGCCTTCTGCAAATACCGTCTTACAGTGGAGCTTTTTACACTTCGACTTGTTAAGTTGTAATCCTTTATCTTTCAGATTTCCTGCTTGTGTCTGGCACCACAACTTTTCACCTGTCTTCTAATTCAATACTTGGGGTTTTTTTGAATGTGGCTTTAATGAACAGATATAACTTTGGGTAAAAGGAAGAATATTAATGTACAGTGTAACTGGGGCTTCTGTTCACTGTAAGGGTCTTTTGACCTGCTTATTAGTGGGGGCATTGTTCTGGTAAGCCATTCCAGGACCCATCCTGCCAGTCTTCTGCACAGGATTAATCATTTCCTCTTGACCTCCTGCTCTCTTTTCCTAACATGTTGCATTGATCAGAATCCTTAACTCGCAAGTTTGCTCCTGTTTTTTAAAGAACGGGAGGAAAAGGAGGGGGGAAGGAATGCAAAGAAATTAGATATAATGTCTGCTGTTAACATTCTTAGTAAGCTTTATTCTTTTTTTCCTGCTTGGCTCCTCCCTTCTCCCAAGAAAAGAAATCCCTTCCTGGTATGTATTAGCTCCAGATCTCAAGCATCTTGAGTGCCTCCGTTTCACTGGAATTACTTTTTTTTGAGCATGCAACTTCCTGCAAGATCAGCTCTGCTTAGAAAGGTCACATTTAAAGCTTTACCTAGCTGAGGCTTTCAGCTACTGATCTACCAGATTAGAGCACTATATTAATCTTTATCTGCCATATTCCCATTGTAGGTAAGGCAGCATCAAGAATACTGCATGTGACTCCTTATTTCCCTCTGTTTTTTTTTAATGCCAGCAGAGGGGAAGGTATTTATGGGATCATGTGGGGTACCCCCTAGTAGAGAAAGCTCCATGTTTGTCTTTACTGACAACATCTTTGGTACGCCTTTAAGGGAGCTGTTGACTTTAGGGTACAAGGGTCTGCTGCCAGCCAGTCCCAGATTATATCAGTAACAGAAAGGAGGATTTGTTCTGTTCAAATCACCCACGGGCCCCTGTATTCCCCTACTACCTTTTGCTGGCGGCTGAACCAGACTTCACAGGAGTAGACCTCTCTAGACTTCAAATTTTACTTCTGCATGACCTAATTGTTCCAGCCCACTTGTGTCCAAGTGTGGTCTGGTTTTGAGAAGGCTGCTGCAGCTTGTGCTTCCTTTTCTAAGGTGTTAACAGCAGCTCCAAGGGAGAGAGTTAAGCTGAAGAAAGGCAATGGGATAAAAGCAGAGGTCTGTTTCCTGTTCTCATAGAACCTCTTTCTGTGAGGCTGCATGTCAGAGGTAGTCTTTCACTCTTAGCTCTTGCTTAAGACTTTGTCTCCTGGAAATAAGTCATTTAGCCTGCTTTGTATCTCTGAACAGTGATGCTGGCTGATAAGCTGTTCTAGGTGCAATGGCCTTGCTCAGATCAGAGGAATGCTAGATATCTGTACCGGTTCCCAGGAGTACTTTGTGCTACTCTGGGCTACCTGGGGATTCATCTTTGTACCTCAGTTGAGGCTCAGAATGGCTCCAAAGGGCACTGAGCCATGTGACTGACGATGCACAGATTACTGAATAGCAGAAATGACAAAGCTAGAAGTAGACCACGAGCTGGAAAGTAAAACTGGGTATAGTTGTCCTATTAAAAGCAAACAGATCGGAAGCTCTGTCTATCTAGTGATAAATTCATAGTCCTGTGGAGTGAGAGATCTGACTTAGCCCATCCACTAAGTCCATGGCGTCTGAGCATGAGACACAATAGCCCTTTGTTCCTGAAGCAGTGGGAACTATTAGCTTTTGTTCACTGCTGGTTTTGGAGGAATCTCCAAATTCCATTTTGTTTCCTGCCCTGAGGTAGAGTTGTGGGACTGTCCTGCCAGTAAGAAAACTGATGGCTAGTAATGTCTTCTTACTTCCCAGAGCTGCGTGTTAGGACCAAGCAGAAAGGCTGCATCACAAAGCAGCATTTTTTGCTGCTTTGTGTGTGTCACAAAGAAATCAGGGGCAAGAATTCTGAGATAATAGAGGATACCTCCTGGTAGAGAAAGCTCCATGTTTGTCTTTACTGGCATCATTTTTGCAATGTTGTTAGGCAAGGCCTTTCACAAGTACACCTCTGTGGAGGTGGAAGTGGGCCTGTTGTCTGCTTGGTAGTAGACAAGGCAAAAGAAATCACCTGCACTGAAGGTGGGTTCAGGCTCACTAGCTCTGGCACTATGCATGGGAGGGTCCGGGCTGGGTGGAGGGAGCCACTCGTTTTTCCTGCTTCTCCTCTCAGAAGGTCCTGTGGGGTGGGGGTGCTTTCAGCCATGCCCAAGACCTTGCATTAAGTAGTTGTTTTTAGCTGCTCTTGGCCACCACACCCGAACCTCCAGGCTATTGTCCCTGGCTGCTGCTGCTGGCTGTTGTGCTCCCCTAGCATCTGGCTCTAGTGATAAGGGACACAGTAGCAAAGATGAGGAGGAATGTGCAGTCACAGAAGGGGGCCTCTCATTTGCCCCTGGTCCAGCTCCAAAGGTCTGTCTTCCTTTCCCCCAAGCTTCCTTGTAGAAGGCTACAAGGTCCCTCACTGCCATTGGTTGATATCAAATGGCCCCCTTCAGTTGGGGTGTGGAAGGGAGTAGTGGCATAACACTCTTTTCATGTGTTATCTTGATGGACTGTCTTGGCAGTTATTAGCCTGTTCAATCAGAAAAGTCTACGGACTTGTTTCTAAAGCTTCAGCGGTGTGGGCATACACACCACCATTTTCACCACTGAGACTACGTGCTTGCAAAAAACAAAAATTACAGTCGTGATTCTCCAGGAGTTTCTTGTGAATGGTTTCAAGATGCAAGATGTCTTTCCACTGCAAACCTGAAGTCCTGGCTCCAGTTCCATTTACACAGATGAGAACTGAGATTTAATGGAAGACTTTTTCCTAATATAAGCAGAGAAGATATTTTTCAGTTTCACATGTCAGTCAGAATAGGGCTGAGGCAAGATCAGGGCCAGTCAGCCACACATGTGGCTCACATCTTGTTTCACTCCCATGCTATCTTCTGCTGAAGAGCACGACTGACTACCTGTAGTGCTAGTCCAGCATTTGGCTGCTCATTCTGGTCCAGAGAGTATACCTGAATCCCTGAAGAACTCTAGGGCATTGTCAAGTCTTATTTCTAGCTCAAATAAGTAACAGAACTCTCTTTTCACGAAAGAAGGTATCCAAGTAGCTGGATTTTACAAGTTTTTGTGGCAGAAGCTGAGTGAGTACAGTATCCCAATTCCAGAAATAGCCTGATTATCCGGTCTGAAACCAATGTAATTTGGTAACTGCCCTCTTTGTATGAGAACTATTTTTTAAAACTAGAGGTGTGAGGAATAGGTATTTCTAGCAAGGCCTCTTTTAAGCTTTGTACATCTTTACTCAGAGTGTGGTGATGCACTGGAACAGGTTACCCAGAGAAGTTGGGGATGCCCCATCCCTGGCAGTGTTCAAGGCCTGGTTGGATGGGGCCCTGAGCAACCTGTCCTAGTGGAAGCTGTGTCCCTGCTCATGGCAGGGGGGTTTGGAGCTAGGTGGTCTTCAGGGTCCCTTCCAACCCAAACCATTCTGTGATTCTATGGTCTTATACTCCTCTTGGAACCATGGAAGGTAGTACAGCAACAACCATGAGAGTTAACTGAAGCAGCTTGCAGACCTGATGCAAGCTTTGATTTTTCTCTTGGAGGAAAATTGTACAGTAGTAGAACTCATCCACTGTCTAGGAAATAGTGGGCACAAGCAGGCTGCATGAAGTGAGGATAATACTTCTGTGGTGTCTCAGCAGTGGATTGGCGTTTGTGTTAGTGTGAGTAAACCGGAACACTGACCAAGAAAAAAAATCAGTTATATTCTTTCTCAGAATGGTCTTGATGAGAAATGTGTGTCTTCTGTAATAGAAGGCTTCTGATTACTTGTTTTGCTCCTTCAGTGCTACCCGAACTGGGTACAGAAAGGATTAAGATTAGTGCCATCTGTATGCGTTGATTTGCCAAATAGATGAAGTTTGAAGTTGCTTTCTCTAAGCAATTACCAGTGTGGTCTTTCAGTGTCCGGTTGGTAGTACCTGTTATTAAAGCAGATTTAAATATTCTTTTATGCGTTTGAATGTTAGAATGTTATGCTCTTTGAAAAGAGAAGTCCAACAGACTGGTTGGACTAAGTGACCTGTATGTAGCAGTCTTACTTATATATAGGTCAAAATGTGCTATGTTTGTATTGTCTGCGTGATCATAAACCTTTCCTGGAAAGAAAGGATGTGGGAAGAGAGGTGGTTCTGCTCATCCTCATTCACTAAGGTACGTGTTAAAGGTGGTGTGCTTTTCACCTTGCTGGTTGAAAACAGTGATTGCATGTGAAAGAACCCTGACCAACACGTCCATGTGGCTGACAGCACAGGGACGTATTTTACTGAAGTTGTCGGTGCCAAATTGCAGTTCTCTGAAAACATTGCTCCTCCCCGTTCCTCATCAGAGGTTGTGGATATAAAACTCAGTCCATGCCTAAAGTCAAGTTTAGTTTCTTACATGAAGAGCTGGCAGTGAGTAATCCTGGGACACTGACACAGGATGGGGAGGGGAGCTCTCTATGTTCTATTTGGAAAACTTGTGCTGTTGTCACACAGGAAAACAACAGCTTATAATTGTATTGCCCTTGCAATAAAGTGTGACCCTTTTAGACCAAAGAAATTGCTTGAAGTTGCTTAAATACGCATCAAAATGTCTCAAATCCTCGTAGAAATACCTAAACAGCTGATTGCATACAAACTGGTTTTCCCTGTGTGTGCATGTGCTCAGCTGCTAATGGAGGCTCAAACGTGCTCTTCAAATGCCCCTTGGTTGGTCGGAAGCCCCTTTGATACCGGTGCTGCCCTTTGCCAAGTGGCAATAAAACCAAACCCTTTCTAGGAACTTGGAAGCAGCCAGACCAGAACTCTGCACGTACAATGCCAACATTCAGCTGAGCAGTTTATAAGGACCAGTCAGAAACTATTACCAGAGGGCAGTAGCAGATGAAGTTTAAGATCAGGGAAGCTAGAGAAAGAAAGCAGAGGCCAGTTTCTTACTTTGTCTGTGTTTCCTACCTCAGTAAAAAAGTAGTGGTGATACAGGTAGACTAAAAGCAATGTTTTGGGTCCTTCATCTGAGGAAGCAGGAGCTCTATCTAGGATGTATGGTTTTTAAAAATAAAGAACTAAGTAAACTGCTTTAAAGTGTAATTTCTGAAAACTTGAAAAGAAATACAATATTCTAGTATTCTCTGCAGTGAATTCATTATGTTCTTGAGTTCTGCTTGCTCTCACTGCTATATGATTAAAAGATACTTGAATGGTCCAAATGCTGGTGTGTCTTTTCCTTAAAGCTTGATGATTTAATATTCATTATTTGCACTTACAGATTCACAGAGCAAATTTGGTTTAGAGGGATTAAAGTTAGTTTAATCTTTGCTTGCAGGACCTTAAACTCCTCCCTCCCACCCACCCCTTTCAAGGATAATATTCCAGTGTGCCAGATTGCCCATATTGCCACCAGAAAATTGCTTCGACCACTTCTTACAAAATCAAAGGTCAACTCCATGCCTTGGTGGCAGCTGGGAAACTAATGATTTAATGCTGCTTTGACCTTTGGCTTCCTAGTCCGTTTGAGTCTGACCCAATGTTTTAATTTTCCAATACTGCTGGGCAGTTGGCTTTTGTCTGTTTCCAGATGTAACTTGCATATTGAGGCCTGTTACTGAAGTGAGAACAAAACAACAAAACATCTCAGCCTACAAGGGGAAGAAAAAATAACAGCACCTACTTCTTAAGCTACAAAATGCAGCTGTCTGATGACACTGATGCTTCCACAGCTAACAAGGTCAGGTTTAGAATAACAAAATGTGAATATTTGTCCCAACATTCACATCTAGATTTAAAGCATGTAAGAGCAGTCTTAGTGAAATGCTGCTTTTTTACGCATCTGTAAAAAGTAACGGAGTTAAAACAGTAGCTGATTACCCCCCGTTCTGCCCTCAGTCTCTCAAAATAAGTATTTATTTTTTTCACTGGAATAAAAGTCAGTGTTTATTCTGATACTAGGAAATATAGAAAAAATAACTAGTTGGTTGTGTAAAATGCACGTGCTTGCCGTGGGTTAGGGAATTGAAAGAAGTGTAAAGTGAGATGGAAACCAGTGGTGACTGTACCCCTGTATTGTGATTGGGAAGTTCCTTTTCTTTTTCCTCCCCTACCAGAAAAAAAAAAAAAAAAAGGCACTGCTCGAGAGTGTTTTGTCACGGATATTTGGTGTATACACAAGGTGAATATTGCATTGGGTTTTTGCAATACCGGTAATTTTGCGACCATTGCCAGCATAGTTTGCATTTGCTGTTAATGGCGTGGTAATGGTGAGGAAAGCACCCTGAGGTGACTCTGCATTTCTTAATGAAAAGACTGCTGATTGTTTGGGAAGCTCCCCCTTGAGTACTGATGCATATGGAAGCTCCCCCACGAGTACTGATGCATATGGAAGCCCCTCTTTGCCTGAAAGTGCAAATCTCTTGTTTTGCCTGGTCTGTGTGCCCAACACAAGCACCAATTGCACTCCATTCCTGCCCCAACTACACTGCAGCTCTCAAAGGTTAGCTCACACCCGGGCCTGTGTGTGAGAGGTTAGTTTTGCAGAGCAGATGGGCTCCTAAAACTTTTATGGTTTCCAGTCAAATCACCTCAAGCTGTAATCTCATTAAATCTTAAGTGAATCAGTGGGTCTGGTTATTACTTGAAAGCAGTGTTACAGGAAGTGATGTTCCTGATGCAGAAGGTCTGTCTTGGCACTAAGCTACCAGAGGTACTTGCCTGTGTGTGGCTCTCAAAGCTGCTCCCATGCTTTGATAGCAGAGGTGGCGTGTGGGGTGCAACAAGTTAACCTGTTGGTAGAGGACAAAGGTAGAAATGCAGCTTTTCCTGAAACCGCAATCATGTTAGCCTCGGGAGTTTAAATTCTCCCTTGCGCTCTTGATCACACACACCCATTGCACTGTCCCAGCGCTCATTTGTGTCTTAAAGTAAATTAACTAATTTAGGAAACCAGCACGGTGCTTAGTGCTGTGCACAGTTGCTGAGAGAACTACGTGACAGCACTGTCCAAAAGCCTGACCTTCCTCTTTTTAAAGTCAGCATAACTGTCTTTGGGGAGAAAACAGTATGTAAAAGAATCTTCTGGAGGAAGGCAGTAGCTTAATTGAAACTCATTTGACCAGGCAGAGTTGACTCCGGTTTAATTGTCCTGTGCTTGGAAATCTGGTTAAGCATGTTTTGTTCTTCTGCCTGGATTGCAGAAAGGCTTTTTCCTCTTTAGAGAGAATAAATCTAATCTATGACCTCCTCATACTTGCTTCTTAGTAAACAGGGGACATGTAGGACTAGTTTGGCAATACATAAAAAATTAATGATCATGGCATAACACGCAAGACTTGTGTACACAAGAGCGTTCATAAAAACACAACCTGCTGATTGTGCAAAGATAATAAAATTTTTTCTGCCTTGCCTACCCACTTCCTCCTTCAGGATACGTGCATGGTGTATGAGACCATACCTTGTGTTAACCCAGCCTTTTAGCTAGTTCATGTACCTAAACGGCATCAAAGTCCTGCTGATCCTTGTCAGAAATGGCTTGTTTCTAATTTAGGTGTTTATGTAAGAATGTCCTCTTCCTTAGAATTGTATATGACCAGAAAGTGCAGATAGGGATTTTTAAAATTGCTTCTACTAAGACTAAGACTAAGACTACTGTGCATTTTTCTTTTCAAGAATTGGGCAAGGGTTTAACCTTCTTAGCCATCCCTTCCCTCTTCTTTCTTCCTTCGGTAAAGTGAATCGCATTCAAATCTTCCCCTCTAGTTCAGCCTGGATAGCTTTTCTTCACTGATGATTGAGCAAGCCCTTCTGTATTTACATTTATCCCGATTTAAAGCTTAAACAAGGCTACAGTTAAAGTTTAGGATAAGGCTAACTTGCCTGCACAATGTAGAAGCACTCTAAAGCTGGTGGAATGTGAAACGGTGGATGCTGCTATTGAAAAGGCTGATGCTTTCACTGAGGGATTCAATGTATTTACGCATTTTAAAAATTCAGAACGCTTTTATATTCTTAAAAAGGTCCTTGAAACATAGCGCTGAACCATGACAGGCTGGCATCAAACCACTGAAGTTTGGTTAGACCAAAGCTGTAATGCTCTACAGCAGAGTTGTTTTGGTGTTTGTAGGAATGCCACACTGTATACTTGCCCCATGGGAGCACCATGGAATGGATTAAAAATAGTGCCCATCAATCATAACTTAAACCTCGACTGGGATAGAAGATTGTCCTCGTTCTCCCAAAACGGAAGCTACTACTCAATAATGGCATCTATGGCACAGTGACAAAGTGTAGTTATTAGTGTTATTATCTGAAAGCACCTCAAATCTATGCTGCAGTTTAAAGGAGTACTGATCATGCTGTCAATTTCCACTCAATTGCATATTCATTCTGGAAAGCTTTTCACTTTCCAGCATTCCCAAATTCAGAATGAGAGCATTCTGAAGTCCTCTCCATGAGGAAAAAGGCTATTAGAGTAGGACACTGTGCAGCTCTTAAATCAGCGACAGAAATGCAGAAAGTAGGTTTTCAGGGATTTTTTTTTTTTTAATTCCCACAATCGACAAAGATCACTTGTGGGAAGGGGTGTTTTAAACTTGTTAGTACCTGTATTTTAGCACTTGGAAATAAGTATGAGGTGGGCAGAACTTCAGAGTTCTGAACCGTAGAGGTTTTGCCTTTGCTCTCTTGTCAGAGAGGTAAACAGATAAATAAAGACACACTTTAGACAAGTGCTGGTGGATGATGTAAATTTTCATATATAAATAAAGATTCTCTCATTTTATGTTAATGGCTTGTTAAGAAAAAGTTTCTGTTGTTCATGTTCTTTTATGGTGATGGAGAAAAAAATTATTCTGTGCAAACACTTTTGACTTCCTGTAACAGCTCTTCTTATTCTTAGGTGTCTTTCCTTTATGATTTACAGTACCTTTTTTGGCAGTAACTACAGAGCTGTGTAATTATATGATAGATGGACAAGAATTTACTCATTCACTCACGAGGGATTAAAGAGTAACCTGCAGTAGTGTTTGTTATATGATTATTGAAATGCCCTGTGGCTGTTAAGACAGCAAGGTCTTCCAAAACAAACATGAAATATTAGAGTTCAGGTGGAAGTAATGGTGCACCAGCACCCATAGGATAACACTTCCATGAGGAGTCTTTCATAAAATGTGATTTGTATAATCCTCCTTAAAATTAAGAGGAGTTGTAACAACCGTATTAATCTGACAAATGCGGTCTGACGTCCTGCTACAAGCAGCAAAGCTTTGCTCTTCAAGGACAACATTGCTTCTCTACATAAGATACTCCAGTGTATGTGCCAAGCCCTATGCTGGGAGCAGATAATGATTAATTTTGACATGGATGGTACAATTTGATGGTGTTAGCTAAGGAAGCCTATAATAATGCACTGTCAGAAACTACTGCCTAGATTTAGAGCAAACCAATTTTGTCATTTCTTTTAATGCCATCCAAATTTGGTTTTGCTTAATTAAGTTCCTCATTTATGAGGAATCCCAAATGAAACCTCAACATGTTGTAATTTTTCTTCCTGCTCTGAAACATGTGCACTTAAGCTAGTAAAAATTTTGCACTTGCATATTTTTGGTGTGTGAGTGTTTAAAAGGATGATGGTATAGGGGTAGAACTCGAATGCTTTTCAAAGATACCTTCCAAACATTCATGTTGGCTGTTTTGGTGAAGAAAGAAGTTCCTTTAAAGGCCCTGTTCTAGAAGGACTTAATATGTGGGTATATAGTTGTTGTAGTGTTTGGGACAGAGTAAGGCAGAGGAGGTAAGGCAGAGAACAGAGTGGGGCAATTCAGTGCTGCCTTTGTGCTTTCTACAAAAGCTGTTCCGCATAAGCAGTAACTAAAAACATTGCAGTATAAAACACTTGGAATGGGTTTATATGTCAGTTTTCCCAGACAACCATCTTGCCTGTATTTCCTAATAAAAGGCTATAGTTGGTCATACTCACTTTGACTTGAGTTTGATGTGCATATGGCACTGGTAGTAACTGGACTTGTTTAATAGGAATAGATTGTTTCACAATTAAAGAAGAAAAAATTTAACAGTTCCTGCTGTGGGGGTTCAGTACCATGGCTGTTCCTGTTACAGCTGTTCTCTGAAGACAGAGATTCAAGGCAGAAGTGGGAGGAACAGCGGAACTGTGCTGTTCCCATTAGATATCAGGCCTGCAGCAGTACCCAGTGCCTAATGCTGGGGTGGGGTGGGGAGAAGACGAGGAGAAAAGGATGGCACTTTCTGCCACTTCCCCAGTCTGCTTCACACCCTTGGCCAACTGGACAGTTTACCACTGGGAAAACGTAGGGAGGAGGAATTCCTTCCTATAGTATCCCAGGTGGGTCAGCTTATGCACTAATGGGTAAATTTCTTTTATTGTTATTTGCTTTTACTCCACGTAGAAACAAAAGCCATCCTGTGGAAGTTTAAGCTAAGTTTAAACCTGATAAAAGTATTTAATGTTATGCATATGTAAGAGTCTAGGTCTCATTGCAAGCAGCCCAATCCTCCTTCAGTAATAGCTGTGCTATCTCTTTAGGGATATTCACTCCCCTAATACTGGGTTACTCTCTGAAGAGCTGATGCTGGAAAGCAGGGGAGGAGGGACAGTGTCTTGTGCAAGTTCTGTGGACTGATTTTGCTTGCCAGGCTGTTACTCAGCCTGGAATTACCAGAGTCTAGGAGTGGTGGTGTTAGATATCAGAATTGACGCTTTGCTAAATGTGTGCTAACAACCCTCTTTGTTAAAAGGGCTTTGAGATATGTCAGTTGATGGATTTTTCCTTCATCCTAACACAAATATCCATTTTAAAAAAGTATAAGGAGAAGCTTTTTAAAAATTATGTAGAGATGATGTAACGCTATTAAAATTACTTTAAACGAATAATCAGTATGGAGACACCCCCCCACACATGTGCACTTGAAGATCAGAGATTAAATATGTTGAGCTGCTGCCTACTGCTGGTTTTATGTCCGTGTTACTTCCATGTAAAAACTACTTTATCTGAAATTCATAACTTTTTGAGCACTGTTCTCTACTAATTGTTTGGACTCTGGGTTCTTGTGCTTTTCCCCTGTGATTGTCAGTAAGGCCGCATAAGCAAGGGGAAACGAGGAGACAATAAAGCTGCAAAGTGGGCTCAGAATTCATGCTTGCTTAGTTTTCTAGTACTTAGTTTTTTCAGTATTCTCTAGCTTCTGCAGTTTGACTTAAGGGTTATTCATGTGGTGCTTCAGCTGTGGGAGTTTTCAAATACATGCTTTCAATCTTTTTTTTTCTTGTTGCAAATGCGTACTAGATGATATAATTGAAGCATTACATGGTGTGAAAGAATAAGTCCAAACTCATGTTCTGAAGAAACACTTTTCTGAACCAGGATTTCTAGTACTGCCTAAAAAAACCACAAACAAACAAACAAACAAAAAAAAAAGGAGGAAAAAGCAGCACAAAACCCCCCAAAACCTTATATGAAATAAAACTGAAAAAGAACCGGAAAAACCCGCAAAGTAGAAGCTATCACAAAGTTGAAATAGGTAAATCAGCAGTTTATCTGGGTAAATGTGTTCTTTCTTCTCATACTCAATTTTTCCCTGGCAGTTGAACATTATGAATTTAAGATGTCTAGCCTGATCGGCTTTCTGACCCCCCAGAGAAGCCCTCTAACAATATTAATGGGAATCAGTTGCATCAGAGTGAATTTTGTTAAGTAGTGGTGGATTGACTACGGACTAGCTGTATAAGAAAAGCAATCCTACTCAAGCCCTGTTTGTGTTGGGGTCAGGGAAGTCTCTCTGTCAAACTGCACACAGCCCATCTGCTTAACGTGTTGTTTCCCAATTGGTTTGTCCTCGGCATGAGGACTAGCTGCCCTTGAGTGAAATCTGGGAGCTTTAGGGTTGTTTGTTTCCCTTCCCACTCCCTTCCCCCATCAAATCAAAAAAGAATAAGGTTTGTCTCCAGTATATTAGGAGACAAAAGCTTTTTTATTTGTTTGCAAGACATTTAATGGCATCCTTGCTGTCAGATTTCCATGTGAAGATCAACAGTTTCGAAGGACCTGATCGGAGATAGTGTCCTGTGCAGCGGTGTAGGAACAGCACGGGGTTGAGGAATATGGATTTTAAGAGGTGAGGCCTGTAGTGGTGATGGTGATAGTCACAGAGATGACACAGGAGCTTTGAGTGTATCCTCACTTTTATGCATTTCTGTGCACGGAAGGAAAAATTTCAAAAGCTCTTACACTGAGCTGTGCAGGAAAGGGAAGATGTTTCATAAGGAGCTTGTAGAGGTGCTAATGTTTGGTTCTCTCTAAAATACAAAATGCCTTGTGCAAAGAAGTTGTCAACCTGTTGCTGTTTACAGCATCACTGAAATCATGGCCAAGCTTCGACTCAGAACTTTAAGACGCTCTGGTTTTCAGAGAGCTGAAGAATTTACTGAGTCTCAGTGGAGGATTTGCAGGGACTCACAGCAGTGGCTCAGACAGATGGGCTTGAAAGTAGAACTGTGTCCTGACCCACTCTGTCAGCTACCACAGCAAGCTATTAGCTTGCATGCTTGAACTGTTGAATATTTAGATCCACCCACTGTCCCCTGTGCCAAGACCACCCTGCTGCTACTCATGTCATGCAGATTTGGCACAGAAGCTGCATTTAAACAGCTAATGAGTTGCATGTTGAAGCACAGGCTGGTCTCCCCTATTGAAATCCATGAAAAGAGCTGTGACTTATCTTGGGCTGAGTAATCTACTTGCTACTGATACCATTGCATCTTTCCCTAGACTGGCTACTTTACCTGCTTCAGTGTTGAAACAGATGCTGTGACTTTTTAAAAACAATATAGATATTTTTTTCTTTACCCCAAGCAACTTACCTAAAAGAAAATGGCTGAATGTAGACTTGCCATTATGTACTAATTAAACAATAGCCCACTGTGGGATAATTATACCTGCATCACCTCAGTATTAACATTAAAAGAGTATTAAGCCTTGCTTATCCCTATTTAGGAAGAATTAGACCAATGAGTTAAGTTGGAAGTGAGATGCCCTTTCCAGTCCATCAATAACTGGAATCTCTGAGGCAGTGCATTAGATCAGCTGACTGAGTTACCTTGCACTCAAGAGCTTTTAGAAAGTTAGCCGATGAGAAGAAGCTCTTTCTTTAGAAAGAGCTGCTGCCAAGAGAAATGCTTGGGATCCTGCAGTTCCAGGTGGGTGCCTAGAACCAGAAGCTGCAGTCATCACATGAAGTTTCATTTTTAAGATTCTGACTTAAAACAGAGGATCCAATCTCATAGTAGGCTGGAGCCAGCAAATCCTTAAAACAGCTTTGTCAAAGGTGTGACTTCCTGTCCCCCGGCCCGGTTGGCAGCCTGTTGTCACACCATTCCAGTGATCATGTGGCCTTCAGAGTGAAGTGGAACTTGATTGTCACTTCTACCCCAAATCCATTTAAATTTGCAAATGCTGTTTGTGTTGGCAAAGATGACTTAAATGGTCTCTGCTCCACTCCCAGCTAACTGTTAATACCTACTGGGTGTTCTAAAAGTGATTAATGTGGCTATGCAACTTTCAAAAAACTTTGCTTTTAACCTGGATGATTTGACTGACTCAATGCTGTCACCACTCTAAAATATGTAGCTGTTTTTACTGGCTTCATGACATCACAGCAGGATGGGAGAAGGTAAACATTAGGAATTTTAAGAGTATAGTGGTCTGTTTGATTTACCAGCCTGTTTAACTCAACTCCAGTTGGATACTGTTCTCTTCCAGTTAGAACTTGAGACGAATGCTATCAGTGAGAAGATTTACACTGATTTCCAGCTGTGAGGTTGGCAAAGTACCAGATAGTTGTCATCAAATGTCTCTATGCCCTTAATTATGGGTTCTTCCCCCTTCCTTGTGCTGTTCCTACTGATCTTCTGATCCCAGGCTCAGCTGATAAAAATAGCTTATTCAAAAATGAATTCTATGCTTTTTGTACAGATACCCAAATCTTTTCACTGAGACTGGAGGAGCAGGAAAGGGAGGGAGATAGGAGCAAGGGAGGGGAGGTTTAGGGCTTCCTCACAGAGCAGCTGTCAGTTTAACTGTGGAGTGAAATGACAGCCTTGAGCTGTGTGTGGTTTCACATTTGGGGTTTTATTTGTGAGCTTCCTTCCCCTTCATGTGCTGGGCCAAGAGATACCTGTGTGACTGAGAAACGAGGAACAGAACCCAATGGAGCATCTGGGGAAGGAAGGGTATTACACTAATGCTGCGGGGGGAAAAAGCGTGTGGAATTACAGCTTTATTTCCTATAAACAGACTTGCATGAGCCGAGTCATCTGTTAGCTGGGCTTTTATTATTCCAGGTGGGGTAAGGAAATCAAGGTGAATTTAACAGAAGGGCTGAATGATCCTCTTGCACTTGATGAATTTCTAAACGGGCCAAAACCCACCTCTGTTTATGCAAGCGGCAAAGGAAGGTAATAGTAAACTAATTTCGCTATTGCCACTTGGTACAGCTATCTGTGCATGCTGCGTGCCCCGTGTGAGATAGGGCTGTAACACTGCAACGTGCCCATGCTTTTGTAGAAATTTTGTTACTAGAGTATTGAGCTAAATTCCAGAAGTAACTCTTGTCTGCTGTGGAGACCTTCTGGAGTTGGTGTACAATTTCCCATTAGCACTGGATGCAGTGAGGAAGATTGGTGTTAAGCCAGTCTCTTCTACAATGGAGCATCAAGTTAAAATACAAGTTCTAGGAGCAATCTGATCATTAACTGGTAGGGGAGAAACATGAGGGTTTAAGTATCTCTGAATGCAAATGTTTAAGGTATACTGGGAAAATGCCTGTAGTTCTAATGTGTATCGTGTGACTCACTCATGTCTTCAGTCTTTATATTTAGCACTCAAATCTCAAATTAAGGTTCCTGAAATACTACTTTCATCATGGTGCGAAGCAAGTTAATTGTCAGGAAGTGCCATTGAGGTGGAAACTAAGGACCAGATTCCTACAGAGTAAAAATATTACCCATTATCCCTTAAACCTGCAACAATTGTCTGTAGCAAACTCTACGCCACTCAGCACCACTCCGGATGACTAGTTCATTTGTATACTGTTTGGAAAAAAATATATATATAAAAATAATTGCTGCATGCAGGGAAGCGGCTTTTTCTCCAGGGAGGGAGGGAAGCAAAAAAAAAAAAAAAAAAAAAAAAAAAANAAAAACAAAACCACCAAAACAAACAAACAAAAAAACCCCCCACAAAACAAACAAAAAAACCCACCCAAAACCACAATAGTGCTGAGGAAATAGGACCAAAATTCCTTGGAAAATTGCTTTATACTAAACTCGGTCATCTAAGCCTTACACACTACCTAACAAAGCCACTGGTGTTTGAGTTAGTGTCAAGGGAACTTGATAATAAAACACCTTCAGTAACGGAAAATTTTAAACTGACTATGGTAAGTATGGGTGGTTTTTTTTTTTTTTAAATCATAAAATCAACCTGTGTTAACTTACAAGTGCCATACTGAAACTTTTCCGAAAGTGGAAACTAAGAGGCTACTGTTTTGTCTGTAGACTTTTTTTTATTTTTGGTTAAGATTATAGGGTAGATTTTTAGAGCATCAGACCTGCATTTTAAAAATAAGGTGGCCTTATGTGTTGCTGCCTTGTACAAATTATTTAAACTGTAGGCTTAAATAAAATCCTTGCAAGATACTGAAATGTCATGACAGAAAACAAATTTTTAACGTGATTAGATTCCCCATGCTTTATTGTCCATTTGCATGCACATGTGCTCTGAAAATGAGAGAAATGAAGTGTTTGCAAGCTGGGAGGAGAAGGGCACTGTGAGTATTGCTGAAAGAACATTTATTTAACCACAAGCGTAAGGATAAGCCTCCTCAGATGCTGTTTCTGCTGAATTCTCCCCTGTCATGGTGCCTACTACATTCCATTGCTTTTGTCTGGGCTTGGTATTTGGGAAATTTTGGTGAGGGCTGGAAGGTGGGGGGGCACGCTGGAAGCTGGTCAGCAGTAAGGAGAGAAGGGCTGGTGTGGGAATTGTGGAGTGGGGTCAGGGTTTAACTTTAGTGGCCATTCATCAGATGATGATTGATTGCTGTGCAGTCCCGGGAGACGTTTAACAACATCTCCGCCCATCCCCCTGCCCCCTTTGAAAGCAGATGGACCAAAAAATGGGGAGAGCGACACCCAGGAATTCCTGCTGTTGTAAAATGTTTTTACGGTGCACTGTACAGCCTTTCCTGAAGCAATCACATTTATGGCCTTGCTGTTGTATTTCTTGGGCTGCTGTGGCTGTAAAAGATGAATAGCCCTGTAACATGGTTCACTGATTCTGTTTAAATTGAAGTAGGCTCCCTTTATTGTTTTGTGTCTAAAATTGTATGCCACCAATTCAGGAAATATTTCCTGTTTGGGAAATAATCAACCCATAGCTGATTTATTTTAAAATAAATCACTTTTAACTATCTCTAAAACTAGTCCCCTCTTCCTTCTGGTTTCTCTCTTCATTTAATTCTGGTGGAAATTCCAAAATACTAATTAATGTAGTAGAATAGTTTTAAAGAAGAAATAAAAGCTCCTAAACTTGCTTATTAATCTTTTTCCCCTTACTGGATAGGGTGTTGTAGGGCACCAGTTTTTATCTTAAAAATGGTATTTTTACTTAATTACTTAATGATTACTACAGAAAGAAACAATTCATTAAATGCAATTTACACAGATTATAAATTTCTTTGAAAGGAGAAATCTCTCTCAGCTTTCATACTTCTTTCCTTGCTGCCCATCAGAGCATTCATGTGGTTTGGAAAAACCAGCAATGTTTGAAGGTGTTTGCTTATAAACCAGTTTTTCCTATGTTTGGGTAAATAGTGAAATGAACAGAACAATAGTTAATTTACAGCTTTAAGGATCTTTTGGCTGTATCAGCTCTGCCTCTTTAGATATGGAGGGGGGGAAATTTTTAGGACTTTCCTATAGGTACTGTTTTGGTTTTTTGTTTTGGTGGGGGTTTTGGGGTTTTTTTTTTGGGTGGTGTGGAATTTTTTTTTTACCTGAGTGTAAGCTGATATTCACTAAGGAAGACAGTATTACTCTTCCTTTCCCTCCTACTACTCCTGCGCATCCACACTTCCAGAGCAGCCTTGTTATTTATCCTATAATGAGCAAAGAAAGGAGCATTACGGTGCTACAGTAACAGTGAACTGAAATGTGGGGAGGAGGCCGCCTCACGTTGCTGAAACTGGAAGAAGGGGGGGGCTCTGCCAGCGCTTTAGGTGCTCTGTGTGCACGTCAGTTCTGAATGGAGAACACAGCTGTGCATTGTCCTACACCTATCTTGGGAGGATTTTTTTTTTTTTCCCCAAGGAGCTGCTTGTTTGGGGGGTGGGGGGGAAGGGGAGATCTGGCTCCCCCCCCTCGTTTAGAAACAGGCATAGAAACTTAATCTAGCAGTACGTGACCTTTGTGGCCATGACCTAGGGACTGGGATGTGAGCAGGCTTGAGTTTAACAATAAACTCCTGGCTGTGGCTGCAAGCACAGGCAAGTTGGATGCTATGCCCAAACCCCATCAGCCCAGCTGGTACAACCCCCCTCACTGCTGTGCCCTGCACAGCCAGAGACTTCCCAGCTTTATTCTCGGGGAGCGCGCCCCCTTTGCTGGGTAGAGCTGATGTACAGCCTGCTGGGCGCTGCTGAGAAGTGTGTGTGTGAGGCTGACCACAGGAGAACTGCCCGTGTACCCCTGCCAAGTTTGGGGGTTCTGTTGTAGTCTTTGTGTCCAGAAAGGAGTTTCTGGGAAGTTGCTAGTCCATCTTGAAGCTGGCTGACTCCTTCAGTTCTCTTCTGGTGGCTAGCTCCCCTCCCCACAGGGAGCAACTAGGGGTTGTGCATTTGTGCTTTTCTCCTCTGTGTAGTTAAGGTGAAGTGTAATGATGGAGATCATTACAGGACTATCTACTTCTTTTTGCCCAAGCCTGCTAAATCTTTTGTGCTCAGTTTTAAATCTAGGTTGTTTTTACCTTTTTTGTTTTATTTGTTTGTTTGACTAAGAAAAAAGTAAGGCCTTATCAATGGCTCTGTAGTATTTACCCAAGACCTTCCCCTGCTATGTCCTGTGTAATCTACCTATTTCCAAAATGAGAATATGGCTCTTGTCACTCTTCATTCTAAATTCAGGAGTGATGTTTCCCACCATATTTTGGTGGGTGGCGAGAGGTAACTGAACAGTTCAAGCTTGGTTTTTTTTCTTTGGATTGAACGGCCGGGTGACTCTTTTACCCAGTGGATGCTGTTACCTTGCAGCAGGAGTGGACTGAGCTTTTGCTTCTATATTGACTATTGTGGAGGTCTAGTAAGAGATTTAACTTGCTTCTGGTCTTCTGTTCATATGGTCACCATTTTCCTTTCAGCTGCTCTGCTTGACTGAGGCCCCAAATCCCTGCTGTATGTTTTTAAAGTATATCAGATTCATATGACTTAACTTGATACCTTGTCTTGGTTTTCATTCTCTCTCAACTTTTCAGTTGTTTAAGTGGAGTTATTCAGCAACATGTAATAAACATTCCCTGTAATTTCAACGGAAAAATGACACACCTGTATGTGCAAGTGAACATTGTATACATATTTAGACAACTGCAATGTAAGTACAAGGATCCCTCTAGTTGAGGAAGATGATGTGTTTGAACAATGCATTTCAGAGCTAAGGCAGTTTTTTACTTGGAAAAATGGGAATCTGAGACACTGCGAGAGGATTTAGTGTTTGAACAGAAGCAAGTCTGTTGCAGTTTCCCTGCAGCAAAACTTAATTTCAATAGAAAAGGGCAGGTTTTAGTAAAATCTGACATGTGCGCATGAACACACACATACCCCTTTGAGAAATTAATCCATATACCACTTCAGCTGTTGTGCTTATAGGAGCTTAAAATGTCACTTCATGCAGCTCAGGCAATCCAAGGGAATCACCTGTCTTGTCCTTCCCCTTGCTTTTGAGGGAGAAGGGAAAGGGGGATGTTATGCAGCACATGACAAGCTATTAGCTGGAGTCGCTGGAGTCGGGAGTGGCTGGATGACAGCTGGGAGAAGACAGGCATATCAAACACTTGTCCAATCTTTGTTCTACTCTTGCTCCTTTCTGTGAGGTAGGCTTCAAATATCTGGAGATGGAAAAGTTGTTCGTAGTATGAAACCTCGTGCCATTGTACTCTTCCATGGTAATACAGGTTTTCTATCATTACACTCTAAGAAAAATATTGTGTATAGTTAAGAGCAAGACTTGAATACAGAACTTTGTTGTGTTGGAGTGTTGTGCTCCTTCATCTGCATCTTCGGAAACAAAAACTTTAGACAGCTGATTTCTGCTGCCCTCTTAAGAAAACGTGCTTCCATGGAAGTTGCTATTTCTGTGTGTTACTTCCCTCTACTGGATGGAATGGGAGTGGCCACGGGTGATGAATGAATCCAGCTTTCTATGCTAACATCTTGGTCTAAGATTGTGATTTGAATATAGGGTTTGGAAGTGCTTTGTGAACAGAACAGGGATTTAGTGGCTACCCACAGGTCACTGAAGCATTCAAACGGTCTGATGGGCACGATATTGTTCCAGTCTTGTTTTCCAGCTCAAGCATCTCCAAGCATCACTAGCATGGAAAACACTGTTGTAGCAAAGGTTTTTTGCTTTGCTGTTGGGAGTGGCAGGTGTGAGTTTTGCCTAATATTGTCGCTGCTGCCGTGAACGTAAGGTATTTGCATATTTTGAAAAGAGAGGATGGTTCTCGGCATGCATTGTTTTCCCCTTGTGAGCAGTGGGTGTGCTGTTTGCAGTTCTCCAGTGTATTGGTTATTGAATGACCCACTGAAGAGAATGTGGTGTTTGTATTTGCAGGAAAAGTCTTCACCTGAAACTTGCCATAGATGCCATCTGCAATCTGTAAGTGTTGGCAGATGGCTTCCGCTCTTAAGAGGAGCTGATGTGGACACTCTTCCTAGTATTGTATTGCAAAGAAAACAGTGACACTTCCATCTAACTGTTAGGGCATGGTTTGGAGTTTACTGGGAAGGATAGCTCTTCCTCTGTGGAGAAACTATTGTGAAGTCTTTGCCTATTGCTACTGCCTCCAACCATCTCCTTTATAGTTGAGCTTTTGGGTATTTTTTTTTACACATCCTGGTTCTGTTTTCGTTTTAGTTCTTCTTTATGTAGTGAGAAATATTTCTATTTTTCCTTCTTAGGTACTGCATTTCTACTGTGATACCTGTTCTGTCCCCATATGTCGGGAATGTACCATGGGACGACATGTGGGTCACAGCTTTATCTACCTCCAAGACGCCCTACAGGATTCCAGGACTCTCACCATTCAGCTCCTGGCAGATGCTCAGCAAGGACGACAGGCTATTCAAGTAAGATACTCCCAACTTAAGTACTTTATTTCCCCCTCCTTCTTCTCCCCCCTCCCCCCCCCCAGCTTGTCTGTTACAGGGCAAGGTGTCAAGGCAGAAAGCTCTCTGCTTCTGCTGTCAGTCTTCTCACCCCTTCTGTTTTCTCAGATCTCTGACAGAAGTGGCGGTGGAGCTGAAAATAAAGTGCTGTTATATGAGTTTTGCATTCTTGCAGCATAATCCTGTCATGTAAATCACAATGTATATGAAGCTCTGTACAAATTCACTTGAGTGTGAAGCATTTCAAGAAAGCTCAGATCTTGTATAGCAGTGCCAAACCTGGTTTTGTTTTTACAACTGAGACTTTCTTTGACCGTCTTCCTGCCAGCACTCTACCTACCTTTGACTCTTGTTATGTCTCCAGCGCTGCCACCAAATACAAGATACTAATCAGCTGCTGGATTAGTGTGAAATTTTTTAACCTGCGTGTGCAGAGGACCTAGGGCTATCTCCATGCAAGGATTGCTCTGCACACACAGATGCACACCCTGTGTTCTACAGCGCAAACAGAAATAACTGGCAAGGGCTGGAAAGAAGGTAGCACTGTGCTTCAAACTAGAGAAGGAGTTTTCCTAGGGAACTAAACTGCAGTCAAACGTAGATACTTACTTTTGCTGAGTATACCTAGTGGTAGGTTTGGTGTGGTATTAGCAGTAGTTTTGTCTGTAGGGAGACTTTCGGCAGGGGGAGAGCACAGTGGGAGGCTTCACTCCACACCTCCTGCCATGTAGTTGTGTTGGCATCAGGTTCTTAATTTGAGTTGGGTATTACAAAACTCAACACTATGTGCTTTAACTACTAAGATTTTTTTTTTGAGTAAATATTTGTAGAATGTCATGGGTAGGGAGTAAACTTACTTTCTGAATTGGGTGAGCTTTCCTGGCACATGCAGGGTACAAACAATAATGAAAATAATGCAAAGCTCGTTGTTCCTCTGCTGCTTGTTTCTAGTAAATGAGGGAATTAAGCTTGTTCTGTGAGACAAGAGCAACTAACTAGTCTCTCATTAATTCTTTGCACCAGTGGAATGATAATAGTTTATGCTGGTATAGATAGTAAACAGTTGTTGACATCTCCCTTCCGCTTCTGATGTTAACTTCTAATGCAAAGCTCGTAAACACCAACTGGTGTAAACTGGTTTTTGGAACTGGATGGCTAACTTTAAACTCCACCTTCAGACAGAATCCTGGAAAACACAGCATCTTTCAAGATTTGTTTTAACTGGGTTATAAAGTTCTTCAGCAGTTTCCATACTGAAATGTTTCACACATCCCCAAAACGACAAGAAGGAAGGAATTACACTAGTTTAAAGACCATCACTGGTGCGGTGTTCTGAATTTCTCCAAGCTGTCCTAGACAAGGGCTTGCCTTTTAGTAATTAAATTACTGCTTTTGACCTCCAGGGCTCTTAATCATCTAACTGGTACAGCTAAATCATCTGAGGACTGTTTTTTGGAGTATAAACTAGCAGGAGATCATGGAGCACCACTCTGCTGCTATTGCATAAATGCTTTTGTGCCTGATTTTGTTCCCCTGAGTTTACTTCGCTCATTCCTCCTATTTTTTTTCTGGCTTTTAAGCTGGAGGCTCGTGCCATTGTGGTGAGCTGATTGTTACTTGATGGTGCAGGTAAAACTTGCGTGGTACTGGCTACGCTCATGTAACTTGAACAAGCAGCTCCACTGAATTTAGCTTGTGCAGCTTTGCCCTGGTCTGGCTACAGCCCATCCAGGTTAAGAGGCTGTCTTGGAATTACTACCTGAGCAGCTTGTGTAAATATCTGTAAAATGAACCATGTTTCCAAGAGCTGAGTTGTTTCATTAGTTTAGTGGGGTTTTTAATCTGGACCACTGGACAGAAGAAGGGTAGCGAGCAAACAGATCAGTGATAAAGCTGATGGGGTGGAAACCTGTGTGTGTGCATGTGCAGGAATGGAAAGATTGTTCAGCTCAAGCCAGCTACTCCTGAAGCAACATCAGGAGCAACTAGAAGAGCATGTGATGCTGTTAGAAGCAGAGGTGCTCAACTCAAAAGTTTTCATGGAGCAGAGCTTTCCTTGTTATTGGGACAGTATGGCTATATGTTTATCCTAGGGAAGAGACAGCATGTCAGCATGAATTTAAAACAAAGTCTAAAATAAGTAGTCTCTAAATTAAACGAAATTGGCTTGAGAGGTTTTCTTAAAAGTATGGAAATAGTCAACAGAGAATTAAATGCCAGTACAAGCTGTAATATGAGGAACACAAGACTGGACCTCTAAGAGGCTTGAAAAGTAATACGTTGTAGTAACACTTCTTAGTGGGACTGATTCATACTGCTGTACTAGAAACTCTTTCTTAATAGGCTCTGAAAGTGATAGCTCCCCTGACAGGAGATGTTGAGGATGGATGAGGAGGGGTAGTTAAGAGTAAATGGGAAAAGGTGGAATTCGAAGGGCGTTGCAGGAGAGAGGAAATCAAGCCATGAGTCAACTGGCTGGAGAGTATCTGGTTAACCAAAGTTGAAGGCTTTTAGGAAGAAATGTTTATTTAAGCTCTTCCTGTGGCTTTGGAGGAAAGATTGTTTTTCAGACTTAAAAAAAAAAATGCTATGAGTTGGGATACATTTCAGCCTCTTGATTCACTGAAGCCTGATGTAGTCTGTCACTCCAGAAGAGTCCAAACCTCACTTTTCAAGCAAGTTGAAGTCCTCTGCAAGAAATAGCAAGCCTTAGAGCAAGAGGCTTGCTTTGTTTTTCTCAGTGAAATTTCTGCAGCAGTGGAAAGCTTTCCCTGCTTCCTTGTGCTATGATGGTCCTGGACTGCATTTCTAAGCCTGTCTCTAACATGAGAACTTGTGCCTGTGTGGTGAACTGATCCAGCTGAAAGGGTAGCCTTTCTGTGGGTTTACATTTTGGCTGGGTCAGCCCCCTGGCTGGTTCTCTGCAGTGCTACAAGGACTGTTGATGGTGCCAGGGAATGAAGCAGAAACAGCCAACTCAGTTGCTAGTAGGACTCTTCCTTATTTCAGTGGAAAGCTATACTCCTAGCTGGGATTGTTTTCCAGTCTTTTCAGAGACTCAGATTGATTCACAGGGTGATATGAAAGCCAAAGTTGACACTGGATAGATGGTGTGGGAGGAATCAGGACTGCTGCCTTTCTGTATGGGGAGCGTGTCTTGCTGCCTTGTTTTACCTCACGAAAGTGCACACTTAGCTGTCTTCTTTCAGAATTTTTTCCAAGGACTAGGTCACAAACTGAACGTAAATCTGTTATGATGAAAGATAGATGGCTTCTTCAAAATGTCACGTTCTTAAAATACATCTATACGTGTGTAACTGTATATATGTATGTATGTATGTATGCATGTAATCTAATGCACTTGCATAACAGTAAAGCACTGAGTGCTTCTGTTCATTTAGGGTCAATTTCCAGGTGGACACGTTAAAATACATTTTAATTTGTTAAAATTAACGTGTTAAATTGTTAAAATTTTAACGTGTGGACACGTTAAAATACATTTTAATTACTCGGATATCTTAAAAAGTGGGTTTATTGAAAAACAAAATAAATTCTTCCTTAGCTAAGCCTGTAATTGGTTTTGCTGGGGTATTTGACCATGCAAGCTTCTCACTGCCCACTGAGACTGGTGATGTGCAGAACATAGCGGGAGCTGCTCTCTTATCTACTGTCATGAAAGGCTTAGGAGCTTCCCTCCCAAATTTTTTTGGGGGAAGTGGTATGAAATAGATTAACACCTTTATGGGGGGTGAGGGGGTACTGTAAGAAACTCAGCTGGCCAGAGGAGGAAGCTGAGCTGTTGCCCTGAGCCTCTGCCCTTCAGTGGGAGCTTCCCTGTGGGTTGCCATATGGATCTGTGCTGCTGGGAGGTCGATACCTGAGAAGGATGGCACTGCTGTGCTGCAAGGGATCGTTTTGGGGTTGTCACATTGAGTTAGCTCAGGCCGCCTTGTGCATGGCTTTGAAGTCAGGCTTGCAGGTTTGAGAATCTGAAACGAAGCTTTGTCAACAAAATGGAGTCAACTGTGCTTTTCTAAAGCTGGGATTTATATCAAGAGGCTGGATTTCTTTGTACTTGTAGTTATTGTTTTGTGTGGTATTTCAGTGAGTTCCTCGGTGCAGCATATGA
This sequence comes from Machaerirhynchus nigripectus, assembly GCA_013397975.1. Lineage (NCBI taxonomy): Eukaryota > Metazoa > Chordata > Aves > Passeriformes > Dicruridae > Machaerirhynchus > Machaerirhynchus nigripectus. The sequence continues at coordinate 1,105,209 of VZRQ01009254.1, read as the reverse complement.
GCAGATGGTTATTGGGGAAGATGGATTTGATGTGTGTCACTGTCCAAACTACTGTTCTGCCTAAAACTGTAGGCAAAAAGTCTGTTCTTGCAGCACAAACCAAAATGATTCTTTAGTTGTATCTGGCATGAGTTAACCTGGCCTCTAGCCCTCCCTCCATCAAAGCTTCTTTTAAAATTATCTTTGTGAGGAACTTCAGCTGAGAATGGTTTAGTGTTTTACTCTCATTAGGCTGAAACCTTTAAATTGGTCCAGCTACTGTGATTTGTGCTGCCACCAGTATTACTGCAAATTTGCTGCTAAGCTTGTTAATCCTGATACCTTTTACTGCAACTATGTAGGATCTTCCAGTTAATTTTTCTCGTGTAAGAACATTAGGAAGTTTGTACCCAGTTCTTAAAGGTGGAGAAAGCCAACTGTTACATCCTGGTTGTTTTATCATGCTTTGAAACAGTGGTGAGTAAGTGGAAAAGTTGTTTTCATACCAGAAAGTTTCCTTAAGGATTTTTTGTATTTATTGTGCTTTTAAAAGCCAGAGAGGAGTTTGTCAGAGAAGAAGCATCTCAGCTGCTTTTTCCTCTCTAAGTAGGGTTAACTTAGTCTTAAATTCCTTAATGTTTAAAGCATAAATTCTCCATACTGAGGTAGGAAAGTGTGTATTTAATATTCTTTATTCAATACCTGTCATCCATTCACCCCTGAAATACTGAAGAATTCCTCAGTAGAACCAAAATTTGCTTCTAAGTTTGAATTTTCTCTCCAGAGGTTTGCACCTTCACTGGAAAACTTTAGATTGGGGAACTGAAATGTCAGAATTAATGCCTGAAAAATTATACCTCCCTCCCACCTTTGAATGGATGGAATAAAAAAAATCCTAGGGACCTTTTCAAATATGTTCATGCAAACCAACATTGATGCGTTACAGTACAGTTACCATAAGCAGCCTTTATGTATCTCATGGTGCTGCCAGCGTGGTGTGTTGGGCTGCAGTTTGCTCAATTGGGTAAGTTCCTGGACTAAATTGGTGTCGTCTAACAACATGGCTCAGCGTCTGGATTAACAGGCCCTGCTGTTTCAGAGACCTGAGTTAGCCTCTTCAAATAACTGTGTGCTGCATGGACATAACTGTGACCATTCTGATTTAATTTGAGTGTCAGACAGCGGAAACCACACAGTGAGGGCATCAGCACCTCTGTGGTTGCTCTTCAGAACACAACCTTTGCAACAGTTCTTCTTTCTCCCGGAGCGTTGTATGCTTCTGATCATTTTTTTTTTCTCATTTAAAAAAGCAGCACTAGTGAAAACTTGGGAATCTAGAACATCAAATATTCCATAGGAATATTTAAGTTAAGTAAACATGGAATTATAAAAAGTTCTTTATAACTTGAGGCTCTAGTTCCTACTGTTCAACAGAAGACAGGAAATACAGAACATTACTGAGTGCTGCCATTCTGCAAAGTGGCAGGTCCTGATTTGGGCACCTCCGTAGTCAGCACAGATATCCCAAAGCATGGCCAAGTTCTATAATGCTGCTACCTTGCTACTTCTGACCTTTGCACTTGGTTTCTTCATAGGTTCGTGTTGTACCATCAGTTGCTGTAGCAAGATCATCACTAGTTTTCCCCTCGTGGTGAAATGTACATAAAGGGGAGCTCACAGAGGTGTCCACCTAAAGGGAGCTTGCAGAGGACAACCAGTTTCCAGTACAGCTTTGCCTTTCACCTTTTACTCAAACCAGAAATGTGCTGGTAGCAATGGCCAGTGATGGATGTCTGCATTGCTTTCCTTCACGCTTTCCTTCACATTTGTCTGCCTCACTGGAAGTCCTGTGTGCAGTTTCCTAGTGTGGTGGCCCTCTGGAATATAACCACCTGCACAAGGACTGTTGCTACTTCAGTTTTGCTCTTGAGGAATTGGAAGTACCAGTTTCAACCCTAAAGTTTTTAAGATACGCTGCAAAGTTCTTTACTTGTTTTTAACAAACACAAGGCACTGCTGACATCTCTAATAGAATGGGGAGTGGTGTTGGCCATCTTCAGATCCCTGAGAAGCCACAGGTGGAGAGGTACAGCAGCAAATAAATGATTTACTGCATTGACCAACAGCAGGAAACAAAATAGTTGTTCTCAATCTCACATTCAGTAACCCAGCATAATTTCTTGGTTTAAACACAGGCCTTGTCTTCTGTCTCCCAAATGTGTGAACTGGTTGACCATCTAATTGACCCGCACTGGAAAAATTATGACATACCGTGAGGAGAGAGCATCATAAAAGCTGTTTTTCTTTACAAGTATTTGTTGTTAAAAAGATTGTGTGGTGTCTGACCAGAACAAGAAATGCTGCTGCTTAACATGCTTCCTGAAAAGCTGACCTCTCCAAGGCAAGTTCTGCACAGGAAATGCCTGCAGAACAGCAGGAGTGACTTTTCATGGCAGAACTCTGACATCTTCTAGTAATCAAAGTGAACAAGGGATTTCCATGTGAGGAAGAATCCCAAAAGTTGTGCTTAATGCTCTTGGCTTTTGCTTCAGATGTAGATAATTTACCTATTGCTGTTCCCCCCATTGTAACTCTGCGTGTTTGATGCTGGTCAGCCTTCCTAGCTGGCTGTTCTAGCTTATTTGAGCAGACTGCAGGATCCTCTGAATTTTACCAAAACTTCACCAGTATCCTGGATGATATTAGAGTCATAGCATTTTGGGCATCCCCCACTGATCTGAGCTGTTCATACTTGGGCAAGTAAAAAGAAATCCAGATAATGACATGAGTAGTTGGTAGACAACCTTTGTTGTCTATTTTATTTGCCCTACCATAACTGGTTCCTGTAGCTGAAAGATCACAGCATCCACAGGGAATTTCTACCTCTCCTGCTATGATGGAGTTCTTGAAAGGTGGACTCTGGTTTTACTGGGGGTTAATGAGGGAAGTTGGGATTGCTCTTATCTCTAAGGTATAATAAGGGATGCATATACATAGATCATGGTTCTAAATGGGTACTGCTGTACAAAAAGCAAAAATAAGTAGATCAAGGCTTTTATGCTTTCACAGACATCATTGTTAAAATTGGAATATGAGTGGATGGTTTCCCTAACACTTCTCAAGGAGATACCTCTTTCTCTTTGCATGAGAAAAAGGGTATTTTGCAGTACTTGCTGGGAATCTGGGTCTGTTTTGGAAGAAATGCATGTTTTTTCCCCAACAGCAGGGCAGGTTCGTTATTTGAATGGCAAAGAAGAGGAGATAGAGGCACGGTATTGTTACGTGTGGCCTTTTCCAGCTAGGTCTGAGGTCTACTGGCTTTTATGAAGCCTTAACCCATGGCCGGTTGTGACTCCACGTCTGCTTTGCTAAACGTTGTGATGAGATTGTCATTTTTTTGTCAAATTTGCTTGCCAGAAACTTTGTAAGAGGGCAGGTCAGGTCAGCCTCCAGTGGGATTGGGATATGTAGGCTGTCTATGAGTTTGAAGACATTCCCTGTTAAAACTGTAGTGAATGTGACTCTTGGAGTTCACGAAGGAGGAAGAGCTGAAAGACCTGTTCCTCTTGCTGAGCCCTGGGCTGCAGGCTGGCTGTCAAGCAGCACTCCTGTTTTCTTCTGGCAGTTTGCAGGAGAATTCTTTGCAACAAGGATAGAAATGTTGTCTTGTCTGATTTTGTCAAGGTTGTCTTCAACTTTTCTCCAGAGAGAAATCACCTGGCCAAGTTAGTCTTCCTTTTTCTTTCAGAAAGTGATCACCTATGTGACCTGGAAGAAGAAGTCTAATTCAGACTAATTGCCTTAAAATAACTCACCTGGAATGAAAATATCCATGTAACACTACATTTTTTAATGTTTTATCGTTTCAACTGTTGGCATAAACTAGAAGCTGCTGAACAGAGAATTCAAAAATACTAACAACTATTGAGTGAAAGATGAGAAAGTACTGTCTGACTTTCTAGATGATGCTGGGTCACATTGGGTAGTTCGTAGATTGTTGTATCAGGTACTTCTTAGATTGGTACATCCTCATATGTAGAATTAAACTGAGGGTCTCTTCCAGAAGGTTCTGAATGTATAGTAAAGCCTTTAAATTACTTTTTTGCTGACTTCAGTAAGCCTGCAGATCTGAAGAAAAATAAGTGTTCCCCAATGTTCAGAGGGAACCTCTGTTTCAGTCTGTGCCCATTCCCTCTGGTCCTGTCACAGGGCACCACTGGAATGAGTCTGGCTCTGCCTTCTCAATGCCCTCCCTTCAAGTATTTGTATGCATTGGTGAGAACCCCCTCTTTTTTAGGCTGAATACCTTCACATGCCATCATCTTGTTCTAGAATTTTGTAACTAATGACTTAGTATCTTTTTAACCTCTTTGAGGTTCACAGGCTCATCTGCTGGTTCACTATATGACAAAGGTGTTAAAAAAATTGTTAACCATTGCTGTTGAACCTTTCCCACTGGGAACTGTGATCCTTCAGATTTGCCTTGTCTTTGTTTTTATGCCCCTTTCTGTGATATATTGTGAAACTTGGGAGTAGGTTAGGAAGGATTTTTTGAGGAAACCATTTTTAATTTGAGGGGGAAAAAGACGTGCTCCTTCTGGGTGCATTCTGCAGAACACTACTACAGAATGTTTTTAAAATACTAGCATCGCAAGGTTATGTTAAAAACAGTTTGGTCTCTACCCAAGGTGTGAATAACTATGAATGCTTTTTACTGATAACCATTTGTTCTTTGTTTTTTCTTTTAACACTGATTAACCTCATGCTATATTAGGGGTATTTCTGTGCAGCTCAGATGCATAGACAACACAGTTTCCTACAGTGTAATTTCTTTCTAAAAGCAGACCCATCACACAACAGTCTGAACCATTTTGAGGGAGTAGAAAAACTGGGTTCTCTACGTGTAAAAAACACGAGTGTGAATTTCTGTGCGAGTCTCTTGTTCTCCATACTAACTTCCTGCTGGAATTGCACGGGGAATTTCGTGCGGTGGTGTTGGTGCAAGACACAATGAAGGTGTAAATTCCATGTAATAGATGTGTTTAAACAATCCTGTCAGTTTTTAGGCTGCAGTATATATGAAATGGGTGAAGGCCTAGTAAGAACTAAGAGTTGCCACTTCATGCCTTCACCTGAAGGCATAGTGAAATGTAAGCAGCAGTCCTCTGATGCATTTTTAATTGGTTGGGTCGAGCCTGAAGTGTGTTTGTTTTTTTTTCTCCCTAGCTGAGTATTGAACAGGCCCAGGCTGTGGCAGAGCAAGTCGAGATGAAAGCGAAGGTGGTACAGTCTGAAGTCAAAGTAGTGACCACTAGACATAAGAAGGCCTTGGAAGAGCGGGAGTGTGAGCTGCTCTGGAAGGTATGCACCCTTACATTTGTGGTTTGTACTGCTGACAAGGGTTTTTCAAACTGAAAATGTACCTAAACTACTACACAGCCCGATTCTGACATCCAAGGAAGACTGCAGGTTTCCTTAACCGGAGTTGCTCATGGGGTTTTTGCAGGGGCTGCTGCATCCTCAGAGCAGCACAGCCCCACACACGGGCTGGGCGCTCCCCCTGCTGGCCCAGCAGCTGCCCCGAGAGGAGATCTCCTCTAAACAATGTCTTCAAAATATCTCTAATGTGCTGCTCTAGAATTAGGTACATAGTATAATCAGTTTTCCAATCTGCTCCTCATAAAGCTGTATGTCCTGTCCTTTCTTTTTAGAAAGACTAGTAGAAATTCTGTGAGACCAACTTTCATTTTCCCCATCCCTAAAAACCTTTACTCACAGTCAAGGTAGCATCCTCCCTCTAATTATTTTTCTTAAACTAGTATAAGAAAAGAGTACTCTCCAGCAAGAGTATCTGCACAATCCTGAACTTACGGGCTCATTTCAGCCACGATGCAAGTGTGGTATTTTGAGAGGAATAAAGGAAGTAACAGGCAAGTTTCTTATTCCAGAAAAGTAACTTGAAAGTCATGGCTTTTCTCTGCTTGTTTAGCACAGATTAGTTTGGATTTGCCCTTTGGGTCCCTCTCCTAGTATTGAACAGAAATACACTCACTGCTGTAGGATTAGGACCTTTAGATCGCCAAGTCAAGCTGACTTGTCCAATGACCACATAACTTGCTGTAGTGCTAAAAAGGGAGCAGAAATGGCTGGTCAAGATGGGAAAGTTTTATGAGTAAACTGAGACTGCTCCCATAACAAGCAGTGGGACCAGAGCGTGCAGCTGGAAACCAGGCGCTGTGTGGCTCTGCCTGCCCCGCAGAGCCGGGCAGGATGGCACGTACGTGTGCTTGGCGAGGCACGTGCTGCCTGGAAGCAGTGCTGTCCTGCTAGAGTGCTTCTCCCCTCTTCTCCAGCACGGTGAGTTGGAACAGTAACTTCCTGGTTTAATATCTGCTGCCAGCAAAATGACCACTCTGGTGGAAGTTTGTTGTATAGAACTGCTCTAGCTACAGTGAGATTAATCCCCTGCAAGAGAAGCTTTGTTTTCTTTTGTAAGTGTCAATAGCGAAATTAAAAATGCACTTTATATAGTCAGTGTACTTTGAAGGCTGCTTTTTCTGAGGTTTTGGATTGAGGGAGATGAGTTCACTTTTCACTGTTAACCTTCCCCGGGAAGCTTGGCAGCTTGCTCTTTTTATCCCATGGTGCTGTGCAAATGCATTTTGTTGGAATGTCTGCACTGGGAGCAAGTTCTCGTCAAGTTAGAAAACATTATTTTAAGAAGAAAACATGGTGGTAAAGGATTTTAGCAAAACAAACTGAGTCTAACAAGCTCTTGTATCAAGCATGCTAATAAACAATTTTGTATACCAGAGCTGAGTCTAAGGATTAGGCTGAGACCTAAGATCAATTTGTCTTGGACATCTATTGGAAGAAGCACCTCTAATTCTTTTTTTACAGTTTGGTAAAACCTGCATACCTCAACTTACAGCACGTTTGTACATATGTTATCTAGTCAGTGCCTAACCAAGGAGTGTTCAGACATCGAGTCTTCCTTTATTAAAATGCATTCCAATTACTGTTCTGCAGCCAAGCAGGTATTCGGACATCAGGAAATGTACTTTTGCAACAATAAAGCAAAGACATGTTACGTTAGTTTTACAATGCAGGTGTCTTTGTCAGATGGTCCGAAGAGCTCTTTCACAAGTAAAGGTAGACACAGGCTTATATAGATGAGTTACAAAACAACCATTTTTGCACCAACTTCAGTCCCTCAAGCAGGGACTGGCAGCAACCTTCTGTGTTATTTGAAGTGATGTTTACAAAGCATCCTGTTTTAAAGCACACACTCAGCATGACTGCCAGTATTTACAAGAAAATATTAAAATAACCGGACCCTAAAAGTCCCTGGAGATAGATGTCTGGTATTATCCAGTCACATGCAAACAGTTCTGGCACACAAGGGAACGACAGGAGCCCAAGTGCATTAGCTGATGCTGACTCCCAGCCTCAGCTCTGTGGGACAACCACCCAGCTTCTGAAACTGGTCTCAGTTCTGGTTAATGAAGCCTCAGCCTCTGCTCTTCTTGAGAGGCTGCAATAACCTCTGTCCTCCCTGGGCGCTAAATGAGCTCTGCCTGTGGATGATCTGTCAAGCACCTTGCAACTAGAAAACAGAATAGCATTTGAGGAAGCAAATAATTACTAGTAAGCAAGTGATTCTCGCTTTCAAATGTCACTCTGATGCAGCAGATATGCAGAGCAGGAATGTATGGTTTTGCCTGGAGGGTAGGAGAGACTAATAATCCTAAATTTGGATAAATAAGTAGTTTTCCTTGTTTCTTCTTGTCTACATCATGTGGCTTTTAGTTGTTTGTTCTGCTGCTGTGTGTCAACATGCTATAACAACTGTCCAACTGGCTTTTATGTAGAAGGGAGACTGGAGGAAATCTGTGTTGTGGTCTGTCTTTCATGATGTAAGCGTGCTTTTCTCTCCCCTGTTTCCCACAAGGTGGAAAAGATTCGCCAAGTCAAGGCCAAGTCACTCTACTTGCAAGTTGAAAAGTTACGTCAGAACCTAAACAAGCTGGATAACACCATTAGTGCTGTTCAGCAGGTCCTGGAGGAGGGTCGTACCATGGATATTCTTCTGGCTCGGGACCGCATGCTGGCTCAGGTGCAGGAGCTGAAGAACGTCAGAGGCCTTCTCCAGCCACAGGAAGACGACAGGATCATGTTCACCCCCCCTGACCAGGCATTGTATATGGCCATTAAATCAATGGGCTTTGTCAGCAGCGGGGCTTTTGCTCCCTTGACCAAAGCCACGGGGGAAGGTCTCAAACGTGCGCTGCAGGGCAAGGTGGCCTCTTTCACCGTGATCGGCTACGACCACGACGGGGAGCCTCGCCTGTCAGGGGGTGACATGATCTCTGCAGTGGTCATGGGCCCAGATGGAAACCTTTTTGGGGCAGACGTCAGCGATCAGCAGAACGGAACCTACCTGGTCAGCTACCGTCCCCAGCTGGAGGGGGAGCACCTGGTGTCCGTGATGATGTGCAACCAGCACATTGAGAACAGCCCCTTCAAGGTGGTGGTGAAGTCTGGGCGCAGCTACATCGGCATCGGGCTGCCGGGGCTGTCCTTCGGCAGCGAGGGAGACAGCGACGGCAAGCTCTGCCGCCCCTGGGGGGTCAGCGTCGACAAAGAGGGCTACATCATTGTCGCCGACCGCAGTAACAACCGCATCCAGGTGTTCAAGCCGTGCGGGACCTTCCATCACAAGTTTGGCACGCTGGGCTCCCGGCCGGGCCAGTTCGATCGCCCTGCCGGCGTGGCCTGTGACATTTCGCGTAGGATCGTCGTGGCCGACAAGGACAATCATCGCATCCAGATCTTCACGTTTGAGGGGCAGTTCATTCTGAAGTTTGGGGAGAAAGGAACAAAGAACGGGCAATTCAATTACCCATGGGATGTGGCTGTCAACGCAGAGGGCAAGATCCTGGTCTCTGACACGAGGAACCATCGCGTTCAGCTGTTCGGGCCCGACGGTGTGTTCCTTAACAAGTATGGCTTCGAAGGGGCGCTCTGGAAGCACTTTGATTCCCCCAGAGGTGTGACGTTCAATCACGAGGGCCACTTGGTAGTGACGGACTTCAACAACCATCGCCTCCTGGTCATCCATCCAGATTGCCAGTCAGCACGCTTCCTGGGCTCCGAGGGCACTGGGAACGGCCAGTTCCTGCGCCCGCAGGGAGTGGCGGTGGATCAGGAAGGGCGCATCATCGTGGCCGACTCCAGGAACCACCGGGTGCAGATATTCGAGTCCAATGGTAGCTTTTTATGCAAGTTTGGCACTCAGGGAAGCGGCTTCGGTCAGATGGACCGTCCTTCAGGTATAGCTGTCACCCCTGATGGCATGATTGTTGTGGTCGACTTTGGAAACAATCGAATTCTCGTCTTCTAATCTGTGTTTGAATGAGGAAGAAACTGTCTCAGGGAAATTCTTCTAAGAGAAAATGAAAAAATACAACGTTAATTCAAACCTACCTCATCTTTAATTTTTTTACAGATGAATGTACTTACCTTTTCTGCAGGGAGTGAGCCTGTAAAATTGAGTTCTATCTACCTCATTGTCCTCCCTTCCCTCCCCGGTTTCTCGCCCCCTCCCCATCCCCACATACTCATAGTTCAGAACGTTTTACCTCTTTCCCCCCCGATGGGGTTTCATGCACAAACAAGTGTTGCTGTGCACATTAGGTGGTTTGTGTGGTGAGTTCTGTTAGACTAAGCCAGGAAAGGCGCTATGTAACTTTTTAAACGGAGAAAATGGTAGTAGGTATTTGTAGAGAATTTGTGTTCTTGACCATTCTGCAGTTCTGTGGGTGGGGACATGGGAGGGAGGGACATTTGTTGTTGTTGTTTTGTTTTGGTTTTTTTTAATTGCTGCTGCAGCAGAGAACTTTTTCCTGTTCTCCTTTTTATACCTCAGTGTGTTTGATTTACTGGCGAGCACAGCATCTTGTTCCCAGACAACTTTGAACCTTTTCGTGAAAGTGAGTGGGATTCACTCGCCAGGAAGAGCAAGTTTGCATCTCTTTTGGCATTTCTGTGTATTTTTTTACTAAAACACAGTAATTTAACAGCACAAAGTGAAGCTGATGAAAATGCACAAAAATTCTTTACGTTTAAACCAAATTGTTCATTTTAGTGGCTTAGTGCGGTCATTGTAAAGTTTAGATAAAAAGCAAGGCTTCCTTTAATGTATCCTGTCATTGAGAATTTCATTTTTACCTCTTTTCACCTGAAAGCCAAATTAGTTTGAAAAAAGTTACTGTTTCTTTTTATCAGTGCCCCTAATCTGGGTAACAGAAAAGGTTACGAGGAGCACTGAAACAGGGAAAATGAAACCCTTTTGATTTACTTTCTTGTGAAATGACTAGCATTTTTTGCCCCTCCCCATAGAGAGACTTTAAGGGAATAACATTTGATTTTGTTAGAAGTGGTACCTTTTTCCAGAAGTAAGAAATAAGCACAGCTTTGGAGATTCAGGGTGTGTTTTGGAGAAGTCAACAGTTGTTTTGCTTTGTTTTGTTTTGGGTTTTTTTGTTTAGAGAGGATTGCAATAACTCTATCAGTGATAAAATTTCTTTTTTTCATCTTCTGGCTTCCCCAAAGAGCTGGATTGAAGATTTTGAGAATGTCTACTGTAGCTTTTAGGGTGGCTGGGGTGGGCCTGTAGCTCCCTGCTTCAGGATCTCTGGCTACAGATCCAAATGAAGAGTTACCAGTACCAGCTAAAGGCAAACTGCATCAAGGTGAAACTTTGCTGCTTTTTTCCCAGGGCAGTACCAAAGAATTCTGTGTAAAATTAATGTATATGATCCTTAAAAGCTTGGAGGCAGGGGAAGTTTGCCCTTTCGGGGATATAAAAACAGGTGTTCTGAGAAGCAGAAACTTTTGGGGAGAATAGAGATCTCTTTAGCAAAATGTGACTTTGAATCCCTGGAAGGATTTGGTTTTATTCTTCAATTTCTTGCATTCCGGTTTAGCTGTTCATGCAGACACGTTCTCTACAGATCTGTAGCTTCACCCTCTGGTGTTGGCAAACAAGAATTGTTTAAAGTGGGAAACAGAGGGCTCTTCTGCAATCCAAAAACTCACGTGTCAGTACTCTTGGGTTTGGAAATGCCATGGGATTTACCTTACTGTTTGCGAGAGAAGATATCTGAAATGTAAACGTGGTCGTTGTCGAAAAGTCTGAAGAGCCTTAACCATCCTCCAAGGAAAGGGTTCATCTCTCTGCCAGCCACCATGCACAAAAGTGACCTGAGGTTGAAAGGCTCTTTACAAGTTCGTGAGAAATCACAAGGTGCACTTTCCTTCTTGCTGCTTTTCCCCTCCAAGGAGTGTTAACTTTCTGGGTTTTGTAGAAATACCGATGATGTGTGCAGACAGAGGGAGCTGCCACTTTAGAGGAGGCTTAAACTAAAGGACCAGAAAGAGACAAGAAAGACTCATGAGATGGCAAAACCTCTTTCAAAAGAAGGGTGAGGAAAAACACCTAAATTAAATGGGATAAAACAACTGTGCTGCCTTTCAGCCAAAGCCTCAAGGAAGCAACCTCTTCAAAGCAGTGTGTTTCAGTTAGGCTTAATCTTAGGGATGGCATGGTTTAAAAACAGTCTTGAAAGGATAATCTTTTATACAGATGTCTGTCATTAAATTTCTGTGGCCACACAAAATGTGTATGAGAGAGAGCTAGTTTACCTTCAAGTTTTGCAAGTTCTGCCTGCGTACACACCTCCCTTCTTGGGGGTGGCCTACAGTTCTGACAGATGTCCATGGTTGTCTTGTATTACTCAGCCCAGGAATTATTTGCAACTTGGGCTGTGAAAACTAATAGCAAGATGTAGATACCAAAGAAAAGTGGGTTTAAAAGCTTTAATGTTTTGTCTGCAGTGTCCTTGCATTTATCCTATCATGTCTTAATGAAAATGCCAGGTCTCTTAATACTTTGACCAGAGTGGCTGACAGTGTTGAAGTGTCCTAGAAATGCTCTTGTGCTTAAATGCTTGTGGGGTTTGCCCTTCTCTGTGGCTAGAAGGGAGTTGTTTTTCCAGGCATTAAAAAAAAAAAGTGAAGTGTGCAGTCAGGATTGTGTTGAACTGGAGGAAGTTTTTGCCCCCCCAGCCTGCACCATGTGGAAGGTGACAGACACTGAAGCTGCCCTTTGCTGTTTTGAATGGAGCCATTGCACAACTCCCCAGCCCAGCTCAGTCAGGAAGAGGAATGATTTGAACTCTTTCTAAGTTGCTGTCTATTTAACTCAGTGGGATTTACTTGCAAGCCGAACCTTGAGTGTTTGACCTCATGTGTTGGGGAGCTTTTTTGTTTTAAAAACACTACTATTTAGCTACCCAAAAGAATTCCTTATCTTTGTGATAGATAGTGCTAAGCACACTTGGTCTCATTGAAAAGTGGTAGTGTAGCTTACAAAATGGAGTGTTTTATATGCAATGAAAAAAGTAGTGCTAATAAACAATGCCAACATCAGATGTCCCATAGGGGCTTATAAAAAGTAAAATACTTAAATGAGATTCAAACCTTGCTCTGCTTTTCCATGCATGTTCTCAGGTTAATGCCCCAGTATCACAACATACATGCATGCAGAGAGGGAAAAGCAAGGCTTGGAAGCTGGATTGCAAACCAAACAAGCATTCAGAGTAACCTCCTTAGCTAGGGGAAATGGCCTGGAGAAGGGTAAAGTGAGTGTGTGCCTCTTCGTTGGGGAACAGCAAATGAGGGTGACAGAGCGGTCTACTAGAACTCCCAAAGGATTTTCTCTGTGCCAGGTTAAACCAGTGGCTCTCTGTAAACCTTTTTCTTGACAAATTGTTATCAGCAATCAGTGTGGCTGGTTTGGGTGTTCAGCATATAAAGCAATCTTGTCCTTTCTGAGAATTTTTTAAGCAGGAACTTCAGTAGCAAACTGAAGCAGATTCAGTACTTGACAATGCAGGTCCTTCAGATAACTCACTCCTTTTTATTTAGTACCTTTTAAATATAACTTATTTAAGGAGGCCCATAAACCTTAAACTTTTAAAGAAAGCAAGGGAAGGAAGATAACACCTGAAAACTAATATATGTTAGGGCCAGACATAACCAACCTGGGAGAAAGAACAGGTCACTTGGACGTGGCATTCCCTTGGATTGCAGGAAAGTGGGCCCAGTCTGTTCTGTTACAGTTAAACCAAAATTAATTTCTGAAGAGAGCAGGTTTATAGGCTCATCTTGCCCTAACTTTGATAGTAAGATTTCTTTGTTCAGTTCTAGTTTAAAAAATATTGTGCCAAAGTTTTGTTTATTTTTTAAAGGAGTGTAAGCCAAATGGTGCCAAAAGGTAATAGGGTATTTAAAAGTAGAGATATTTAGACAAACAGTTTGGAACTGTATAAAAAAGGACACTGGTACTTGCGTTAGACAAATATTGTACCTTTGGTCTCTGAGTCCTTGGGAGTTTGAAACCCAGTTTGCTGTGGTACAAAATGCACAACTAGAGATGCCACTATCTTTTGCTTGAAGTTCTACCTCACTTTGCAGAAGTACATCATCTACCTCAATTTAGCATCAGACAGGTTTGGGAAATAGTTGAGAATCTGCCTGGGGGGGAGGATTCATCCTGCCTGTTGGAAAAGCGTTTTAATTGAAACAGAGATACTAAGTGTGTACTATGTGGTGACTGCTTGCTTTTGTTTGCTTTTGTTTTTGCTGCCTGCCTATGGAGATATTAAGCTGCCCTTGCTAGAGAATCTGTAAATAAAACCAAATGTTCAGGCAAACTGGACTGAGACCTGAAAAAATTGTGAGTTTGTTCTGGTTTCACTACGAGGTATGGAAGTGTAAACTTTTGTTCAGTATTATGACACTACTGGCTGACGTGACATACTTCATGTTCATTTGCAGTGTTCCTATGTCTGTAAGACCTTTAGGTCTTCTCTCTACAAGAGAAAAACTTTTATGCATGCCTACCAATGTGTCCTGTTTGGGAAGACTGGTGTGAGGATTGCTGTAAACACAATGCTGTACCAAATGCTTGAAGGGAATAAGGTCCTGATTTTTTATTTTATTGACTTGGTGATTGTATAAGTAGCTTGCTTGACTCAATGGGATTTTTTCCACCATGACAAAGCAATCAAGTTCCTATTCCTGGAGGGCAGCTTAGGTTCAGACATACTCAGGAGAGGCAGTTTAAAACCAGTGTCTTGGGGTTTTAGGCAAGTTTAGTTGTGATGTGCAACATACCCCCTGTTTTACCTGTGGAGTAAAGTTGCAGAAGCACATTTTCAGACTACTCTATTGGGGGAAAAAAAAAATCCTTTTTCCTCCCCAGTTCATATTAAGGGGTGGCAGAAGTGGGTACAGGAGACCCCTAATAACAATAGGCTGTGTTGGGTTTGGTAAATGTTATGGTGGGAAATGTACATTGATGTCTCTAAGTGATCTTACGGGTTAACAAGCCAGACTGGCATCTTTTTCCATCATTGTTCAACCAATAATGGTTCTAAAAATGCTTTGTGTACCTGCATGGTCTTAGACCTTCTATTAATGATTGTATCAACTTACAAACTCAGGTAGATAATTTTTTAAGCTCTTTTCATAGAGCCTTACTGACTGAATGTTAAGTGTCTGTGTACTGATGTAGTTAAGTAACTTCCTTTTGAACTACCAGATGAGTTTAAAAAAAAAAAAAAAGTCCTTTTATAGGTTTGTAGAGTACTTTTCAGACAATGTAGTAGTTTTTCCTTCAGAGGGAGAGATGTCTGTTTCTGGGTTTTGTTTTTAGGTGGTTTTGGTTTGGTTGTTTTTTTTTTTTTCTAAAATGACTAAGAGGTTTTTAACTAGTTTGTAAGGTTTGCTTAGTCACCTGAGTTGGTGGGGGTTTCTTACATCTGTGACTCTTGTTTGTACTGTGCATTACCTGTCATGCCCTGCTCGCTTTGTGCACAGGTCCTTGGAGGAGCTGAGGGTGTTGAACACATGCCTGAGATTTAACTCAAATAGAAATTGCAAGCCTGGAACAAAATGAAGCTCAGCCCCACAAAACCAATGTCAAATATGCTTTTTTTTTCCCTCTCCCACCCCTCCCCCCACCATTTAATTGGCTGTAGATGTATGCCCCATCTTACAAAGTTTTCACTACCGATTTTTAAGGAGCATTGCCTCGGTGCAGGTTTGCATTGGGATCCAGGCTGATCTTGTCATTCTTTGGATGTTGGGCATCTTGAGTTGATTTGGTTTTTTAGTTTTCTCTTCCGCTATTTCTTTTCTACTTCAGCGACTAATCACGTTGCTCTCCTAGACAGTGCTCTGCTTTTAATGAGCTGCTCAGAGCTTTTGTATCTAATTGAAAACGAGACAGGCTGTGACAAGAATTGCCGCGCTCCAGAAAGGGCATCACATTTCTACTTGGACAAAAAGTGATACAGTTTTTAATTGTCAGATGTTGAGTACTGCAGAGAAGAAAGCATGACAGGTTATGTGCAAACTTTTACGTAGAATAAGTGAACAAAATGTTAGAACCCTTGTGTTAATGGAGGCTTCTGAATGTATCTTTGTGGTCCATAGGGAAGGCTGAAGGATGTAGCAAGGAGACGATGTATCAGCTACTGGCAGCCTTAAAACAAAGTCAGTGTCTCTCTGGACTTTAAAATGTTCCTATGCAGTTTATTTTATTTTTGTTTAATCAAATAAATGTGAGGTTTTTTTCATGGCAACTCTGTGTGTGTGTGTTTCTGTACTACCCAGAAAAAGCCTTCTCTTCTATCAGGATGCAGAAAAGAAAAAGCCCCTCTTAGTTGTCTGTGCTGTTAGAAGAAGTCCTCATTGTCATGACTGGAGGAAAGAGTTGTGGTACTGAACTCACTGTTTCAAACTCCATGCTTTTTCCCCCAATATTTTGCCAGAAAGTTTCTGGTTTAACTTTTTCAGGTCCTTTTCTAGGTTTCCATTCCTTCACCTTGGCAACTGAAAGAATGCTTCTTCTGCATGGCAGTGTAAAGCACAGCCACCAGAACATTTAACAGGTGTCTCTGGCATCTTACAGGGCAGACTGTCAACAAAAGTTGGGTGGGTGGAAAGCTGTTCTTTTTCCTCACTACCTTGGAAAATGTTTAAAAAGAAATGGTGAGCATAGGAAGATGCTCTTCAAGGAAGGTTTGAGAATTAAAAACGCTGACTGAATTCCCAGCATGGGTAGCAGTGGAGGTGGATTCCAGGCTCTGGAAGTGCTGGCTGCTTTAGCTTTTCAAACCCAAGACGCCTTCTGGGCCTGTACAACTGTAGGGCTCTCAGCACCATGCTGTGCTCTGTTCATCAAAATCCTTGACCAGGCCATTGCTTTCTTCCTGCTGGAGCAGCTGGCAACATCTCAGCAGTACAGAGATCCCTTCGAGTGGGAGGGAGGGAGGGAGGGAGAAGGCCATGTGGAGGCGGGGACAAAGGCTGCCCAGGTGAGCTTGTCCAGCTTCCTGTATTACTCTGTATTCCCTTGGCTCCTCTGTTCCCTCTTCCTGAAGACAACGGGAACCCAGAAGCTCACTGAACACCAGGAGAGGGCTTAGGACGCTGCTGAATGAGTGCTGTTGGTGCACCGGCGCCATGGGCAGAGCTAAAGGTTCTGACGAGAGAGAGAGAACAGCAGTGGCCATGGCCATCGTGCAGGAACAGTGCTGAGGTAGTGACAAAGGCCCTGCCGTGTGTGGTGGGGAAAAACGGGAATGCACCCCCTTTTCTCCTGCTGTGGGAATATGAGCCAGTGCACTGCTGCAGAGGAGATCCTGGAGATAGGGGGAGGGTGGGGGGATGGGGAGAGGGCCCTTTCCTTCAGGAAGTGGCCCAAACCGAACTGATAAGCATTATTGAGTTTACTAACTTAGCCCACTGCTGACCCTGGGCTGCTCATGCTCCCCCTTTTTCTATCAAAGGACAGCTTTTACTGGGTTTTACTTGACGTTCACTTCTTTGCTACCAGAGACTAAAAGCAACTGAGGGAAGAGAGAAGGGACTGGAAGGAGAAGCCAGGCTGCTGCCTCCCCTGATGTGTTTTGATATTTATTTTTTCCTTTCTGTTACTAGCAAACGATGTAAGCTGAAAGCCGTCATCACCACTCACCCACCCCTCTGTGCGAGGCAGCGCCACGGGCAGGGGCGAAGCGGCAGAGCGGCTGTGGGGGCTGAGCCGCCTCAGGGCACAGGAGCAGGCAGGGGCAGGGAGAGCTGGGGCCGAAGGCCGCGGCTCGCGTGCAAATGCGGCTGCGATAAGATGTGCCTTATCTGGGAAACAACTGCATCCTTCACCGAGTCCGGGCACGGCGAGAGCATCTTTTGCATATGAATGCCCCGCATTCCTGGGGGGGCGGGGAAGAATCTTCTCAGTTCAGGGGCCGGGACCACACAGGGAGCACCTCGAACCTTTTTGTATTCAATCAATCTACTTTGACGTAAACCTCCGTTTCTTCCTTCTTTCAGAAAGGTGATGGCTGCTACCTCGTGTTTCCTGATACTTTTTTTATTCCTAGTGGTTCTAAACTGTTTGCTCCTACCTGAGGGACAGCTCCTGCAATGATAAAAGGTTACTGGAAAAGGCAGCTACTGGGCTGTTGCTCTGAAAGGATTGAAGAGCAGCGCAGGCAGCGATCTGACACGAGCGAGAGTAGCAGGTCTCAAGCTCGCTGCTGGACA
The DNA here is from genome assembly GCA_013397975.1 of Machaerirhynchus nigripectus. Lineage (NCBI taxonomy): Eukaryota > Metazoa > Chordata > Aves > Passeriformes > Dicruridae > Machaerirhynchus > Machaerirhynchus nigripectus. The sequence goes on along the minus strand of VZRQ01009254.1, from coordinate 1,087,551 downwards.
CAGCTGTGCTCACTCCGCAACTTGCCCCTTGTTTCTGTCAGCTGGTTTCTGCAAGACGGTGGACACAAACCCCGGGGTGTCCTGCCGCCTACCTCACGCTCACGTTACTGAGAGCAGCAGCTGCAGGCCCCACATCCCCGTGCTATTTGGAAAAGTGACCTTCTTGGTGCTGGCTGGAGGCAAAGGACCATGCCAGCAGCACAGGGACATAAGGTGGTAGCTCAGCTCTACCCTGGAGATTATCAGGATAGCTGAAATGGCACAAAACAGCCCTGGAGGGACCGTGAGGAGACGTGCTGGGTTCCTTGCTGGGCTCCAATTACTCCATACCTGCTTCAAGTCCCAAGGTAGGGTGGCTCCTCTGTGCCTGTGCTCCCAATAAGTAACCAGAGGGTCCTTGACTGTGCTGCCATCTTCGTTTGAGTAAAAGGCAGCATTTTTTTTTGAAAGAAAGGTGTTCCTCTATAGTGGAAACTAGCTTAAAAAGCTACCAAAACCCCCCCCCCCCAAAAAAAAAAAAGGCAAAAAAAGACCACCAAAAAACCCCACACCTAACAACAACACAATGAACAAACACAAACAAATCCCACAAAAAAAAAGCCCCAAAAAACCAAAAGCAATGGAACAGAAAATAACCAAGCAAACACAAAAAACTGCACAACAAACCACAAAAAACACCCAACCTTTTCCTTATAGCCAGGCACACGCTTCCACTGTACCTGCACTATTACATGTTTCTGTTGGGTAAAGGAAAACCAGGAAGAGGGAAAAAAAAAACCCAAACAACAACAACAACAAAAAAAGCTAACAAACAGGTTCCCTGGTCTTTGAGGAAGAGCATGGCTTATATATGTCAAAACAGCAGCCAACACAACAGCTCAACTGCTATTTCAGCAGGACATTAGTTCAGGTAAATGGTTCTCTCCACTCACTGCTCTCCCCTCTATTCTCTTCAAAAAGAGCTGAATTACACACTTGGTAAACATTTTTTTGGTAAATAAACTGCCACTCCCATTCAAAGCAGATACCAACCTCCCATCATTCATGAAATAACTTTCACAAACAAGTCTTTTGGTTTACATATTTTATTAAAAATTTACATAAACAAACACACTCCAGCAATTGGGGTATTCAGGTGTCCTAGGGTAAAAAAATATACAAAATCCCAAGCCCTCATGATCAGGGCAGCAGCAGGTTAAAGCACAACCTCACTTCCTTTGAACAGTGGTGAAAGCTGGCATCTGAATGGGCTGGATTGAGTGGACTGGCTGGAAAACAGGCTTTTTCCGCATGTCAGAGAGTGTTTTCACAGAAGGGAGCAGCTGGTTCCTCTTGATGATCTGCAGGGCCAGCTGCGTGTTACCTACAAGACAAGTTTCAATTAAAAAACCCAAAATACCATTTTATGACACACGAATTACTGTTCAGGGACAGAGCTGATGAGCCAGCCCTGGGCCCAGGCCAGGTACACCAGCAGCCCTTCCTCTCCAGTGAAATGCTGGCACAGACAGGAAAAGCAGTAGACAACAGTAAATTTAAACAAAAATAGTTTTGATTGAGTCCACCTATTCTTAGCTGAAGACATCAAGCTTTTACCTCAGAGCTGGAAGATGCCAAAGCACCCTCTAATTTCCCAAAGGGCACCTTTTCTCTCTCCCAGCTGCACAGTGAGACTCTAGATCTCACAAAAATGCCCTCACACTGTGACATTGCAGACAGTAACGTGAATGCCAAGAGGATAAAACATGTTTTTAAAAGAAGAAATCTGATTTTCAACTGTATGTATGGCACATCAAATAACCACCAATATAAATGGAAAACTTACTCTTTGTTAAAAATTAAACTTGTAAAATTACAGGAGAAAAAACACTGAGTTCTGAGGACAATATTTCTCCCTGATACTTTTCTTTCACTAAAGTTTTCGTTTCAGAAGAGATGCACCATTTTGTTGTCATTTATAGAACAAAAACTTTTAGCCTCTTTAGCCTCTTTCAGTTATATACTTAAAAGGGGGTGAGGGATGTAAATCCCAGTTTCTACTCTCTTCTGCTCTATACATCTTTGTTGCAGAAATAAAGGTTTCCAAAGTTCCAATTTAGAGACATCTTCATAAGAAAGGCTTTGGAGAAGTCTCAATTCCAAACGCAAATGCTCAAATCCTCTACCTGCCTGCACAGCAACATCACTGAAGGGGAACAGGCACACAGAATATATCACAACACTTGGATAGTAAGTGCAAGGGGCACTGGTCTGCAACCATGACAGCTTCAACCAGCAGCTGCACCAGTCTGCTCACACTGCAGAATTCAAGTGCAACTTTTCCAGTTTCCCATTATGTAGGGCTTTCCCCGCATACAAACGCAGTGAACCTTCAAAAGGAAGCATTTTGGAAGAGAGAGTTATCACTGTTACAAGATTTGCTGCTATACTTGCTACATAGGCCTTGACAAGGCTTCTTTGGGAAATTTGGATTGTGGTTGCCTTTTAATGGAGAAAGCTTTTCAAACTCTCTTTATACTATAAACCTCATCAAGGGTTTTATTGAGCCTATATGAGACCACTGACTTCTGCACCAAGTATAGAAAACTTCAGCTCAGGAAATGCATGTTTAGGAAGTCTGGAGTGTGTAAGAACAGGATGGCAATAAATTATGGAAGTGAAGGTGCACATACCTGGATCCACAGCAGTGTAAAATGGAGGCAGGGCCTAAAGGGTATCATTCAAAATACTGGAACAACTCTATATGGAGTAGCAATGATGACTACTGCCCTCCTCCCTCTGTATCCCAAATTTAGGTTGATGGAACATTTCCCAACTTACCATTCTGTAATTCAAGATACACAGCCAACAGGATGGCCTCTGGAGGGATCTCTTTGGGGTGGATCAGCGAAGCAGCCTTATTGAAAAAGAAGAGGGTTGGGAGAAAAAGTGCTTAAGAGAAAGATCCAGCACGAAGAAAGTGCCCCTTGACAAGATTGCTACCACCATCTTAGGTAACAAAACTAAGTAACAATTCATTAATTAAGATCAGATTTTTTCAAACACACACTCCATCAGGTTTAAACATGCAAGGAGAGACTGCAAGATCATCTACATAGCAAGATTGTTTCACACTAATTAGCAGGACCATCTGCTGTGTGCTTATGTTCATACGGATCTGTAATTCTTGGGCCAGCCTAGTGTAGTTTCCTGGTGAGGTGACAGGTGAAGAAGGTAACCTCCACTGCTCCAAAGTTCAGCATCAAAGTTAACAATGATCATTCATTAGCTTTCCATATACAACCATTTTTCAGCTATGAAGTCAATGAATTTATTGCAGATGCAGAGCCCCACCACATTTTACATGCATGGGTGGCCTTGCACTCCTTTGTGTTCTACACAGGTGTTACAGAGCCCAAGCACAGACACCTGCCCCATCATAAGAAGCCTTGCCTCAGGAGGAAAAAGAACCAGACAACTGTCCTAAGTAGCTGAGAGCCTCAAGGATTTTAATCTGTTCACATACACAGCTACTGTGAAGTAATTTGGAAGCTGCTGTTTCAGTTTGTAGCTCAGCAATGCATCCAAGTAGTCTTCCTGACAGACAGGAATGGCTGCAAAAAGAGAAACATCATGACTGAAAGAGATGGGTCCCAGCCATGAGAAAGACCAAGTGACGTGACATGGGCTAAGTGGAAACAGCATTTCAAAAGCAGTACTTGAGAATTCCTGGGACAAGAGGTAGGCAAGGAACATACCTCCAGCAGAACTGCAGTTTGTTCTCACAGCCCTAAAGATAATAGTTCTGATGGTGAGTTATTAAATGACTAGGGAGAAAGCCTTCTCTGAAATATAACCATGACTACTAGACCCTTAAAAATACCACAAAAAAACCCCAAACAAACCAGCAAACTTAGAAAATGTGAAAAGGTTTCCTAGTAATCTTCTACTGTTCTGATACGACCTAAGGAAAAGAAAATGCTGCCGACAGTGGTACTGAACTTTTCATGCAAGTAAGAGATTTGGAATTCTTCATTTTGTTTCTAATAGAGACTGTTTCATAAAGACAGAAGAAAACCACCAGCTCAGCAGAGTCTGCAAATAAACCTGGGCTGTGAAATCGCCAGAATTTGCTGTGATCTAAATGGCACTTTTAAGGAAGTACATTTGTCCCTAAAGGTGCCTCGAGATTTGTTTTTCATACCTGATGAAGACACTTTCGAGCTTTGTCATATTCACTCCTCAAGCAGTAAGCACTTCCAAGGTTAAATAACATCATTGTTCGTGCAGACGTGACTGAACTGGGGTAACACTGTGGTGTCTGCTTGCCAGCTGCAATTATAAAAAAATAAAATTCTCTTTTTTCTTACACTTTTATTCCAGCTGGCCAAATAAGTTCTTGTACTTTGCTGAATATGGTGGCTGGTACTTACAAGACTCCATTGCCTCATTCTCTCCTTTGTCAGACCCTGCAGAGAAAAAAACAAACCCCATCATATTCTGTGACCTTTTTCAAAGGTTATTACAAAAATAATACAAAGATACAATTTTTCTGCTTTCTTCATGGTCTGACAATAAAGAGGGGAAACAGATCAGTTTGCTCAAGAGTTTATGTCACTGAAGACTATCTTCAGTGTTGTGCTTTTAGATTTGCAGATGAGTACAGGGAAGTTAAGCTGCAGACATGTCACTGGAATCAGAGCTCTGTAGACTTCACTATACAGATGGGTTCTGAAGTACTTTTCCAGAATACACACTCCAAACGAGAAGACTAAGATACAGATTAACTAAGGTCTCCCCACTCCTATATCTCACTAAAGTAGACTCCAGTGGTACATCAAAGCCTGGTTTAAAGACCAAAAAGCTGGAAGAGATGGTATGAAACCCAAACTTAACCATAATAGCACATTTAACGAAAGCAGCTTTCAAAAGTTCCCTTCAAACAAGGCAGAATACTACAATATACAGTCCTACTGATACTACAGAATTAACCACCTCATAGGAATGGCAAACCGGGAAAAAACACACCAAACACAAAGTAGGAACTGAAGCCAGGAAAATAAAAACACAACAACAAACCCACAAAAAACACCCTCCCCCACCCTGCAATAACCTACAGGTCTTAAAAGAAAATGTCTTAATCATCATTATATTTGCATCTAGGAAGTTACAGCAGGAAGGCAGCTGAAAGCATAACGAGTTATAATGAAGTGTGGATGCATTAACCTTGATCCTGCTCATTTGAAGAGATCCCGAGGGAAACATCAGTGACATTCTCGGGGTTCAAGTGAGTGATGGCATCAGATATTCTGTCTAGAGAGATGAGAGCTTCTGCTGCATACAAATGCCCCAGAAACCTACAACAGCAAAGGGTTAGGGTACAAATGTCAGCACAGCAATCCCCACAGTTTGCAATGTGAGACAAACAGTGCAGTTTTTAACGTGAGCACATGGGAACTATTACTGGGAACACTTGCATGGAAGTTAACTTGCTCATAAGGTATTGTCGTAATAACCACTTCTACCATTTACTGCTTTTAGGCACCAAAGTTATAAAAAAAATATGCACCTGAATAATGACAATTCATCCTTGCACAGGAATTACTATTCCACAGAGAAAGTACCTTGGTGTGGCTTTTTTCAGAGAATTAGGAAAAGCCACCCCAGAATATGGATATATCACAATTTAAAGTGTTACATGACTTTACATTAAGTAAACACAAAGCACCTATTTTCCTGGGACCAAGATACATGCCTCTTTGTCTTTGCAAAAAACCTGTCATTTAGCATTTCCTTCATTACATAATGGTAACACAAAATTATGCATTACCTCGCAAACTCCTCAAAGATCTTGCTAATGCAATGACTGTGCAAAGGCATGAGCTCCTGCAGTAGCATCAAGAACAGGAGCCAAAGAATTGGCATGGACCAGTTTAGAGCCTGGTGCCAGCATATAAAAATAAGCACAAGTTACCTTGCTTTTCACAAGTACATACCAGATCTGAAAACTATTACTACTGTAAAAACACCTCTGCTATATTTTATCCTGTGCATTAAATGCACAAAGTCAGAAGGATGGGGCTAAAGTTGCCTTTTTTGAATTTGTAGAGCTGTATGAGAACTGGTGGGTAGAAAAAGAATGTGCTTTGAATATCCTTCAAAAAAATACAGTGCCAAATGAGAGGTGAACAAGAGAAACTGAAGAATGGAACCTATATAAGCAGCAGTAGCAGGTGAAGTGACAGTCCTGCACACCTAAGATCTGGTGAGTGACAGATCAAACCTTCCCCTCTGAGGCTGTAGTTCCATAAGTGACCTTTCAGCAGCGTGGGTTTGGGCTGATGTTGGCTACTCACAAGCTGCACATCCCTGCCCCTTGTGCTGGGCCAACACAAGCACGTGCAACCCCACAGTGAATCACAGCAGAGACCTAATGGTCCTGCTGCTGCATGGGACCCAGAGCTGGAGAAACAGCAACAAAAGCAGCAACAGACTCCAAATTATGTGGATTTCATGCACAAAGGAGGGAATTCATGTTTCTGTGTGTCAATGGACACTTAGTCAGGGCTTCAACAAGAACAGGAGCAGGCCAAGCAATTCTTTGCATCAGATACAAATTGGCAAGCAACTACAGACATTGGAAGCTTCAACTCCGAACTCTGCAGCAAAAAACAGAGCTGAGAAATACGAAATTACCCCACCAGACTTACTTAAGAGACCCTGACAGCTTTGGTTGCTGTAGAAGTTTATCTGCATGATTCAATGCCATAAGGTTATCTCCCAAAGCCAGAGCCACATAAGCACTACACGCAAGGATCGAGCACCTGGAAGGAAACAGACAAAAAAAAAAGGGGGGGGAGAGGGGGAGAAAGCCATTATGTTAAATGGAGAATTCTGTGATTCCAAATACACCTGTTAAATTTTCTTTCTTGGTTAGTGCTAAAGAAATAAATCAAACTTGCAATAATGACTTCCCATCTAACTGTGAAGTAAAAGAGTTAAGTGTTCATTATTTATGGACTCAATTGTTCTACCAATATAAACCAAGGATCACCATGGTGTGCTCAGTAAGATTTTGCAGTTTTCATCATAAATAACAGACTAAAAAAAGATGGACTTCACGATGTGTCATTTTTCTCATGGACAGTTTCCCTTTCTCACACTCTTGTTACTGGTTTTGCCTTGGACTCTCATTTGTATTCCTCTGCCCTCAACTTCCACTGTAGAGAAGAGTAGCAGATTTCTAGATTTCTGTAAGACACAATCTACAGATACACAGTAGCTATCAATTAAGCTGTAACGTATTTCACTCTTCTATTGTACAATGTCTACACCCAGGGAGACAAACACTGGAGAATTTGGCATTTCCAGTTTTGTGTTCAATTGAGAGCTGTAACCCAAGACTCTGCCAAGACTCTGACTGATCCATGGCATTTTGTTGCCATCACAGACTTGCTTATCTTTCCAAAACCAGAAAATCTCTGGCAGTTCATCTAATGAAATCTGATATTTTCCATCTTCAAACAATAACCCCATGTCAGGATGCCATCATTAGGCCAAGCTTCACACTTTGTAATAGCTCCCCCCGCCTCACCAAACACCGTTCTTGGGGATATTTTCCACTTGGTAAAACATCATTCAGTGCAGGCCGCCTTGTCCTCAGGGCACAAGCCTCTGCCCATGATGCCCTGCTGTGAGCAGGACTCTGTTCTTCTCCAGGGAGGACAAGTGGATGCTCTGAGTGGGGTCTCACGTTGGGAGCGACGGGAGGAGAGCCGTCGGCTCTCCCGCTGGTAGGCGGGCTATTATTGCGCCAACCTTCTGGCAACTGTCAAGCCCACTTTTGGTCCAGCAGTAAGTCATGTAATTCATGGCAGGACCTGGGGTGCCTTTATTCCCCTTTCCCAGGAGGCATGCTCCTTAATTATGCACAAGCAGGATAAGAAACTTCTCCAGTGTTTCCCCCTACCCCCCACTTCCTCTCCGCCGTGCCCAGATGTCACATCAAATCTGAACACATACAAAAGCTTGAGAGAGGGAGAGGAAAGCTTCCCCAGCTCAAGTCCCAAACCTAAAATATTTCTGAAAGGTTGTGACTGGGGAGGGGGATGGAATGGGGAAACAAAATCTCTTTAATAACAGCCTGCTTCTAACTAACCTCTTTTTGTCTCTGCCTCAAGGAAGCAGAGCTTTTAAATCAGCAGAGATGCTGAGAGTCAACCAGCAAAATACCCTTAGACACAAGTCTGGGCCTGCAGAGTTGGTTGCTACTGCCCTTTACAGCAACGTGTTTTACATTTCCCACAACTTTTTTAAAACCTATTTTTATTTCTGCAAGTGTAAATTCAAACACAAGACACGCTCCAATCACACAACAGGCTGAAACCTACTCCTCTGCTCTAAGGACTAGTCACTGTTTGGGCCACGTAAGAGCTGGCAAAAGCCTTCAGCAACAGCCATCTAAAGAGGAAAACATTCAGGTTTCCTCCCCTGCAGTTGGGTTCTTGCACTTGGATCCACTGTTGAGCTGGCTGAACCAAACGCTCAGGAGAGCTGACAGCCAACCGGAGCAGAAGAATTGCACCACAAGGGAAAAGACAAACTAGTTTTTCACCCCGGTCAGGATTCTGACAAAACTCCACAGGTCGCCTTTGAGCACGGCAGACTTCCAGCATCACCGAGCCTCCGCATGCCCTAAATAAAACTGCCTTTGCACTAGGAAAAAGAAAAATGTTTTTTTAAACTGCCAGATTATGTCAAACAGCCTCTTGTGTAGGTCTAGGCAACAAGATTTGTCAGCCCACACAGACTGCAAGTTTATGGAACCCAAACTCCACATCTGACTTGCCTTATTTCTCAGGGAAATGGCAAGCCAGAGCAAATCCAGTTCTTCAAAACTTAGCATGAAGGCACTAAAAATGACACTTCTAAACCATTAGCAGAACATCACTAATCTGAAATAATTTCAAATAGCTAAACCAAACAATGGATACAAACTATCTACTTTTTATGTTTCAACACAGGCAAACAATACAAAATACTAAGAAATACAGAATGCAGACTGTGCTTACTCCAAAGGGAAATTCAGCACCAGTAAAGGGGAGATGGGGAAGAACTACACAGTGGCTAAAGTGAGGAAGCCTCACTGTGAGGCTTCACAGTGAGGAAGAAGAGAGTGAAACAGCTATGGGTGAGAATCATTTTAAGTTTCTAGTATTGAGACAGGGCCAAACAGACCACTGCAACCTTTAAATGAATAACTGAGGCAAAAATGGGTGTGGAGAAAATGAATGATCAAATTATTCCTTTATCTCTATCTGCTTTGAGGGGGAAAATTAAGGTTCTCACAAAAAGACCTTCAATCTAGGGAGACAGATTACAACAAGGTCTGTTGCTTTACAATAGAATCCACAAAAATTTCCAAACGTAGCACTGTGGTCTACCAGAACTTCTTTACTCTTGATGCATCCTAACAGTGTCAGGTTGTCGTGGTGTGTGGAACATACCACACCCTGAGAGCAGAGCAGGGGAATTGGCTTGTCCAAGGATGAGAAGCAGCGAGGAGAATTGTTAAGAAGACACTCAGAAGAAAAATCTGGAGTTTCTACTTCCAGGGCTTAAATTCCTAGCAATGATTGGTCTCCTCAAATTGGACTTCTGCTTGTTGCTTTTAAAATCTTGCAATTGAATTACTGCTTATTATGAGAATATTCCACTCAACCAATTTGTGCACAAGCACCACATAGGACATGTAAACCTTTTCTAGATGATATTTTTACCTTTTAAAAACTGTTCAGGGCCAAAGGTAAGTCAGGCATTTTGAACTCTTACAAGGATGCGCAACTGTATAAAACCATCCAAAAAAAGCATTCACAGTCCCTTTTCAGTTCTAGATGCAATAGAGGTTTTTCAATCAAGTGACTTAGCAGGAAAAAATTGAACAGACACCTATTCCTTAGGATAATCCCTGACAACATCCACATTTTTTTTTCTTAATTTTCCCCGACTTGACAAGAATTCCCATTTTCTCACTTAGCTCCTTAGAGAGCAAGGCTCTATTTACACTATTTACAATATAAATATACAAGACTACTATTTGGGCATAACGTATTTTGCTTTTCACAAATATCTTCAGAAGCTTAGAAATCGTTTCAGCAGAATCACTTTCTAGGCATGTGTAGTCCTCTACATTAAACCAAAGCAAGTGGGGGGCGGGGAGGGGGATAAATCAATGCTTTTCCTTTCCTTCTATGAAGTTCTTTACCAGAAGTAGCTCACTGCTTGCTGAACTGCTAAGTTTTTCCTGACATGTTGTCAGATTTCATCAGTAGATAACAACAGCTGATTGTGAAAGAAAAGACCGCATATTAAAAAAAAAAAAATCACAAAGTGACACCATGTAATTTTGACATGTGGCAGCCACATTTTCAACAGTCAGGAGGAGAAAAAACCCACAAAACCCACAAGCAACCCACATCCCTGTTTTTAATCCAGCGCGTTCTGTTTGGAGTAGCGCACTCTTGTACCACTTCAGAATAAATAATTGACGTCGCCTCACAGATTCCTCCTGAAGTGCTTTTAAATGAGTACAAGAAGATTTGCTACACTTAGTGCAGCAAAGGAAAGGTTAAGCTGGTCATTATAAAACATAGGTTACCTGGGGTTAGGCTGAAACAGAGTGTTTACTTAAGAGTTCAAGTGGGAAATTACTGTATGCTTTGTCCATAATGGAAACTTAAAACAGATTTCTTTTTTCTAAACAGGTGCAAGCTTTATAGTAAGAGATTTTCAACAGGCTGGAAGCCACCTAAAATAATTAACATTGCCAGTAAATGGTAATCTTGTTGGGGAAAAGTAAAAAGGCTCCAGATAACCTAGTACTTATTTACACACACACGAGTTATCCTATCTGGAGAACACTCAGACTCCTGAACAAGTAGTTCAAGGATCTTTGAGAACACATTAGAAATCTACAGTGAAATTTTACCTATGTTCTTCCATTGAGAGGAAGTCAAATGTCTGGACAGAAGCATTTTTGCTTTCCATTTTATGCAAACTATGGATTTATTCCTGCTGAAAGGAACACCATTCTCATTGGTAAGAGCAGCTATGCTGCTTTCCACTTTCATTTTTCTTCCCATCCAACAAGCATATAATGTGCGGACTGAATTCCAAACTAGCCTTATCACGGCTTTAAAGGAAAAAAGTACATACGGTAATTTCCATCCCCTTCCACCAGTGTCAACAGCCATTGTCAGGTTTTTAGCTTTGTTCTTACGGGACTTGATATTTTCAGCTTTGCCCAATATATAATGCCAAACTTATAACAGTGGGATCAAACAGACTGATCTACCTAAATTGAAATTCTGGATGATTTGTATTTGTTCAGATACAAAGCTCAGAAGAAAGGAAGCACACATATTTGAAGAAAAGATTACCAGCTACAATTCAACATCCCAAGTGCCTACAAAAAATCCTAGGAATCACAATTATGGAAGAGGCTTATTTAGTGGTGAATATTTTATATTATTTACTTGCCTTAAATTCTCTAATTCCTGTTTCTTCAAAGGTGAAGAAGGAGGAGCTGCAATGAATTTATCCCCTTCATGACTTTTATTGCTAGAAAAAAAAGTGTATTATTATAATACGCAATTTTAAAATTCTCAGTGTATTTATTCACTCCATTTAAAAAAACATTAAAAATTCTGCAACCTAAAATAGACGGAACTGAAGTTATTCAGACATTGAGGCACATGTTATCCTAACCATTCTATTTGAGAAGGAAGAAGTGGGACACTTGCTGGAAAGGATTTGACTGACAGACCAAACAACCCACACCATTCTTCACAGCCTTGAGCTATTTTTGAAGTTCAGTGTAGGATAACCATTTTTAACTGGAGCGACACAGAATTTGCTGCATTTGTAGCTTCTCTTCTTTTAGCCTGTAAAAAAAGCAGTAAACTAGTTTTTTCTCTAGATATCTTAAAAACTAGTTACATAAATATCCTAAAAAGATAAGCCACAAAATGCTACAGCTTCCTTTAGATTTCTAGCTACCCTTTATTACAAAATGTCTTTTTTTCTTTCCCAAATAAAATTCTACTTTTTTCAAATTACACCTTGTTTTTTGGGGGGAGGATTTGGGAAGTATTAATTCTATTTAAGAAGTATGAAACTTCACCCTCCAATAGGCTGAAAGAACCTCCTTCTGCAATGAGAACTGAAGAGACAGCTAATGGCTATATCTTGTCACAGAGAGACACCAAGGTCTAAAAAAAGATTTAAAAGAAAATTTAGAATTGAAACTGAGTCTGTCCACTTAATGAGAACTTTTTAATTTATGAGTTTCATATCTATCTACTACAAATAGGGAAGATAACGCAAACATTCAAAATGTAGAGCAAAAAACTCCAAGGAAATCCATACTCAGTACTGCTGTAAAGTATATACTTCATGCCTTTACCAAAAATTAGATTTAAAAAATACCCTTAGCCACTAAAAGTATTTGCTGTTTTCTTGTGAATAAGAATCTGCCTTAAGAGTCAGCTTGCTCAATTAGTGGGATTTGCTTTAAAACCATCCTGTTCAATTAGTGTGATTTTCTTCAAATGCCTTGTATGTTTTACTGTTCTCTCACAGAGGTTCCCTTGTCAGAAGGAACAAATCCTTAGAGAACCTTTCAGAATGTGACACACAAATTCAAGAACAGCCTCCTTTGTTGTGGATATTTCGAAATTGGCAATGACTACTGGGAGATATGAGGGAGTCCTTTCTTTAGCTTTTCTTCAGCTGAAGAAGCATCTGGTTTTGAAAGCAGAAGGTAGCAAAGGATCTTCCCATAACAGGGCATGTTTTCCTTTCCTTATTCCTACAAAAATAAACAAAAACCACCCCAACACAAACCAAAAAAGGAGGTCTTATCTGAGTAAGGGCCACCATTCTGTTTTCATCACTGCCCCATAGTGAGCCCCAAAAGCTTAAAACTGAAGTCCCATTTAAACCAGAGAAGCTTCATATCAATGGGCTGCATATATACTTGCCAGAGGAGTTAGATCACAACCTCCAACCTCAGTAAAGAAAAAAGGAAAAAAAACCAAAACCAAACAACCAAAAAAACTCTCAACCACCCCCTCCCCCCTCCAACTTTTATAAATCATTTGGTCACTTGACAAGATAGATTGTAATTGGAAAAACAGGATTATAGAGAACAGCTTTCAAATATTGTTGCAACAGTAACAGCCACTGACCCCCAGCCATAGTCCATCTGCAGGCAACCCCAGAATATATGAGGGTGCACCTTCTGCCTGCACAACACAGTATGTGTGCAGTAAATCCTGCCTCGTGACAAATGGATCTTATCTTCTTAACATTTATCTGTACTCAGGTCTGACAAAACCAGTGTGATTTTTCATTACTCTCTAAGTAGTTCCAGTTCTACCACAGACACTTTTTCCAGATGAGTTATTGTAACATTTCCCCTCAAAATGGTCTTTAATGAAAGTGCAAACTATGATCAAAAGTTACTCTTCCAAAGGAAGTCCAGAATGTATGAGGTGATGCAATAAATTAAACCACCTTCCTTTACCATGCACTATCTGCAAATTACTTTTTCTGAAACTTTAACAACCAAAAAAAGTTTTTCTTAAACTTTTTTCTGCAAAATATGATTTATTAAGCAATAGCTCCATGCTGGTTTCCTACTTTACTTTCTAAATCTAGTTTCCCATTTTAAAGCAAACACAACAAAGCGTACTAGTGCTGATGAATGTCAAACCTGATCACGGGGAAATGTTTACAACTGAGTTGCCAGACATTCATATATATATATTGAATCAAGTACACAGTGCACGTGCGCACACACACAGAATCACTGTAACATGTGAAACTTCACTTACAATTAGAGAAATACCAATATGCACAGCAGGAGGGTGTGGGAAAACGTAACATTTGCAGCACAGAAAAAAAGATGTCCAAGGGAAAAAATAATTTCACCGTCTAATTTAATAGAAGTTGTTAGGGACAGGAGAAATCAACTCAGTATTTTATTCTTAAATTAAAACAAGCAGCTGAACTATTTCCTTGAATAAGCCAACACTACTAAGAGAATTTACAAGTATGTTCTATTTTTCTGCTGGCCAAACAGGGTAAGTAGCAGTCACAGACTGTCAGCCCAGGGTTACTCTGGACAAAAAGAAAGGTTTATATTCAATTCTGTTTACCTGCATGCTTCACTACTTTCACTATTTTCTGTATTTCCTCCCAGCTGATTACTAGTTTTAGATCCATTTTCCTGCTTTGGCTCCTGTTGATCTTCTGGCAGTAGCAGCAAGGCATTTCTTAGACAAATCGCTGCAAACTCCATGCTGGCTACAGGTATTGCTGAGGACTGCCCATCACTTAAAGACACAAAGAAATTGACCAATAAGTAGCAATCCTACTAAATTAAAAATAAAAGCAAAGCTCCAGAAATATCCGAATGAAGAGAAAACTTCACCCTAAAAATGTTAAATAACATTTTAATATACGAAGTTTAATCTATGAAGATGTAGTATCTTGTTATTTTTACATATTGAAAATACACCATGATGCCCAAACAGATTCAACCACATAATTTCTTGATTTCTTGACTTCACTTCCTGAAGTTTTATGGCAGAGTGACTAGATTCTTCCTGCATTTTTCTAACGTGGATAACTGAAAATATATATTTTAAGTGAGAAGAAGAGGACAGATTTAGCTATCTGAAAATATAAATTTCAAATAAATAAATTTTAAGCTTTAATGCTCATCTTAGTTACAATAAAGACACAGTTAGGCCCTCTGCTGGCCATCACAGAGGAGGCACAAAATGATGTTTAAGACTCACCAAGCATTTTACCGTGTCTCTCTCTTTACTACATGAATGAACAGTTATTCGACAACGGTTTAAAAACCTCTAATAAACAGATATATATCCTTAAGGAAGCTATAAACACCAAATAAATAACCCACGGAAAACATACTCACTTATAAACAACATTCTGTATGGACTGGGATGCTAGGACTATCTTACGGTGGTAGCCTTGACCTACTATAGATTGCACAATTCCCTTTTTGCTGGGAAGACCTTTAGTCTCTTGTTCTGATGTCTAAAAGGAAAAAGGAAAAAAAAAGAGCTTAAATACCAAGGCTATTGAATGAGAGCTTGACAAAATAAGTGAAAGCTGAAAGAAGACCTTGAACCCTGCTAAATATAAGAATAATGGATACAGTTTTAAATCTGAAGTACAATGAAGGATCAGACACTTTCTATTGTCTTTGTGTTGCAGAGGGGTTTTACTGCAGACAGTGTAAGCACAGATTAGTTCTGACAGCTTGTCTGATAGCCTACTGACCTAGTTTCTCCTCTGTTTTGAAAGCAAAAGAACAATGAACCAAGTCATATTAAAAGAACTGACAGGATATCTAAAAAGAAATAATTTGATCTGCCAAATAACATTCAGACTTGGCACTGTAACGCTTGCCATCTTCTCTCCCTGCTTACACAGCACTCAAAATGCTCTCTGGAAAAGCTGCTCTCAAATTGTTCCATGGGGAGCACAAAACTGAATAAAAACATATGCAAAGATATATTAAATTAACTTGTTTAATGGATTGTTGAGTATGCAGACACGTTCTGGGTGTCAAATGAACTTAAAATACCCTAATTGTGAGTCCCAAGAATTATCTCTATACCATATTTACTGGGGTATGTTTGGCTGGTTTACCACGAGCCATCTTGACTTCACTGGTAAGTTAAGCCAGTGACAAAGAGTTGCAGTTGTAAGGAAAAACTGACCCTAAATCTGGACTTTCAATAGCTATCACTTTTCAAAAAATTTATCAGAATCTATTGTAAAAATACTGACAGAGTAGCATTTACTGCCAAATAAAAAATACATACACTGAGTTTGGATATGAAGCACATATTTCAAAAAAGGTGTTTGAGATGCAGGTGTTTAAAACGGAATCTTCTTCCATTTATATCTTATAAACTAAAATACTAAAGTGGGTGAAAATTGGCTTCTGTGAAATTGCTTTTCTGCATGGTGTTCAGAGCATAAATATTAATCCATACTTAGACATAAAGGAATATTATTGCAAATTGAGTTACAAGGTCAAATTAAACACACTATTGATTTTAAGGCCTCACTTGTCATGTTGCAAATCTAACAATATAAAGACACTTCCTCTTTACCTTTAATATTAACAGCATCCAAAGTTAATTTTTTTCTTCCAAGATTACAAATTTAGGGAACAACAAGCTGTTTTTTGGACATGAATTCAAGCTCTCTGGTACACCACAACATCCTAACTGTAGCAGGAAGAAAGCCTCAGGAGCCTGGCATAATCTGCTACTTTGGCTAGTCTGCAGTAAATTGGGAAGTGCCCCATAAGGATCTGTATTTCCCTTTTTCAGACTGCTAAATACTGCCCTTGTAAATGGAATCCTAGCTTTGGGGTTTTGCCACAAAACCTAAGCTAATCCACTCTCTCATACTCAGCTTTTCATTAGAGATGATCAGATGTATCTTTTTTATCTATGTGTGACTTGTACCCAGTAGGATTGGTACAGAAAATTGCAAAATTAGTATGAAGAAAGCTGTTCTTCCTGCATTTGATGTGCTTTATAAAACTCAGGCAATCTGACAAGTAGCACAATACAGAATCACGTTCAGTCCAGTTTTGACCCAACACTCTTGAATCTTCAGTACTCTGCCTCTGAAATGGGTATACCAAGCAGACCTCTGCTATAAACTTGTGAGTATCTTAAGTTTTCTGAAATAAGAGATACCAAAATATTGAGTACTATTCAAATTCCCAAGGGAAAAGTTCTGAATTTTGGATTTGAAAGTATTTAGATAGTGTGCAGTAAATAAATGCACAGAGGCCACCCAGAGAGGAAAAACAGAGATAATTCAGGGGTGAAGGGGAAATAGAGTGACTATAGCTATCTGTTCAATTGATCCCGCACATCCTGTGTAAGGACTGAAATGGGCATACTGTGGAAATTACTGCATTGGATTATGCAATTACAGATTACATCATCACTCCCCCACACTTAAGAGGTGAATTACAGTTTTACAGGGAATCAAGTATATCTTAATTTCACAGATGCACTATTTAGGTGCAGTTTTTTCTTCTAAGAGCAAACGATCCTGTCCTCAGCCCTCTGAATTTTATCATATGTGTTTATCCTAAACATACATGGATGAACAGGTTGAAAACAAGATGCCCCAGAGGACATGCAATATGCCTGCCATCAGCAGGTTTCCACCAACTTCGCCATGAGAAGGTGAAGACATAGCAGTTAGAGATTCAGTTCCCCAGCACCTGTGATCACAACAGCTTCAGGATGGAGAAGGCTGACCTCTGTGTCCTCAGCCTCTGTCACTTTCAAGCTACCCACACTACAAAGTCTCATCCTTCTCAATCTCTAGTGGCAAATGAGTGAGGAAACAATAAAACTTAAGATACGAGCTTTGGCTGCATGAAGAGAAAAAGACCACATGCAGAGCTCCCTTAACCACTTGCAGCTCCAGATTAAACACATAAATATACATATACACAAAAAATAATGTGGATTTACAGAGGTGCTACAACATCAGGCCTTCAAAACACACAGCTTAACTCTAGGTATTAATTCTACCTTTCTGTAGCCACATGCCATTCTTGAGAAGAATTTTCAAAAGCTACTTACCCCTTTATTGGCAGCAATGCAGCATTCTGCTATTCTCAGCCACAGACGAGGGTTTGAGTGATAAACCTGGACTGCCTCAATCAGGCATTCAAAGGCAGCTAGGGGCCTCCCAATATGCAAGAGCTGAATTCCACAGTTATAGAGCAACTCATATCGTTTGTTAGTCAGTAGTGTACACATGGGTCTCCCTGAAAATTTTTTACCTGCAGAAAAGGATTACATCATATTGGATGTGCAGCTCAGGAGAGCACAAAACTCTAAGAGGAAGAGGGAAGCTGTGAGAAACACTCCAAAGCTACCAAAACCCCCTTTCATTGCTGAAATCCACTAGCCTCCCTCTGTAAATAAATTCCTTTCACATCAAAACTGATTTCAAAGACAAATTATTGCATTCTTAAAAAAGATTGAAGTATATTATATACTAATCTCATATGTTCCTTATCACACAAGGTAAGTGTTATGTAAGAATACTGAATCCCAGATTTGTGAGAATACACATCTACACACATTCCAGAGAATACAGATTCCAGAAGAAAACCACTTTGCTGTTAACTAGCATAAAATGCTTTCTGTCTTCACATTAATACACAAGGCTGCACTAAGGTCCAAGGGAGAAATATGAAAAACAATAAAATGCCTGATAGTAAGTAGATTTTAAAGAAAACAAGAAATGAAAACAATTATGACTTCATCAACAAATGAAGAAGACTGTGTGACGAGGCCCTGTATAGTCAGATAGGAGAGGTCTCACATTCACAAGCCCTGGTCCTGCTATCTGGGACAACACAGAAGGGCATAAACAATCCAGGAGACTCTTGGAATGTGTTTATGATAACTTCTTTCTCCAAGTGTTGGAGGAGCCAATGAGAAGAGGTGATATGCTGGACTTTGTTCACACCAACAAGGAGGGGCTGGTTAGGACTGTGAAATAGTAGAGTTGAAGATCCTTAGGACAGCAAGAAGTGTGCACAGCAAGCTCACTACACTGGACTTCAGGAGAGCAGACTTTGGCATCTTTGGGGGTCTGATTGGTACAATACCATGGGACAAAGCCCTGAAGAAAGGGCCTCTTGGGAAGAGGAGCCCAAGAAAGCTCATTAATATTCAAGGATCACCTCTTCCAAGCTCAGGAGTGATGCATCCCAACAAAGAAGTCAGGAAAAAATGCCAGGAGGCCTCATGAGCAAGGAGCTCCTAGACAAACCCAAATACAAAAAGAAAGTCTACAAAGGGTGGAAGCAAGGACCAGTAACTTGGGAGGAATACAGAGAAACTGAGCAACCAGGGATCAGATTGCTAAAGCCCTGACAGGATTAAATCTGACCAGGGACATCAACGGCAACAACAAAAGCTTCTACAGGTATGTTGGTGATAAAAGGGAGACCGAGGGAAAGTGTGGCCCCCCTCCACAAGGAAAGAGGAGACCTGGTCACCCAGAGCACGGACAAGGCCTCCCTTCATGCCCTGATGATTCAACACAGTGTTAGCAGGACTATAGGTCCTGCAAAACAGGTCACAAAAACTTTATTTTGTCATACCTCCCTAACTGATGGACCAAGTCTATAAATGAGAGAGAAGTGATTGTCCCAGCACCAGAGTACATCAAGAAAAACAAAAAAATAAAGAACATATTTAATCATCGTCATGTATTTCTGGGAACAGCAACTATATTCTTACATCAGGTTATCATCAAAATTCTCACCCTTCTTACCCTGTCCTCCACAAAGAGATGGATGGGGAATTTTGTTGATAATGACTCAAACCTTTGGTCCTCTATTTCCTTGATTTGCCCATTCCTCTTCCACGATCTGTTTGAATCTCCTGCTTACCTGGATCCGAGCTGCCCGTTCCTAGCTGTGCACATGCATTATCATTTTCTTGCAAGGCTTTTTTAAAGTAAAAAATTCCTAAATTGTGCTTTCCCATTGCAAAGTGGATGCAGCCAAGATTGTTCCAGAACATACACCTTAAGCATTCACCTGACAGAAGAAAAGACCATTTTCAGAAAGTGAAAGTTGTTGCTAAGCCCATTAAATGCTCCAACCACTCTCTCATGGGTCAGCATATTATGGCAGTCTATTAAACATGTTTTTCAGGGAGGTGTTCATGGATGATGGTGTTATATCCTATATGACATACACAGATACATATATATGCCAACCTAACCATACAAGCAGGAAATGCACTCTTCTTTCTAAACATTTGATGTTCAGGTAACACTGTAAGAGGTTCTTTCTCAATAATAAAAGGACAAAAAATGAAACTTTTCACTTATCTGCTGGTGACTAAAGTTTTACAGGGTTAACATGGATAATAAGGAAAAGAGAAAAAAAACCCCACCCTATAAATCCAAATAACCAGATGATTAGCAAATTAAACAGACATTATTTCAGTCGTAGCCTAGGAAGACCACTGAACATTATACTGTGAAAAAAAGCTAATGCAAAAAAGTTACATGACTGTAAAGTTTTCAAAAAAATTTTAGAGTCATAAAGAGAACTTTAAGCACATAAATTGCCAGAAAGGTCTCTGTTCTAGATCTAGTAAGTTGCCTTTTGTTTCATTTCTTAATTAAGAGACTCGATTATGAGCCTTGCAAATAGAACACTTATACCTTCACAAATTCATTTTCCTAGACAATCACAGCCTTATGTAGAAGAATGTTCAATGAAAAACACCACAGTGTTACATGAAAGAGCACAAGAAAAAAGATAAAACACGTCCAGCATGTAAACCCATTACTTTCAGGGCTGACTCTGTTAAGTCATCATTAATGTCCTTAAAATTAATATCAACAGTAGTCCTATCAAGTAGTCCTATTACACTAGACACTGAAGTATCTTCAGGATGAAGGGTTTTTATTTTACCTGTTTTCATGAAGCCTGGATGTTCAGCAATGTTGGCACTGTTTAAGAGTTTGACAGCTTTACGGTAATTGCCTCTCAAATATTCAAAATTGCTCTTAAGAAACAGGGAAGGAGCTGACTGTGAAGGAGAAAACAATAGTTAGTTATCTCTTGGTTGATGATTTCTACTGCTAGTGTTAGATCACTCCACAAACTTGCCTCCTCTGCCATTTTAAAAATAAATGGGTTTAGGCCATAATACTTCCAAGAATTCTTCTTTCTTCTTCTACTTTCAAGCCATGGAAATGGCTAAGGGCAGAGGATCTCTAACCTGCCTTCTAATACCTTCCTCCACACACTTCCCCTCCCTGCAGAGTTCCTCCTAGGCTGTAATCTTCCTGGTGTGCCAACAGAGATCTCATGATCCAGAAGGTTTTCTGTTAAACTTGCTTTCCAGCAAGACATAAGCCTCCCAAAAACATCAACAAAAAGAAAAAAAAAAACCCCAAAAAATGCCCACATATCCCAGATTTAATCTTTTATAAACTGGTTTAAACCACCAATTACATCAAAGTTTGTAATATGCATAACATCTACAGTAAATTAAAAATTGTTTCATTTCAATTATAAAGAATGCCGAGCCTGTTTATTATATAGTGTTTCACTGTTATTTTGGCACCACTAAGTGCATTTTTTTAGCAACTGAAAACAGCACAAATAAGAAAATTCTACATTAATTACATCTACAGAGAGATTACAAACCCAACTGACTACCTAAAGCATTACTTCAAACATCCACCCTCAATAAGACCTTTTTTTGTAAAGAACATTAACAAATTCAGTTTTAAGATACAGAATTTATCTAGATTTGAAAAACGATAGTCTTAAGAATACTTACATTCCCAGCTGTATTCATAACAGACTTGATCTCCCTTTTGCATGCTTTTAGTGACTTCATCTGGATGTAGGCTCTCACCTTATACTGTTAAAAAAATAATTTGTTAAATAATATACAATAATTTCTGCAGGTCTGCAAGACAAACTGTATCTAGATATTTACTGCAGAATATTTTATGTACATCTTTAAAATAGGTAATAAAAAGCTGTTCTAAAAGTCTTCATAAAAAAGAAATTCTATTCAGACTCTAAACACCACATTTATAGGGTTTGTATTTACAATAAGCAGATGAACATTTTGTTCAATGGTCAACAGCTGCTCCATATTCAAACACAGGTATGAGCACTTAAAATGACAAACTAATTAAAATAATATAACATCTTAATCCCAGACATTTACCTACTAAACTGAAAACACCAGTAAGTGAATGCTAACAGAGAAGCACTCTGATTCTTCACATATTTTTCAACAGAACAGTATGGTGAAATAAAACCTTGGCTGATTTAGACTGCTGGGGGTTGAACAGACAAATTCAATGCAGAGCACTCCCATGCAAAGAAATTGTAATAACATGCAAGGACTGAAATGGAGGGGAGGAAGGGTCTTAGGTCAGCTTTTCCTGTACATGGATCTTACAAAAAAGGAAGACTTAGATAAATTCATTGTTTTGTTTTACACCAAGGAGAGAGAAAGCATCATAATTTGGGCTGAACTAGTTTTGAAGGAGATGGCACTCAGATTTAAAAAAAACTTGAAGTAATGTTCTTGTATAAATAACATGCAGACCCTTACCTGATGTATCTTAGATTTCGCAACTTCTATTAAAGCTCCACTTTCAGCTTTTTGATTTGAGGAATCTTTATTAGTATTATTACCTGACTGTCAAAACAAAAAAAGGAAGTGTTACTCTTAGTCACCGTTTAAATTCAGTTGACAGATTGAACTAGTATGAAGAAAAGTAAGTATTTAATAGTATTTCACAGTATTTAATATCAAAATATACACATCCCACCAGAAACTAACTTGAGTTTAACAGTCAAAATCCACGAACGACACCAGCCTACGAAGAGCTGAATTCTGTACTAACATTAGTGTTACATTATGTTGCTCTGCAGTTAAGAATTCTTTTGCCTAGCAGGATGACATGCACATTCTGGAATACCTCTTTAATATTTCCTTCAGTAGAATTACTATACACTTAAACGGAGAATATTTTATCTTAAGTGTGACATTCCATCAAGAGGAAAACACTGAAATGCCCTGTCTTCACTTCCAAGCCACTACTGATTCTACTGATTTTTCCAAAAGGCACAGGAAAGATTTCATTTGAAAGTATGCCTCATACTTCCAGATACTATTTAAAAAAGATACTTCATTTCCCATCCTATGCTATGCCATTGCAGTTCCTCTGTCACTGACTTCCCTTTCAAACTTAGGGTCTCATATGGTCATAATCAAAGACAATTTTTGACCCTGAAGACACCTGTATTTCCAATGCAAGTCTCTGACTGAAGAAAGACATCTTAGCTCCCTGGAGTAGGAGAAAAGGGTGAAAGAGAGGGAATATACAGATGCTGTACACAATTAACTCAGCTACTAACATATTTAAGCTATTGTCTAAAGTTACAGGTGATCTAACATAGTTTCATAATTCAGAAGTATTTTAAAATACTAATTTTGGATTTAGCTAAAGCATACTTCTGATAAAGATCAAGTGGCATTTGTATGATTTTAAGCTTACCTCATTTTTTCCATTCTTGCTGTTATTGTTGCCCTGTGAAATCATTTTTTCCAGAACAGCAAGCAGATGCAAGGCTTTCTCAGCTTGGTAAGTTAACAGGTATAAGTCTACAAGCAAGAAGCACACAGCCTGGGCAAACTTCTCTTCTGTGAAAAGCAAAGAAGAAAAAAATTACTTTACAGCTCTAATACCAATCCCTCCAAACATGGCTGGAAAAAAAAATTACTATAAAGCGCCATCTATGCAACATTATGAGAAAAATCAATATATTACATAAGAAAAAATAATGCAGCCATCTCCAACCCACAGCTAAGTACATACACCAAATAGAAAGCTCATTCATTCAAATGGCATCAGCACAAAAGCATAGACTAAAGACAGCTTAACAAGTATTTCATGTTCTTAGCTTTTGAGAACTGATCTAAGCAGATCAGCACCAAAGATGCAGCATCTAAACAGACACAGCCGTATGCAGATGTAGAATCCCACAGAATGCAAAGAGATTCTGTACAAACACATCTCTGCTTGGCTGACTTCACAGAGTAAGTGCCAATTATGCATATTGAAAACTGGGAGGAATTGAAGGGAAAACACAGTAGCATTTACTTAATTTACCAAGACACATACATACATCCTTCAGCCTTCTCACTTCTAAAATTTAACAAGGATTATGAAATTATTTCACATAAGTATGGCAATTCCACTACACAAAGTATCATAGCTCATAAAAGCTGCAGACTTTGTATTCAGATATAAGCACATACAATTATGTATTACCTAATACAGGTATTTAAAAATGAGTGCCCTGAAAAATAGACACCCACCTGTGAAGTTGCAGGATGACTCAAAACATTAGATTTAAAATAATTTCATTAGCTTGCCCGTATTATTCACATAAATACCTTCTCAAGTTGAAAAAATCCATTTCAGTTTCATTGCACTTGTCTGCTAAAGCTCTCTGAAGTACCTTCCCCCAAATTCGCTTGCTGTCCTTGATATAAGTAAAACATATTCTTCATTCCAAAGCCTACCTAATTTCTTAAAAGTGTATTAGACTAATTACAAATCACTTGTATGATAGTGAAAAAGACTAAATTGTCTTTCTGCAGTTCTTGCATGAACAAGATTCTTCTTTCTGCCTACATACCAAAAGGCTCTATGAACTGGTACAGCTTCTCCCCAACTGATATAGCTTCAGTATACTGACGCAGATGGTACAGGATAACAGCTTGATTGTAGTACAGCATACTGTTCTCAACATCATCCAAACCATCCATTTCTTCAACAACAGAGTGAACCTGAAAAAACCCCACTTGTTTCATTAAACTTTTATTACCTATGATTTTAAAGTACCAGGTATTATAAAAAAAAAAAAACAACTCCAAAGCTATGAATTTCTCTAAAGGTAGATTATGCCTTACTGACCTAATAAACTTCATTGTTGTTGCACATAAACACAGCAAAAAAACATACAACGAAATATAAAGTTGTCAATTGAGTAGTAAGGTAATATTTTCACTTTTTTATTATTTCACAAACTATTCCAGTTTAAGGAACTTTCTACTGAAAAAACAGAGCAGGTCCTTCTATTGTTATAATCTCACACCAGTTTCAACAACAGTTAAAAATGCAACTACAAAAACTGTCCTACAAGATAAACTGTCTCAGATGTTTAAAAGTAATGTTACTTTCTTATTTTATTAAATCTAAGGGACAAGGGGCAGAAGTTTTACTCCTACTTCACTGAAAGATCCCACCACCATTAATACTACTCAAAAACAAGTCACAACCATGTCAATACGTTTGCATTACCTGGTTTTTCAGCTGGTTAAGGGTTTGTCTCAAATTGTCTGTGGTAGTCTGATTACTTTTACAGAACTCTGCAACAGCAGTATTCAAAGTTATTTTGTAGTCATCTTTGTTTATGTCTTGAAGGGTATTTAGGTGTTGTAAACAAGCATCATAGTTTCCAGCCTGTAAATTACACACATACCAGAAACATGCATTAGAAGATACAGTCTTTCCTTTATCAAAACAAGTGAACTAAATGTCTATACACACACTTCATTATTTATGCAGATTAACATGGATGAGAAGCAAGGCTAAATGTTGAAGCCATATCCAAACTTCAAAAATAATTTGGTGGAGTAAGGATAAATCAAGTAGCTGATTATTATTAACAGATGTTTCCATGAAAAGTGTTATTTCTCTTATCCTATTAAGTTTCGAGACTCTGTTTTCTCAGTTTGCACAATTTTTCCCCATTTTATGAACATTGAGCAGCTGCAGTTGCTTACACAAGTTCCAGCCCAACATTTTATGTTCATTCTTCAGTTCATGTGGATATATAGTGATTTACAATTTGATCTATGGAGGTTAGCTCAAGAGAGATTGGAAAAAGAAAGTGTCACTTTCCCAGAATAGGTTTAAAAAACATTTTTACAAGCTTTAGCTGTTGGATGAAGTATTCAATCACCTACGCATGCCTAAACAGAAACTAGGAGCCAAGCATGATGCTCCACTGATGTGTGATTTAATAGAAAAATCCCTTTCTTTGACCTCAGGAATAAACAAGGACTTCAGAGTCACGCACCTCTGCTGCTTTCAGTTTTGGTCTTTTCTGTGTTGGTAGAGGAGGAATTTAGTGGCATCAAGGAATGAAAGAGAACTCCTGACTCTTTCAACTACATTAAGCCTAGATGATACTTCACTTTCAACTGCTCAATTCCTACACAGAAATAATCACATTCACCTCTTCCATATCAGAGTTACTTCCAATCTGGTCCGACAGATAAGCAGATGCATTTCCATCTCTGTCAATGGTTCACACCCAAAAGCTAAGCTCTTGAGTACCACCCTCCACTTACTCCTCCTTTTCAGGTGCTGTTCAATGGAGCTTCTCCTGGGCTCCTGAGTAACTTCATATTAAGGGCAGAATACAACAGAGAAGGGCTCTGGCGTCCTTCTGCTCTTCCCAAGAACGTTGCCATTCTGCAGCTACTTTCCACTGAACCGTTCCAGTTCCTTCAGTCTCCCATGAAAGCACAGTTATACAACATAGAGAGATGTAGCAGGACATTGACACGTTTTCACAACTCTAGGCACCAACAGCATGGATTGCCTTGATCATGTGCACAAACACAGGGACTTGCAATTCAACCGCTGGCATGCTCTTTAGTTGAGACAGTTCATCTCCCAGGGATTCTCTTCCTGTGCTCACACTTGGAGCTCCTCTTCAACAGGAGCTTTCAGATCACAGCAACAAGGCTTCTAACCATGGCTGGACTACAAAACTTGAACCTTTAAATGCTCAGCTTATTTTGTGATGTTCTTCATCAGTCAACAGTCCTTTATGCCACTCTACTAGACAGGATCTAGAATATAATACCCAATTTTGTAGGAATTCTATCAAGACTGAAACTGGAAGTGCAATATGATAAAGCAGCAGGCAATGCATTCCACAATGCTATTTGGAGCTACTCAATAGCAAGAAAATTGGCAAACAAGGCACCAAATTAATTCTGCTCACATCTATTGCCACCTCACTCCATGAATTCAGGGAGTTCTTAAAGCAAGAAGAAACATGACAAGACAAACCAGATACACTAGACCAGTATAAAAGTAAAGATGAAGTCATTAGCAGATCAAAAATATTTTAGGCATTTAGATGTGTGGGCAAGGTAGAAAACAAACAACTCTCTTATGTGTCTTCAGTTCTCAGGATCAAATGCCAGCGATAAAAATGTTACTGAAAAAGAGTAGTTCAGCTAGACAGCATTCAAGAAGACATCAGTGAACATCAGCTGTCAGTGTAAGAACCAACCACATGCAGGTCATGTAACAACATGAGTGGAACACTGAAGCAAGAATCTCCAAAGACAGCACTTAAACTCTTCCCTCATCTATTTCACAAATTTGAAACTGAATTTAAAGCAAGGCATTTTGGAGACAGAGATACAACAAATGAAAGGAAAAGCCATTACATTTCTTGTCACACTACATAAAATTAGGAGACAATATGAAGAAAGAAATAAACTGAAAGACCTAGTACCTGAACTTTTAACACAGAAGAAAAAATCTTCCAAGAAACACAGAACAAGTAGTAAATACTGCCTATAGGTGTTATGCATTCAGAAATATGTTTTAATGTAAAGTGACATAGCATTATACAGAACTTTTTGTGTAAGAATATAGCATGATGCTAAAACACAAAAGGGTTTGTTTCATTGCTGTTTTTTAAATACATGTGCTTCCTTTAAACACTAACACAACATTTTTAGCTTGATGTGATAAATTCTTCAGAGATATCATGCATTTCCAATGCTGATGCAGAATAGCAGCCTGCTTCTTCCAATTAACTCATCATATAGCTTTTAAGGTTACTGATTTCTGAGAATCAAGACTAAAAGTGCTCTTGTTCAAGTATCCTGTTCAGTCTTCTCACATCACAGCAGATACAAAATGCATGTGCTGTCTTTATAACACAACTAGTGCTAGTTTTAAACATCCTCTCAATGTATTTGCAACAGTATTAAGAAAACAGGAAAAACAATTACACAGGCCCATTTAGCAGTAATGTGGTAACTTAGAAGTCTGAGAGTTTGACTTTGTCTTACCTGAAAAGCTTGTAATGCACTGCTCGACAATTCCTTTTCCTGATCAGTAATCCCAGAAGTACCCGCTCCTTCATGTTTCTCAGCACCTTGATCTGTAAAGCAGACAAAAGATTACAACAAAGCTTGCAAGTGTGATGACAGCTGTGCAGCTTAAAAACTTTGTTTCTTCCAGTTCTGAAGGTCCTCCTGCCAACACAAGTAATTTTCCAGATAACTGTAGCAGTGTCCCTACTACACTATCTATATCCCAAGTTACATCTGCTACCACAATATCCCCAGTTATTCTGTACTCCTAGCAAATTCTTCTCCATAAAATGTAAATTACAGTGCTCAATGCATAACCAAAGTCCTGCAAGTTAACTGACAACCCATACATTTTAGATTTCTCTTTAAAGCTGCAACCATACACTAGGATTCTTACTTTGCTCAAAAGTCAGCAGTGAAGGCCATGTATCATAAAATATGTACAACAGTGGGTTAGATGAAAACACACACAAAATCCTGCATACTGCTTCCTAAACAGCAAGAAAGGGATATTCTAGGGTGCAACAAAAACCAGAGTAAACACTGGAACTTCCACACAGCTCTCTATTTTGGAAGAATATCTCCCCAAATACGAGGCTGCAATTGAAACATCATTGTTAATAATCACTGACAGACCTGAGATATATATTTAAAAACCTCTCTATACTTTTACATTCTTCGATGTACTCCACCAAATGTTGTCTGGTTATTATATTGCAAGGCACAAGTAAATGCCGCCTGTTAACTTTTTCAGCCTCACTCCAAATCCTACAGATCTTCCTTTGAATCACCCCTCTTCCAATGCAAGCAGGAGCAGCTTATTCTCCACCTTCCTCGTATTTTTTCCCCAGAATCTTCTCCAGTTCTACTACACCCTTTTCCAGATTAAGACAAGAACAATATGTAGCAACTATGATGGTAGCCCCTTTATGCATTTATATAGCAATGTAATAAGGTTTTGTCTTCAATTTTTTCCATAGAAATCCTAATGATTTATGCTACAGTCACTATTGAGCATATTTTTCAGAAATAAGTCTACTAAATCCTTTTGTCATCATGTAATTAAGAATTCTGTGAAGTTGCATTAAAAAGCACAGTACAGACATTCCATGTCAAAGAAGCTGAAAAAAAAAACCCCACTAAGCCCTCCCTTGTGCTGAACACAAACTACTGAGGAAAAATAAAACAACCACCACACCGGACAGAGTATTTCTAGGACCACTAATTAATGTGCTAGAACACACAAAAACCATTTCATGTTTTTGAAACAAAGACTTTATAAACCAGCAATGGTTTCCACTTCTGCAGAAAATTATTTCTTGAATTTCTCAGTGGAAGATCTGCTCTAACATACCTTTTGCTATCTTAATAGACTATGTAGGCTTTGTAAACTCAATGTCTGCTTTCTCTTCGCTATAATGCAGAGATATAATCCAAACTCTGCTGATTTTGTTTTCACTTTGAACAAATGAAAACACTTAGCTGTGAGCTCCTCTGCAAAATCCATTTCCCAGAATCACCAATATATCTGGATCTTCTACTACTGACCATGAAAATTTACAAATAGAATACAACAATCATAAGGGGCAGCCAAACCTCAGAAGATTCATCCATTAACAACCTCAGTAAGAACAAAACAGACTTAGTAATCTATTAAGTTTACACCTGTTGCTGGGAAATAGTGAGATTCCTTCCACCTGCTATAACACTATTACCCCGTGCAATAACACATTTGAGCAAGAATTGTAAATACTTGGTTGTGACTTTCATCCTGCATTAAGATGTCAATAAAGTAGAGATTTTAAAATCTCAACAGATCTTACACCAGCAAGAATAACCTACTGGCATTTAGATAAATTCAGGGTTCAGCAGTTTCAGTACTCTGGAGGGATGGATCCTCAGGGGCCTACACCTGCTATGAAATCTGACGACACCACTTGCACTGCCTTGCCCTTGAAAAGGAAAGGCAAAAGAGAAATTTAAACCACAAAAAAGCTCAGAACATTTTTGATGTGCCAAAGGCTTTCCACAGCAAAAGAGGAGAGAACACGAAGCACCTCTGCTTCTACCTAAATATAGCACAGATCTGATTCCAGCTCTAAACCTTGTGATTATACAGATGAACCGAAAGCTCTCGCTCTCCGAGGATCTCTGGAACAGCAGCAAATAAGCAAATGCATCTTCCCTCAAACTTTCACACTAACAGGGGCATTATCTGCTCTATTTGCTCAGCATACCTGTCAGATTGTGCTGGTAAAGGTAACCACAGTGCAGAGCCTTGAGACTCTAAAGCTTTTGAACCGGGTAACGCTCAGTCTGATCAGGTTCCTCACCTACAGGTTTACCTAGCAGAGAGCCATCAACTACCACGTGCATTACTGATTACTGCCTTTGTACGCAGGTTTGTCAGACCAGCATCTCAAAGGAAGTCTGAATTCTGAAGTAAAATGTCTTCAGTGAAGCGACTGATAAACCAAGAGACACTTGTCTAAGGTCTGCAATAAAAACTGCTTACATAGCTTGGTTGATGTAATTCCTAATGAAAAATCAGGACAGGTCTTCAAATTTCACTGTCTCTCTAAGTTAGTTGGTACATTAAAGAAACACAAACAAACACAAAACATAAAATGAAACTGGGGACTACTTTAAGCAAAACCAGAGCTGTCCCTGAAATCCGATCAACTGCACCTACTACCACTCAGTAAACAAAGCAGGTTTGTGAAACCTGAACTGGAAGCTTATCAAGAAAATAAAACTTCAGTCCAGCTGATGTAGTTCACAGCATAGCTCCTTCCTTTGAAAAAAGCCCAACTAACCACTTTGGCTACTCTTTACCCTTTTTGTCCAAACACATCCAAAATTTGTTAAAGACCTAAAAGCCACTCCAGTCTAATGTAATACTGCCATTCTTGTTTAGACTGGGATCTACTGCTTCAGCTGATCTTTGTCATCAAGAGATCCCTCCTAGAGGAGTCACCTGAAAGCTGGCTGGCACAAGATACTGAACAGAACCCACCCATTCCACTGAAATGGTGCAGGGGGGGAAAGTGCTCCCGAGCTCTTGGCTGCAAACGTCTATCCTAGTGCTTGCAAATAAAGCTGTCACTTCCATGTTCCTTGAAGCATTTGAAAGTGAAACAGGTAGGAAAATTGTTCCCTGGCAAAAGACACAGCATGCCCCTTGCTCACTTGGGCCCCTGTGACCTTTGGCATTCTTGCAGAAGCCCATGGTGTGGGTAACACATGGCACGCCTGTCACCTCCAACATGCTCCCATCCGTACAGCAGCCATAATAATCAGCTGAAATATCCAAAGCAGTGCAGATTCTCTACTTCACAAGTGAGAGAACTTGATTTATCTCTGTAATTTGTATTTAAATATGGACCTGTTCGTTTAACTTTTCATTTGTCCAACCTTCATGAGTACAGTCCAACTGTAAAACTTGTGTAGGCGCATGATGAGGAGTACAAGGGGCAACATGGAAAAGGGTATAAAAATCAACCACTCAGATTTTGACCTGGAGGAAGATGCTGCACTAAGTTGGAAGTTAAAGAATCAAGCCAGGAATTATCTTCCTAGCTATTGATCCTGGGGCTGAGCAGCAGAAACACTGTGTCACGGAGGCTGGTTTTCTTTGTACAAGCAGGAAGCTGCTCCTGCTGGAGACGGTACATCGTGGTGGATGGCAGGACTTCAGGAAAACTGGCTCTAGAGGAGGAGAACAAGGAAAAGTATGAGACTGCCACCTGAAAAGGAAGATTGCTCTCCTCATGGGTTTGCTGCCAGGATTTCATAAAAGCAACAAGAAGTCACATCTCCCACACAGACACACCTGAAGACACCTGAGACTGACTGCAATCATTATCCTTCTCATACCTGTTCTCCAAGGACTTCTGTTCCTGAGCTCTCTTGTTCTTACACCCTGTGAATTACATCTTGCATGAACTGTGCTGTTGAACACCAGAGCACCTCTGGAAATACTTTTAATATCCAAACCCTACAGGCAGAAGGATAATCTCTTTCTTGAAAGAGGAGGAATCTATCACGTGATTCTTGCTGCAAAAGAATTTTGAAGGGTATGAAGCCCAGCCAGTGTCCAGCCATTACAAGATAACAGTTTGTGGCACCAAGATTTACATTTTAATTTTTGTATGAAACCCTTCACTTCCAATATAGATATACTAGACTTCTCTGATGCTGTGCAATAAAAAGCAAACACTTCTCAGTGGAAAGCTACCTCTAGCTCTCTGCTATGAACAAGTGCAACAGGTAGACTATCTTGCCATAGCTCACATCTTTGATTTATTTGGCACACACTTTTAAGAAAATAAAACTGAAAAGTTCCATCAACACTTCAAAGAACATCAACAAAAGATATTAAAAACTTGATGCAATTTTTTTTCTTGTAGTTTAGCAGCCACTTACAGTACTTATAAATAAACACATGATAGTTTAGTAAACATCACTCAGTATAGTATAGTTATTTTTCCTGTAATTTTTTTTCCAGATACTGAGGCATTTCATATTTAGCATCCAGAGAAAAAAATGCCTAAGGTGATTTTATATAATGCTCCCACCACATAAAAACAACCAGAAAAAAAAGGTGACCAGAAACAGGACCCGAGGGAATGGCATGAAGCTGTGTATGGGAGGTTTAGGTTGAATATTAGGAAAAGGTTCTTCATTCAGAGGGTGTTTGGGCACTGGAATGGGTTCCCCACTTGGCACCAAGCCTGACAGAGTTCAAGAAATGTTTGGAAAACACTCACAGGCATGTGGTGTGATTTTTAGAGATGTGCTGTGCAGGGCCAGGAACTGGAATTTGCTAATCTTGATCAGTCCCTTCCAACTCAGGCTATCCTACACTTCTATTAAGTAGAATTATACAATTCTAGAAGTAAGGCTTTTCTCCACATCGTCCTCTTCTCCTTCCCCCCGCGAGCTGCCATCTGATGGAATGACCTTTCCTGCAAAGAAGACTGTTTGCACCATGGGGAGTTGTACAGGAGATGGACAAGCAGTATTCATCAGTGCTACACAGCAACTGTATTTGAGATTTATTCTGTCTGTTTACCAGAATACGGCTTATTTTTTAGTCTCGGTGATTTCTCTCTGCAGTGTGCCTTCAGTGAGGACCCACTCATCCCCTGAAACCAAAGCAGCATCCCTGAGGGAATGAGACTGAACTCCAGCGATCAAGCAGCACCACCAAGAGTTATAACCTCCCTCGTACCTTTTGCATACCCCAGTTTAACAAATTAACCCAGAACTTCGACTTTTGTAGAGGTTACTAAGCTCTGGGAAAGAACCCCCGGGCCCCCCCGCCAATACGTCCATAGGGCCCTCCCCACCGAGCCCTTCCCGGCCAGGAGGGGGCAACAGCTCGGCGCCGCTTGCCGAGGGCACGGAGAGCCCCGTCCGCACACTGCCCAGCCGGTGACCCGGCAGGTGTCACAGGGGCCCCTCACAGCGGCCCCGCGCCCGCCGGACAGCGGGGCACTGCCTCCTCGGCGGAAGGACACGGCACACGGGCGGA
>VZRQ01009254.1:1028319-1054010 GCA_013397975.1 Machaerirhynchus nigripectus | reverse complement strand
CGCCGCCGCCGCCGCTGCTGCCCTGCGCGCACCGGGCCCGCCCCGCTGGTTGCGCCGCCCGCCCCGATTCGCCCGCCGCTTCCGGGTTCCCGGCGCGCCCGCGACGTCCGGTCGTTGCCGGGGCACCGCGGATGTGACGCCAGGACGCCGCGGGGGGCAGGGGGAGGTGAGCGAGGCGAGCCCGCCATGTTGGCGTGTGAGGGCCCGCCGTGGGCACTGCTCACTGGCAGCTGCCGGCCGCTGTCTCGAACGGGTTTTGTCCTTTTTGCCCGGTTCAGACGTGCCAGCCCTCATCAATGTGGGTAAATATCGAAAGGTGGGGTGCTAAGAGGATGGATCCAGGCTCTGTTCGGTGGTGCTAACGAATAGGACAAGAGGCAACGGGCAGAAACCCATCCATGGGAAGTTTCACCTGAACATGAAGGTGAAACGTCTTTACTGCGCAAGTGTCCGAGCACTGGAACAGATTGTCCAGAGGGGTTGTGGAGTCTCTCTCACTGGAGATACTCAGGAATACTCTGGACACAATCCTGTGTAATATCTGTAGGATGGTCCTGCTTGAGCAGGGAGGTTGGACCAGCTGACCCACTTTGGTCTGTTCCGACCTGACCCATTCTGTTATCCCCTCTGGAGCAATAACGGTGAGCTGGGAGCTTCTGTTCAATATATTCCCTAGTTTATGTGGATTATCAGGCAGACTCTCTAATGTGTTGTTAAGGTGCTTCTCACCATACTAATTAATGGCAATAAGTGCCCGGTGCAGGTTTAGTGCTTGCATCCTGCATTCCTTCCTAAGTGGCTGTTTGGGCACTGGAGACCTGAAGGCTGGGTGAGGGGACAAAACCCTCGTCAGACTGAAGACCCCAATTAGCCTTTGTTATGGTCGTCATTATATTTCTCATTAAAGTAACAGGCATGGGATAAATGGCACTGGCAAAGTCATGAATATCAAAGATTCTTAAATGTATGTGTCCAGTTCCAGGCCCCTCAATTCCAGAAGGACAGAAAGGTGCTGGAGTGGTTCCAGAGAAGGGCAGCGAAGTTGGTGACGGGTCTAGAGGGTAATGAGGGGTGGCTGAGGGAGCCAGGGTTGTTTATCCTGGAGAAAAGGAGGCTCAGGGGTGACCTTATCACTCTCAGCAATTGCCTAAAAGGAGGGTGTAGTGAAGTAGAGGTCAGGCTCTTCTCCTGGGCAACCAGTGACAGGATGAGAGGACATAGCCTCAAGCTGTGCCAGGGGATGTTGGGCATCAGGAGAAATTTCTTCATGGAAAGAGCAATTAAACATTAGTATGGATTGCCCAGGGAGGTGGTGGAGTCGCTACCCCTGGAGGTGTTTAAGGAAAAACTGGAGGTGGCACTCAGTGCCATGGTCTGGTTGACACAGTGGTGGTCAGTCATAGGCTGGACTCCATGATCTCAGAGGGCTTTTCCAACCTAATGGATTCTGTGATTGTGTGATTACTTGGATCTCCCATACATAGTATTTAAGCATTCACCCTTGCCAAGATGTATCTTGGTAGGCTCAGCAGCCGCTTCTTGTTCTGACTCTTGGGCATGGACTCTGTGGATGAGTGCAGAGGAGCCAGATAGGGAGTTCTCTTTTGAACCCTCATAGTTATATATACAGTGGGAAGTGGGATGAGGTTAGAAGGCACCCCAGAGGTGTCCTGCCTCAAGCACTAAAAGGCTCCCTGTGTCTCCATCCCTTAAAGTCAAGCTCCAGAGACACAGGGACAGTTACCCTTCATTGCTATCATCGACGTGCACTGTGTGCTTCTTCTGTGTCACTGTGGGGTTCCTGTCAGACACTGCTTCCACAGTGATGGACAAAAGTTATCTGTTGAGATGGGAACACTTTCTTCTGTTATTTCTCCAGACGTGGTTCTCCAAGATTTCCCCCTCCCCCCACTCCTTCCTCATTTATTCCTGTTAAACATCACCTTGTTTTTCTACTTGTGACAGCAAGTGTAGATACACTCAGTTCTGATTAAGAGATTTTAGCTTGTACGATGTTCGCCTTGTTGCCAGCAGACAACACCTGTCAAGACAGCGCAGAGTGTCTCACGCACACTGTACCTATGGCATGCCTCTTGCACGTTAGAGAAAGGTTTAAGGAGGAAATTTGTCCTTGGAGAAGTTTACAGCAAAAGGGATTTAGTGGAAGCAGGATTTCTTAGCAGTCTTCTTGCAGTGGCCTCCAGCGACAGTGTTCTCCCTAACTCTGCTGTCGGGCCCCTCAGAGAGGTCAGGTTTGTAGGTGAGGAAAGATTTAACACAGGGATACAGTCGGGAAGAAACACACTTTAACACACACCAGCTCTGCACACCTTTAAATCACAGTTTTTATTGAGCCATTTCCTGTAACATAAAGGATTCTGAAAAGGATCAGGATTATTTCAGGAATTTGAAGAGCAGGATGATTCTTTCTATTTTATAATTGAAGTTCTGAATATACCAAATTATGTCTCATAACTTATTATTTATCACTGCTTCTCCAATTCATCTTCACTCAACTCTGATCTTCAGACTTTCTTTTAGACACATATATATGAAAGAATCCCACAGTCCTTATTCTTAAATACCTTGTTCCAAGTCTCTGAATGTGTTGTATCTTCTTTTGCAAGAAAAAGCTATTGGACAAGACCTGTATGTATTTGCGAATATCTGCAAGTAAAGTTGTAATAGCAAGTCCTCCTAATATGTATATATTTAACAGTGTAATTATTTATGTTGCCATTCTGTTTATTTATATGTACATATATATGTAAAAGCAATGCTGCTTTGGTAAGGGAACAGCACTGTGCTGCAAGTGTAACTGCATATTCTCTCTGATTTTTATCAAAACAAGAAAGTCACCAAAAATCTGCACTGAGTGACCAAGCCAGAATGCCTGATGTGGACCGGATGTGGACGTAGGATGAGGTCCCTCTCTCCCAGGCTTGGTCCAGTGTTATTGCCAGTACCTGAGCAGGAGCCTGCTTGTTCCAGAGCATGTCACATCATGATGGGCACCACAGTGAATCTGCTCGTCCCTACTGTAGCTTTTCTTTAACGATCATGTCAAAACCTATTTAGCTTCAAGTGTGGCAGCCTTGGTATCCAGCTGCTCCTATTCCACATCATGACATCTAGAGGACAGTAGTAAGAGTTTGCTTTATCCATCATGCCATGATTTTGCCACAGGACTTGTTTACCCGAGGGGTACTTACAGCAAGCTTTGGTATAGCTTCCAGCATCATTTTGCCATGTTTGTGGCTTGTAGTTCCAAATAATTTCTCCTTTTCCACTTCTAGGGGACAGACAAAGCAATTTTTGTCAGCTGGCCTTTTTTTTCAGTATGTATGATCTAAAAAAGGAACTTAACACAAATAAAATCTCTTCTTATTAATACTCAATTTCTTATACGTGTGGAGGTTACTGAAGGAAACTACGAGACCTGCCCTTTATTACAATTCAAGCACACAGTCATGTAATCAAAAATGTTGACATTTTTCCTTCAAAAATATTGTGGTAGCATCACTACTTTCCTCTAAGGACAGAGGAGCAGGTTTCTTGCGTAATTGTTTCTTGTATTTTACAATTGTTCCTATGTTATACAAGTTTCTTGTATAATTTGCGTTCTGCTTGGGATCTCTGGTCTCAGGGAGGCAGGCACGCCATCTGCTGTGGAAGATACAGAATAAAATCAAATGCCATTTGACAGAATAAAAAAAAAGTGTGTGGAAAAAAACCCAACCCACTCCTAAAGTATTACCTCTCCTGGAATTTTGGTTTTTCAGGAAAGAAATGACCACAATTCAGGCTTATAAAACAAATCTCATTCTGAAGAAAATAAACATGGTACAGAGATGGGCAGATTTTCTAGGTTTCTTTTGCCCATTTCTAGACTAAATCGTTAGAAGCCCAAAGGAGCCAACTGTAATTTGTAATTTCAAGGAGAATGGGGGAAATTTCACGAGGAATAAAACCTATCTGCTCTCAGACAGATTAGCCCCAATATCTCATTCCTGCCTTGTACAGTACCTTCCTGTAGCAGACTAGATTAACTAGAAGTAGGCCAGGGTTTTATCTCTGCTTTTGGCCTTACAAAACAAACTTTTCAAGGCTCAATATTTTAAGTCCTTGGAGACCCAAACCCAGCAATACAGCAATCTCCTGCCCGGCCTTGCAGCTGTAATGCCATGTAGATAACCTCTCCACTGATCTTACCAGCAAGACCTGGCTAGCAGAGGAGAAAATCAGTGTTTGTGGCATCCCCAATCACTGCCAGACTATGGAAGAGAGAGAAAAGTATGGCCAGCTCTAAAGGGAACTGTGAAAGTTACAATTATTTTGCCAGATTCCACAGTATGGAAATCTCAGCAGCACTTTGCCTAGTTTATTCCAAAAGAGAACTTAATAGAAGAAATGCTTTCTGTGTTATTAATAGAGCTCCCTCTCCTTTGCCACTTAGTTTAATAGCTTTTACCCCCTAGGTGGCACTGTACAATAAAGCAAGGCATGTTTAAATATGGAATGATCATTAACAGTGAGTCATTAAGGTCAGAAAAGACCTCCAAGATCAACCTGTGGCCAAACACCACCATGTCAAGTAAACCATAGCACTTAGTGCCACATCCAGCCGTTTCTTGAACACTTCCAGGGATGCTGACTGCAGCATCTGGAGCAACAGGTCGTTCCAATGCTTGACAACCCTTTCAGTGAAAAAATTCTTCCTGATGTCCAACCTGAACCTCCCCTGGTGCAGCTTAAGACCATTTCCTCTTGCCCTGTCACTGGCTGCCTGGGAGAAGAGGCTGACCTCCAGCTCGCTACAGCCTCCTTTCAGGTGGTTGAAGAGAGTGATAAGGTCCCCCCTGAGCCTCCTCTTCTCCAGGATAAATACCCCCAGCTTCTTCATCTGCCCCTCACAGGACTTGTACTCCAGACCCTTCACCAGCTTCATAGCCCTTCTCTGGACACACTCCAGCACCTCAATGTCTTTCTTGCAGTGAGGTGCCCAAGACTAAACAGACCTTGAGGTGCCGAGTGCAGGGGGATGATCATCGCCCTGGTCATGCTGGCCACGCTATTTCTTTTACAGGCCAGGATGCCATTGGCCGTCTTGGCCACCTGGGAACACTGCTGGCTCACGTTCAGCTGGCTGTCAACCAACACACCTAGGTACTTTTCTGCTGGGCCGGTGGAGTTCTTGTTTACAATGTAAACTATCATAAGTATGTTGAATGTAGCTATTAGTCTCAGCTTGGTAATCCTCTTTTTCTGAATCTGTCTCTCAAAGTCAATAAAACACACTGCTGTGAATCTCATTTAAATACACTATTTTTGCTTTCAGAATGCTATGGAATATATTTTCCTGGAAAATTATTGTGCATTGCACATATTCATTGTCTGTGCACAGTGAATAAACCAGCAGAGACTGTGCTTACTTTAGCAAATCATTCAGAGCAGCAGGAGCAGATTGACAGCTGTAAACTGCAGGGGCTGAGGTTCTTCACATCTCCAGTATATTCTCACACAAAGTTATTTGGCATCTGGTGGGAATTGGCCCAATACTACACATCATCATCACCGATTTTGAAACTCCCTGAAATAAAGCTCTCTCACAAAACTTCCTCAACCATGGGACCTCTAAGAAGCATCAAGTTCCCCTTTCACCTGTCTCACACAGGTATATTTCGTACCAGTCTCCACTATCTACACTAAAACTTAATAGGCAGAAAGAAGCTCTCTAATTTTTCTCACTCCTCCAGTTTCTGAGTGACACCGCTTTACTTGTTTCATATGCTGCTCTTCACTCTGATGCTGGAACGTGGATTGCTTGGTGGCGCAGGGGAGGAGAAACAGCCTTTGCCCTCCAGGCACTGGAGCAATGCCAGGAAAACACCTTGAGTATGGCCTTCTTACCCCCGGCTTTCACACAGAAAAAAAAGAGACAGGATATCTTTCTTACAGTGTTTACCACTGTGACAACTTTGTTCACAGTCAAATAGAGATGCTAAGCCTGGGAGACAAGCTTAGACAGACAGGACCTCACCAATATTGGGATGTGGAAAGAGAGCAAGTGAGTGCAAAACTGAGAGCAAGGGGGTACCACTGAAAAACATAGGGAACTGTGGAGCATAAGGGATGTAGAGGAATGACGCCGCAACATCCTCAATAAATTTCTGTAATTCCCTTTTAAGAAGAGGTGCTCTGCTTTTTCTCACATTATAGTACTTGGTAAATAACTCCATCATGTACCTTCTCTTTGCTCATTCAAGATCTCTGATTTTCCTTGTACATGGTATTATATATTGTCCCTTCATTTGGCTCTCACAATAGCATCATTATTTTTTTCTGTTAATGGGTTTAAGTCCAGAGATCATCCATATTGTGCCATGTAAGGCTTTTCTAGGATAAGAAACATAATAGGGTTTTATATAATCTTCTTCATTTTTCTCTTCTGGTGTCACCCAGAAGAAATCTGCGCACCCAATTACAATTACTCTGGCAAACAAAGAGGTTGTGGGAGGAGAACTATTCACGTATCACCATACATTTTGGGTTATTTACCTTCCTGTAGAGAAGGCTAGCACAAATCTTACAGACCTTTGGTTTCCAGTTCAACTCAAATTGACAGAAGCACCTTTACTTCAATGAAAGTGTACTAAGGCCCAGTCCATAACTGGCAGAGGGGCAAAATTTCCAGTGTTACCCAGTTAGGAGTAAAAGGTCTCTAAAACATTTTGTGATTACATCAGTGCCTTCTAGTGCAAGCAGGAATTGATTTATTCATAACAGGAGGATGTCTGCATGACATACGTGTTTATGCCCAGTGTGTCAAGCACTACTTTATGCCCTTCTACATTACAGAGCTTTAACCCTTCTTGAGATGCAGAACTAGAAAACACATGTACCTGTGTTGAATCAGAAGCTTTGAGGAAACGTTGGTTCTTTCAGCCTTAAGAATTCTTCCTGTGCTGATATGCACACTTTGTAGGAAGGTCTAATACTGGATGTCTTTGGTTTGCAACAGCTAGGAGGCTGGAGCTTATTAGGAAATTATGTCTCCAGGCACTGAAAAAATAAATTCTTACTAATTACTTGTTTATTGTAGTTACTATTCTCAGCATTTCTTCAGACATTCAGAAATAGATTCTTTCTCTCTTGAGAAATATAAAGCATTTTTTTTACTAAAGATACAAATTATTTTGCTGATAAAGTCTATACGAGATGTTGCAAAAGCCAAAAAGTGTGATCAGTACAGTTCTTCTACCTTCACAGTGTGTAGTAGAATTTTTATGTATGTTCTCATTATTCTTTCTTATTTTTTTAAGCTCCCACAGGCATCTGAGTAAATTTAAAGTATTTTTTCCTACAAAACTTTTAGGAACTTAAAAACATAAGACTATCACACAATTTGTTGAAAGGTGTTAAGTCTATAGTGATGGAGTTGTTTTTTTAAGAAATAGGAAGGGTTTTACCCGTTATTTACCTAAAATTGTAGGCCTCTGTTAACTTGCATCTAAATGCCTTCATACTGCACATTTGCAGATCACAGAGAGATATCCCTTTTTTTGGTTTGTTTGTTGTGAAAAGCAACAGGAAATACCCTGTTGGCAGCTACCATTGTTCCCTGTGTGAGTCTGTGAGGTTCTGACTCAGACAGTCTCCAGTTCAAGTCGAAACCTCAGGTTTTAATGATACATGATTAAATACAAAGGGGTTTTTTGTTGGTTTTTAAATTAAATTTTAGCTTGCTGTGTTACATTCCAGGAATAAAATACTGCATGTGATCCTGGATGAATGCAGGACAAAAATTCTAACCCATATGTTTTCTTTATTTATAAAGACTTTATTTATTTATAAAGACTTTATTTTATTTCAATAATCCATGTTGACTCTTGAAGTTCCAAATATATTTGACTGTAGTAGTAATTTCTGAAAGCTATTTTAGCTTCTTTCTATCTGTCCTTCCTGCCTAATCTAAGTCAGTTGTAAATGCATGTGTCTTCAAAGGAAGGAGGAAAAAAGCATACTGAAAATAGTCAATGTGCTCCAAAATGTTAAAAAGATGGAAAACTATTTAAAGAACAAAACATGTCTCAGGAGCTCGAGAATCACTGTGGACTGACATATGGTAATCGTATGTCAGCATATGCCTGTGCTGCTTCTACAGCTTATCTCCATTTGCTAAATTCTATTTGTGTCCAAAGTTGTAGCAAGAAGATCAAGTTTCAGTGCAGTTAGAAAAATGTGCAAGCATGATATGTTTAATTTTTAATTTTCTGTAGAAGCAATCCCGCATATTTTTATGCTTTCCTTGTTCCTTTTTCTGATTTCAGAGACTATCCTGACACTTACATTTACCCATCTCACCCTGTGTTAAATTCTCAGTATCAGGAAAGATGAGACCAACTCCAAGATTAACAAATACCTCTTTAAGTTGTGGTGGGGAAAAGATCCAAAAGATGCAGTGCATAGAAACATGTAGAATTAGTAGAGGGGAAACTCTTTCAGTTCCCTTCTCTAAATCTAGTAATTTAATAACCCAACCACGGAGTCATTGTGTGTATTTGTTTCTGGTTTCCAGAACAAAGAAACCCCATTCTGAACCAAAGAAATCTCCCTTCAGAAAATTTTGCTGAAGTTAATGTAATTTTAATTTCAATTAAATAGAAATACTGTAAAAGTGCTGAGAAATTTCAGCTGCAAACTAGCTGTGTGATACGAGTTAACCCAATTCTCAGGGGGTTTCCTAACAAACATTCTTTCCTCCATCCCAAAGTTGAGGATAGATGTTTTTTTCAGTTTTAGCACCCATGTTAAAAGCTAATAAACTACATATTTGACTCTTCTGGCTACTAGAAAAGTAGGTTATTGGGACCTGCAAATAATGTTGACAATTAACAGTGGTAATACTGAATATTTTATATGGGTTTAAGATTTCTTCCAGTGTAAATGGAAAGCATTTTACTTAAGGATACTGCATGATAGGGAAATAGCTTAGACCAAGAAAAGATTCCAAGGGTAACTCAGTGTTGTTTGAGGTACACAGATAAAGTAAACGGAGCACGTATTTCCTTTCTGTCTGGAAACACGCAGTAAAGAATTTCAATTTCCAGTCAGACGGCCAGGGAATGGATTCTCCTGTCAAGATAAACCAAAATAACTTTGCCAAAGGAATGTTTCTAGATTGATACTGCTATACTCCAGGTGAGAAATTCCCCCACATTTCTGAGTCTCAAGCATGGATGAACACAGCAGACTGGTGAAGCAATCATTTAATCATTCAGTCCCATTAAATGGGACATAGGATAGCTACATGTGTCAAGAGCTAGAATAAGGCGAGCTACTTTTTACATGCACGGGTCCTGGGATTAGAAAACCAGCACAATTTCTGCCCGAGGATTGTTGCACTGAAATCTCTTGGAGGTTTCTATCATAACCCAATGCGGTGGTGGTGGTTGAGGAGAGGCTGTGCAATGGTAACTTCAGTTTCTGCTTCACTGCATTACCTTGTAATGACATTAGCACATATTTTACATTCTGTGAGGGGAACGCTTCCCTCCTCCTCCCTGCTGCTTAGAAACAGTGAAGAGATGAGATCTGACACTTGAAAATGCTATAGCACTGTGACCTCGCCAGGGTATAAGATGGTCTTAGTGGAGGCAGAAAATTCAGCTGCCTGAAGTACTTTTGCTTCTTCCAGCTGGTGTCCTACTGTCTACAAAGCTGCTTCCAGACAGCAGTGCTTTGTTATTCACTTGACTTTACTAGCCCTTGTCAGAGTTAATTGGATTTGTGACATGGTCAGATGTTTATTTCTTGATTCTGTTGTCCCTTGCCTTACAGGACACATATGCCAGGGGAAACTACAGAATATCTAGAAGATACTAAACTATGAAGAGATACATAGACATGCTGTCCAAATTTTTAGGAGCTAAAATTTAAGGAAATGTGGACTTAAAATATTTTTTTTTCCCTCTACTGTCACTTGGCTCTGACTTTTCACAATAATTAAAGCAGTTATAAAACTTTTTGTTTAAATATATCCACAGCTCTCTAGACAGTCAAATATCACACTCATTAATGCGGTCATGTATAAATGCCCAACTAAATCTTATTGTAGCTGAATGCTGTTTTGGGGAAGAATGCACATAAATCACATAAACACAAGGTTACACTTCTGGTAAAATCTCTTAGTTTATTAAGTATTTGAAAAACTTATGCTCTTCATGAAAGCCACTGCCTACAGTCATAATTTATTATACCTTCCTTTGTGTAATAACTTTTGCTTTGTATATGAGATCATAATCTCGGGCTGTTCTACAACTCACTTTCTAAATCTTTGCTACTATTACTGAGGTAGTATTTTGTAAATGTTTTTAAATACAATGCAAAAAGTGTTTACCAAGTTATTGATACCTCTAAATTATTTAAATCAAAAATCAAAAAAAGAAGAGGACTTAATTTACAACTGCTACAAAAAGCATGAGTTTTGGCACTGAATCCCAGAGAAGATTTTATTCTGAAAAGCAGTCTCCCTGCTTACAGAAGTTTTGGTTGGATGAGAGGCCCACACGTGGCCTTAGGGAACAGATAAACACACACACACACTCACACCACTCTGGAAGTCACAGTGGATGCAGTCTTTTCTTCAGGCTTGAAACAAGAGTAAATCAAACATGGCTTTGTGTACAAAGAGTGTACAGAAATACCTGATCATTCATTCATATGTCAGCATGAGCTAAATTTCATAGACATTATATGATAGTAAGAGCAGGGAGAGAGGGAGAGAGAGACAGATTGACAAAGCAGTTAAGCATGGGCTTAACTTTAAGTTTGTATCCAAATCCTCATGAAGTCAACAGCTATGCACTTGGAGCTATGCCAGGACATAGCTGAAGATGTGACCATCATAGTCTACTTTATGTAAGCATGTTGGTGTTAAGTTTGTAAGCAGAAATGGAGTTAGGAAGCTACTGATAATCTGTAAGTGTTGTGAAAAACATGTTGGCAAAATTTTTATACTGGCTAATGCAAGAGAGTAATAAAATCAAAGAGAAACTACTTGTCATCACATCAGCAAGAAACAGTGTGTATGAATTATTTCTATTTCATTCTAATTTTATTATTAGACATCCCCAGTGCTTTCAATACAACATAAAGCTGGGGTAGCATAGGGGCAAATCAACC
This sequence comes from Machaerirhynchus nigripectus, assembly GCA_013397975.1. Classification (NCBI taxonomy): domain Eukaryota; kingdom Metazoa; phylum Chordata; class Aves; order Passeriformes; family Dicruridae; genus Machaerirhynchus; species Machaerirhynchus nigripectus. Next base: position 1,042,826 of record VZRQ01009254.1, on the reverse strand, counting down.
AAGCTTGGTTTCATTTTGGACAGCTATTTGGAAGCATCTGCAAAATGTGCAAGGCTAACCTCCGCTCTAACATACTGTACTAGCTGAGAAAAGAGAGAGGGATATTTTAATTTTTTTTTAATTATAGTGCTTCCACCTTTTTTACTGATTTTGACAGGCCGTTGCTCCATTAAATAAGGCAGTGTTTGGCCCTTCAGTTCTTGCACTGTTAGATAACATTGTATGAGCCAAAAGGCTATGCACCTAGAGCCTGAAACTGTTACACTACCCCACTAGGAACTTCAGGCATGGGCTTACTACCTTTAGTGGGGCAAAGTATGAAGTAAAATCACTAAGAAAATTTGCTGAAAAAGTTACTAAGCTGGAGAAATTTTACCAGAATGTCATCTTCTATAGTATCACTGTTTCTATTTGCCAAATTATTACATGATTTTCTATGCTCTACTGTAGTACGGTAATTAAAATTTCTTCATTAAATTTCCTTGAGGGCAATCATAAAAAAGGTGTCATCTCCAGACAACAGTCTATAAAATATTTGGTGTGTCACAGTTCCTCCATTACATTTGCATGTATCTTTCAGTATCATTATTTAGCTTCAATAAAGTTGAGATTTATTTATTTATTTATATGGCATCTAGTAGCAATCTACAAGCAATAGCTGGAGCAGAAGAAATAGTTCTTCTCCAACCCTGCTTATTATTGTAGAATTGATTTATATTTGGAGTAGAGCTCCATTAGGAAAGATAAGTTTTCTAGCAGGCTATTCAAAATGCAGTAAAATATTAAAGAATTATGAGGAAAAGAAAGAAAAATTGCTTTGTGCACTTGTATTATTTATTAATCTGAGTTGACACTCACTTTTATACAAAAAGTTACACACCCCAGAATGCCCATGCTCTCTCAGCCCTAAAAAGATAGGATAAAAACTACTAAGGTCAACAACCATGTACACACCAACATAAAGTTTATCAGCTTTTATTTATTCTTACAGTTCTTTCATAACACATTGTTAACACCAAAGTTGTATCAACTACCATGAATATTTAACTGATTAAAAAATTGCATGTTAGTCCACAAAATATTGCTGATTGTCTGAATTTCAAAAAAGATTAGATATTACTAGAGAAAAAAAAAGAATGTTAAGATAAAAGGAAAGCACAAAACCTCAACAAAACAATGCTGTGTCAGAAGCCAAATCCCAACTTAAAAAGGAATGTTCCTCTAGACATGCTGTTGCATCTTGTGTCATTTCTTCATGAACCTTCCTCAGAAGCAGGACTGCTACAAAGTGATGTGTTAAAGGCATTCATCCCTGTTTTCAGGTACAAGGCCTTCCTTAGTGACAGAAATAGGATGTTTCACTTATGAAACAATTTCTTAAAGAACTACTAAAAGCTGAAGATTAAAATTCAAGATAAAACATTTCCAGGCCTGGAAGTTCCTTAGCTTCCAGCCGTGCCAGGAGGCAGGCGGCACAGCACGTCACCCCAGGGCGACGGGGACCCTTCGGGAGGAAGTCCATCTGGACACCTGCTCAGGAGCCTGCAGCCCTGCAAGTGCTGCCAGCCCTGACACAGAGGCAGCTGCAGCTCTTGGAAGGCTGGGCCACCTGCCAAGGGGATGGGTAGAGAGCTGGCAGGCAACCAGCATGTTTCTGGCAAAAATCTGACAGGCTTGGGTTCCACAAGATTCCTCTTTTATAACATAAGAATGCTACTTTCTCTTCACAACAAAATACTAAATAGTTTATGTTAGGTAGTGCATTTTGTACAAGTCCATTTTCTGCCTCCCAAAATACACGTTGAGTAAAATTTAACTTGACAGTTTGTTGTGAAGTTCAGGTAAAACAAAACATTAGGCAATATATGCCTAATTAGAAAAACTAGTATTGAAATAAATAAAACCATACAATCCACCTGGTATGTCTGTTGCTCGAGCAGTGCAATACAGGGCACTGTAGAAATTCTGCACTTAGTTCTAAGAAACACTGAAGTATCACAAGCAATGTATCTGCTTACCCATGGCACTTCCTCAGGCAGACCAGGGCCACATGCAAGGAGACATTGACTGTAACAAGGGGTTAAAATGTAATTCTCCCAAGCTTTTGTTGACTTCCCTTAGCTAGAAATAGTAAAAGGATAATGTGATTTCCTGATATAGCTCAGTATGAAGTTGTCTCAGCACAAATTTTAATCTGTATTTTAGACATAAATTAGCACATATTAATGTTAATGGAGTTATATTGCTTATTGTGTCTGAGCTAGAACCTTCAGCTTGGTTGTGCAGTTTGCTTACATATTTAGAAGGGCAGGAAAATCTACAGTCCTCCTACTGCCAAACAGCATAATAATTAAGTAATTAATCAGCAACTACTTAGGTCTTGAACTAGCTAAGCTAAAGAATCCTAGCAGCCTTTCTGTGTAAAATATTTTTGGGGATTGAAGCCTGAATCCACTCTGATGAATCCAATATTCCTTCTGCACTTGTGTCAGTGCTTTACACTCTGACAGGGTGGCTGGCAAGCCACAACGCAAGTTCATATTATTCAATATTCATATATTGCTTTACAGTCAGGAGTTCACTATAAGGAATACAGAGTTGTCCCTTGTGAGTACCTACATCTCACTGCATTTGGTTTTCAATATTCCCACTTCAGCTTGAAACAAATGTAGGTTTCATATGCACCCAGTTAAGTATTACTTAGCCTGGTACCTATCACTTGGGGGAAAAATAACTTTATGCCATGTTACATTCTTTCAGCTGTTACGTGCACTTGAACTTCAGCTTTTTTTTTGTCCAGGAACCTAAACAATCTGTTAAGGAAGGTAGGAATCACTGTAGCAAAGAATCACTGTCCCATTCTGTCCTTTGACAGCAAGAAAGCACCAGCATATACAATATCCTTTTCCAACCAGGAATTTCTGTTGTACCAGTACAAGACTTCAGAGAGAAAATATCTGGCAAAAGACAACAAAAAGTACAAAGTCGTCTCAAAGTTTCCATTTTATATACTACACAATTTAACTTCCTTGATCAAGGAAGGTGGTGAAGGTCAACCCTTCTTCCGTGACAACCAGCAGAAATAGAGGTGGTCAGTACACATTTTAATGTGCTGCTGTCTTGTGCACTCTCTGGAGCATCAAGAGAAACTGCATTCCCTGTAAGGCTTCCACTATGATGAATCTCGGGTCTTTGGCTGCCTTCCTAATAATACCTAGCAGCATCCAGCATACATGCTCATACTGTATTAGAATATAACAATTTTGTAAATGTGGGAAAGAGACATTTTCTGAAGTCAATGACTGCAGCTAGAAAAACCATATCAAACAGAAAGGACTACAGAGCACTTGTGTAAGTCACAGGCTTTTCTTCAGAGAAGGGCACACCTCTATTTCATGAATTGATATTAAGCTGAATTTCTTTTTCCACCTTGTATGTTCTTGGACACTGACATTTTTCATGAGACAAAGCAAATGCTGATTCTCTATGGGCTGTAAGGCAAAACAGCTGCTAGTTAGAACTGGGGTATTGAGAGTACTTGGTCAACCCAACTTCATAAAAGGTTTAAGTACCTCCAGACTGCATCACATCTGTCAAAGCAGCAGCAAATACAACATAAAATGTAGAGCAGGTCCAATTTTTAGTGTGTCAGTAGAATCAGCCTGCAGTTATTTTTAACTGCCTTGGAAAGCTTAGCAGGCAGATACAGTTAATCCTTTAAAGGATTTGCAGGTATTCATAGCTTAATAAGTAAGTATAGTGGATTAAGCCAATAGAAGATTGTAGACAGTCAAAGACGACCTTTACATGCTAACATTCAAAAAATAAAAAGAACAGTTTCTTTTACAAGTTCTTTCCTGACAATCACCCTCAACTGTCAGTATGTGCCAGAATCCCGTACAGTGAAATATGAAATAAAAATGTTAGTCATTAACATCAGCATGTGTGATATTTAAGTTGTCAGACAGCAGTGAGTTGCTGTTGTCTTCTATTTCCATTGTCCTGTAAATGCTTTGAAAAGCAGAACTGCATCGTGAAAATGAATTAAAAATACATCTACTTGTGTAATAAATAAATAATAAAACTAAAATGGTAAAATTCATTTTAGGAAGAAGAAAAAAGGCTGAATTATAGGTCATTTTATATTGCTTGTATTCTTTTTCAGGATTCACTGACACAGGCTCAACTGAGAGATGTCAGCCTTCAATATATTCATAAACAATGTGGAAAAGAACATACATAATAAGACAAAGGGAAAAAAATCAGATGACACAAAACTATTAGGCTGAGGAAATCTAGGGCTGGCTATGAAAAGCTTTGGAGGTGGTTCAATACTGAATGGGTGATAAAATGCCAGAGGCTATTTAGTGTCATTAAGTGCAATGCACATCAAGAAGGGAAGAGAAAATACACATATATGTATATACATGGGTTGTCAGTATCACCAGGAAAGAAATCTGAAAACATCTGGTGCTTAAAGGAACAAACAAACCTGGGATTTATTTAAAAATTAACAGAGAAAAACATGAAAAATCTGCCCTGTAAACACTCAGGACACAGACACATAATGAATACTATATGGAGTTTTAGTCGTTCCATTATCAAAAAGGTTATAATAGAATTAGGAAAATATCTAGAGAAGATTATGAGAGTGATGTACAAAAAAATGAATTTCATTAAAAGGTGAGCTGGGGATAGTTATTCATTAGTTTGCACAATATAAATATTGGAAGGCATGCATTTTTTTTGTAATAATAAAGTAAACTTACTTTCATTAGATATTGCGAGGCACAAATGGCACATGGATCAAAAAAATCATGACTTCATTGATTCAGCAGTTCTATTCAGCAGGTCAGCAGTAGCTACTAAACAAAAGAGTCTCCTAGTCACCGAAGGCCCGAAGAGCATGATGGAAAAATCACTGTAAGCACGACTGCCTCTGGACATTTTTTCCATAAGTATCTACTTACTAGCTTAGGTAGATTTTTCATCTGGCTGAACTCAGCAGTTCTCAGGTCCTCACAACTAGAATAACTGAAATCATTATGTGTATTGTTTGGCATATTGTTACAAGAAATTTGGCCAAGAGCTCCCTGGTTCTATCACTGCTATTTAAAAAGAATCACGATAAAACAAAGTTGCTTCATTAACTGTACAACTGAAGCAGCCTAATTCCCTACACATTTTTAAGGTTATATACTCTGGCTAGCAGACAAACGGCTTCTTTAACACCTCAACTGTGTTAACTGAAATATAGTTGAAATATATGTAGATAAGAGAGACATTAAAGATAAGAGCAGAATTACTCCACAAGGTTATAATTAGGACCCTGCTCTTCCGAGATGATTCAATAGTGGGACTTACTGTTGACTCTGACGCTTGAACAGAATTGTGAGACATAGGAACATAGGACTAGAAGGGACCTCCTGAATCACTGCAAGTACTCAACTCTTACACTTGCAGTTGTATCACTTCATTTTTTTCAGAAACTGACCGAAGTCCCTTTTGTAACTACTTGATCAGATGGCAGTCTCAAAGTGTCTTTCCCCTGACAGAAAATTCTCTTTGATTTTTAGACTCAGTGTATTCCTAGTCAGCTGATGACTTATGCTCTTCTACTAACACAGTCCCTTGGTTTAAACAGAGCTTTACCTCTCTGATGGCAGATTCAGAGAAGGAAATCATATCATCTGCTAATACTCATTTAGCTTGGCTCACTGAGGCAAGCTCTTCTGTAGCACCTCTCTCCTACCATGGTATGCAATGTGAAGAGGTCCCAGCGGGCTGTGACACCAGGCCAGTCAGTGACACCAGTGCAGACACTGCAGACATTCTACACCCACATACCCTGGTCCCAAGAGCTGTGCAGATAGGTTAGCACATTCCTCTCAGGCCAATGTGCCCTGTCATCGAGACAGCCAGTCTTCCTCAACCTGTATTCAGAGCCAAACTAAGGTGGCTGCACTAAATCACTTCTGGAGATAGTTTAGTGGTGGTTAGATCAATTATTTATATACTATACTTCCCTGTGTAGTGTAATTACACTCCTAGTCTCACACTGTGCACTTCTAATCCCATGGATCACCAAGCTCTTTCTCCTCACTGACTGTACTGATTTGCCTTTCTGGAATGCAGAACTTCCATGGAACAGACTCCAGTTTTTCCATACATCTCAAAGTCTATGATAATCTTTGACATGCAAACTGAAAAGGTTTTCAGCGTTGGCACTGACGGCTTTGCTGGAATGCTGAGCCCTACGAGTCACTACAATGACTCTGAAGCTTAGTGACAACTCTATTATAAGAATAACATCACTTCTTATCATGTAGGAAGAAACATCTCCTTAATATAGTAGTGGCAGATAACTGACATCACCATCACCAAGTTCCTAAGAGATGCCTGAGAAGGGAAGAAATGCAGTTAAAACAGTAGGAAATTAGGATTGACAGAACACTTGACAATGGTTCTGCACTTTTTAAGAGCAGTCTATCTTAATTTCTCACACGTTCCAGTCTTTCCCCTGTACAATCCAATTTGCTTAGGTAGCCTGGACATCTTTCACTCCTCATGGTTTCTCTGGCTCTGTTCCACACTGCAGATTTGTTGCTGCAAGTCACTCCTACTAACAGACACTGCACAGAGAACAGAGTTTCAGGAAGTCTACCACTTATCTCACTGAGTGCTTCACTGTCATATCAGCACTTTTGCTGAATTCAGGAAGGGCAGGGGTCTAGGAGTGGGAATGAGAGAAATTGCTTAGGCAGTGGATTCTATCCTGACACAAGCATGAAGGAAAGACCAGCACAAAAATCAACATAAACCTTAAAAAAGGATTTGAGGGCATAAAACAGCTCAAAAACACAGGGATACTGTAGGAAGAGCTTTATCACAGAGCGAATGAAACACAGTATCATGGAATCACTCCAAGATCATTGAGCCCAACCATCTACCTAACACTGACGACACAAAATCATGTCCTGAAGTGCCACAACATGAGAATCTCCTGGACCTTAATAGCCTAGAGTGACTTGGTGGGTGGGAGGATGAGGGGCATTCATGTTTTATAGATGAGTAAGAAAGGGGCTGTGAAAGACATAGTAGCTTAAGAGAAAGGACACACTGAAAAACATTTTAAATTAAGATTTTTTTTTTAATGTGTGGCCTTCTGCAGAAATTTAGATTTAGTTATTGAGTATCACGACATCATAGCTGTATATGCATATTTATTCTCATGAAAGGAAGCAAAATATTACTGAAGTTGAATATGCAGCCAATATGTATTTAACCCAATAAGAAACCATACAATGTTTACCTTACAGTAATTTATACTGTAATGTCTATTTTGAAAATCTGTAGCACATATCTCAAACCAGACTAGGTACTTAGATCTGTGTTTGCTTAGCAGAGGAAGCAGGACAGCAGTACTTCCTCATTCCCTTTCTGCCATCCTAATATCCTATTGCCACTGTACCTGGCTTCTGTGCTCCTCACACAATGAAGAAATGAATGAATATGAGGAAACAGCCTGCAGGAAAGAGCCTGTGCTTGACTATCCTTTCATGCTCATTTTGCTTTGTGGCAATATCTCTGGCTTAACAGGGGTTTCACTTGATTTAGTTCAACTCAAGGGAAGAACCAGCCCCACGATGTACCTCACCCCCAGCGAGCCCATATACCTATCCAACATGGCCTTAAGGTTCCTGACTAACCTTCTGAATGCCTGTCCAAAGGTAAAACAAAGCAACTGGAGATTTCAGATGCAATTTAATGTAATGTGATGTGAGCCAGACAAATGCTTCAATTGATCTTGATCTCTTTCCAAAACATGGAACTGCATCAATAAATATCAATACTCATTTCAAAACCTTCCGAGTACTTAGCTAAAATACTTCCATTGTATGCATACAGTCAAGTGTTAGCAAATTTTCCTCTTAAAGATAGGTGCTGCATTGGGAGTTTGAAAATAATTTAGAGAAAAAAATTAAACCAAACACAGGAACATTGAAAATAATTTAGAGAAAAAAATTAAACCAAACACAGGAACCCCCAATTAAAAAAGAGTGCTCGACAACTATAAACTTTTTGGGGAAAAAAAACCCTGGTTTTCTCAGAAAAGAGGTAATGTTGAATAAACCAAGAATTTTTCTTTCCTTTCTTTGGTACTTTTACTCACTCAGGTATTTTTGCTGTGAATCAGTTTCATAGAGCAGTATTTTCCTGAATTAAGATTTGATCCTTTTTCTTTATCCCATCAAGATTCTTACCAAAGTAATGAGACATTGTTTTTATGATCCACAAGATGAAAGATTTATTCCTTTCTTATGAATAAATAAATTTACTAAAAAATCAGTTAATCCTCAGCTACATCCATAGACCTGCTCCCATCATGCAGAAATTAAGAATTGAACAAAGGCCTTTCCCTGGAGTGTAGCATCACTGAGCAAAGGGCAGGGATAAGAACCCGGGAGGGTGCCATGGACGGGACAAGAACGGAGCATCTGTTCCTGTGTGGATTTTTCTCTCCTCCCACACATTAAAGGGAGAGATGCATATGAAGTGTGCACACTGTTTATTTTTAACCAGTCACACAAAGGGCCACGATGACTCTGTCCCATTGCTCTGTTTATCTCAAGGACAGCTACAAACGCCTGGTGCTGAGTTCTGATGTTCTCCACTCATGCCATGGTATCCCCCTCCCTGTTCTTTAAATGTTGCCTTATATGTTAAAAATGTGTCTCAACAATACATATTCTTGGCACTCTGCAGGCAGTTCTGCCTGTTGTTTCTGTGCGTCACATCTCTTAATACAACATAAGGATAGATCTCACCAGGACTTAAATAAAAGCCAAAAAAAACCCCAAAACAATCAGGCCTCCTTCCACGCTAAAGAACCTTCATAATTCTGTTTACTGAATACATTATTTTTTTTAGGTTTGCTTTCAAGCGAGAACTCTCAACTCTCATTGCCAGTATTTCGGCTCTCATCATATTAATAACTTTTTTTGGTTTTCTCTTAGACATCCTAAGACATTTTAAGGCTATTTTAAGGCAGTTCTTCATATTGCCAATTTTGTTTATTTTCTGTTTGGGCTGTGTTTTTCTATCAGTTCACAGAGAGTACAGCGCAGGTTAGTCATACATTCATAACTTGATTACACTAAACAAAGTCATTCATTTATGTAGTTCTGAGGAGGAGGATGACTTTACCAGGCAATTTTATTGAAAAGGACATCATCCTCACCAAAGATATTATTCACAGCAAGAGTAATATGGAAAAGAATATCCTCCTCCAACATATGAAACAACATACCACTAAGTTAAAATAGTAGTTTCTAACCCAGTAGTTTAAGGAAGTACATATATGTATTTTTGAACTCTGTAGGGCTTCAAAGACTAGACTGTGAAAGGGAAAAAATGAAGAAATCATATTTATCACTCTTATTTTGCAGTAAATGGAAGATATCTTACCTTATTATTCCTACTGAAGACAGGGAAAACACAAAATTCTTCACAGATACTTTGAGACAACATGCATGAAGTAGCTACCACACCACAAACACAGATCCTTGTTTTATGTTAGCCTATCCAAGTAGCCATGCCATCTGGCAACCAAAAAGCCACTATAAAGAAAACCAGCTACTTGAGAAACAGTTATTCAGCTCCCTGAGGTAAAGAACTCACTGAAAAAGCAGAATTGTAAATAAAACACAAGGAAGTGCCTGCTGCTGACTGCCTCTACAGTAATCTGAAAAATTATTCATTCATGGATGTTTTTTTTCTGAATAAACAGTATTGTATTAAAGAACCAACCAAAGAAACATACAAACCAAAACAAACAAACCAAACAACCTGAGATATTTCTCTCTTTGAAGAAATTATCCTGCTCAAACCAATGGAACAATTGTACTTACACCACGTGGCCCTGAAAGAGCTGAATATGCCTTGGGAGGGAATATACCTGGTCTCCCAATGGAAAATAAGTGCACCCAGATCTTGGCTGATCAGACCCTCCATAGTTATCTGCTATAAATACATAGTAAGCACATATTTTTAATCATCAATGAGACATGTAAAGCACATTTTAAATCCCACTGATTCTGAGTAAATGTAAGGGTGCACTTAAACATATGTTTAAGATACTCTGGTAACAAATTTAGATTAAAGAAATAAAACACTGTCTATTTAAAAAAACCCCAGGTTTTGTCTCCTTTGCAGCAGACCATAATACACTGCTTCACAGTTAGTTAGCCCTACACATTCTTAAAAATTTACAGTACACTATGTAGAAAATAAACTTAGAAGTAAGTGATGTATTGCTGCATGGTCTGCAGAGTTTGTATTACCCACCAGCGCAAACCATGACTGGATGAATAAGGAGATTTATACTTAGTCAAATGAAAAACAGAAATGTGATACACAAAACTGGTCATAGTCTAGTATTTCTTAGGGATTAATCCCAGTAAGACGCCTGAGATGTTTGTTATTCTTAAGTATTATCTATACAGTTTATATTAACAAATTGCAGCATACAGATTAAAATATTAATTCTGTGCTGAAGTAATCCATTTGCAAATTGTGCTACTGCAACTATTCTGGTAAGTCACACAGTATTATTTCATTTCTTGACAGAATAACTTGAATGTTGTAAACAAGATCAGTAATTCACTTTCAAGATTAAGTTTCAGATGACTGGCTGTTAATACGACAAAAAAGCCACTTTCAAAAATCATTACCAACTTCAGGAATGCTTTCTGAATATTAACTGCACACAAATTCAGATCAGCAAGTAATGACAAATCACCCAGTCTTTCTCTTCTAAAGGCTTAGTTTTATATTTTTGAATACGTTACAGCCAAAGGCAAGAAAACATCTTTTTGGAAATTTTATGTATTCTGCTTCTTCATTGCTGCCTTTTCAAGGGGAAGCTTTTTGCACAGCAAACTACAAGTACGTATTGAGCACAGTGACCTTTATAATTTTGATTTCAACAACAAGGTCAACACTGCTAAGAAGCCAGTTTTTGCCTTAAAGGCTAAAGTCTCTCTAAGAACCCAAACTGGATCTTTTAAAAGTAATAGAACTACAACAATTCATTTCCATAGGCTTATGAAAAAAAAGCCTTCTAAATTTGCAGCCAATTTTATAGTATTTGGCCACTGACAATAGATGCAGACAGGGAAGCTAGACCATTACTTTTTGAATTTCATACACTGCTAACTCAGACAAAAGTTTTTATGTGAAGAGAGACAGGCAACAAGGAGCCCCCTGTTAAGAACAAGCACAGCATAGTCAAAACACATCAGAAAGTGAAAAGGCACAGAATGTGAGAGAAACCAAGACTCCACTCCTGGGATCACCAACCAGCTGTGCACAGGAGGTGTCTTTCCCTGTTGGTGCCTCCTTGGTCAGCACAGCACAGCTGACACAGCTGACTCCCTCCCAGGCATCACCCCAGGGCAGCTCACAGAGGGCTGGAGACCTTGCCTGTATTAGGAAATTATATTATTTCACCAGCAAGATGCTGCCACCATTTACCCTTGTGCATGTGTGTAGTTAAGCTGTTGGCAGTGCTGCTTCCAGTCAAAACTGTTGTAACAATCATCAGCTGAAAAAATGTTATTTCTCATCATAGCTGACAGACCTGTTTCTTCATTACCTTTGTATTGAATGCTCATAGCTATCTCTGCAAGTGTAACAGCCACTGAGTATAGCGTAGTATCAAATCAAAAGGTTAAAGTTAACTTCAAAACTTACAATTTGATAGTAGGGAAGACCTTATATTTCATGTCCTTGGCTAAATAGCTACAGGTTGGGTGAGGTAGGAAAAAATGAGGCTTTTGTATTTGCTGGGCATCATTAACATCCATTCCTGTTCACAGCTACATTTTGGAAAATGCTACGTGGAATGGTTGTTCCTGTATATTCACAAGATCATTTTGCCAGACAGAAACTTATTTCATAGAGTAGGAAAGGAAAGAATGTATTGCTGATTTCCCCTCTGCTTTTCTACGGTTGCTTCATTACAGCTTTCCTAAATTTCCTCTTCCTATCATGCTGCACCACTAACTATGAATAATTTAATTGATATACTCTATCAGCACACTGCAGTTGATGAAGGCTTGATTCTCTCAACATTTTTGCTTCTATCCCTATTTTTTTGTAACCTAACCTGAGAGCATGATGACGAAGCATTTCCATTTTCACTTTCTCCTCTGCAGCTCCCGAGACAGAAATAAAATGCAGAGGGGGCAGAATAGGAGGTGGGAGGGATGCCTCCTGCTAAAGGTAGAAAACACACCACACAACCATCATCAAAACCTCATGTGTGACAATCTGGTAAGTGAATCCTCAGCGAATTTTAACTATACACATCCCTTCATAGGTACACTGCAAAATATTCCACGACAAGAGGATGAGGCAGTGAAAGCCACCTTAAAAAGACTCCAGAATGAATGGATATCAGGGGAAGGGGGAGGGGAGAAAGAAAAGAGGTGGTCTCTCTTTCACTGTGAATAATCCTTGGTATCTTCATAATCACCAGGTTTTTTTTCCAGATAGCAATGCTAGCCTCTACAAAAGTAAAAAAGCAGGAAAATTGCACCATCTTTTCTCAACATCAGTATGTTCCTAATTCAGCACAAAGCTTTTATTATCATTCTTCCATGTAGTCTTTTATTTTCTACTACTTTCACATATTTAAATATTACTTCTGTCATCTACGTTATAGTTTCAAAAAGGTCCTAGGGTTATATTATTTACATATCTCAGTTGAATATAGCTCACATATGAACAACATGATAAGGAACATAATTTAAAATAACAAGCAGCATGAAGTAGTTTAAAACTCGTTACTTTCCGTGCCTCTGCAAGTGAGGTGTTTAAAGCTGATTCATCAAATTTCAGTGATTTTCCACTTTTTAATAAAGTTTCACAAAAATCTAAAAACCACAACTAGGATAAATAGCAATCCCTTTCTCATATTATATTAAAAGTAATGTTATCCCTTTTGATTGAAGCAGGTGGCTGAACCTTGGACTCTTAGAAGTCGGCCACCATAGGAAATGCATTCCAGAATCTGCTAGGGTTCTTTGTGTGTTTTCCCCTTTCTCTTATAACATCAACTCAACCTGCAGCTGAGCTGATCTGTTTACAGTCACTGAAAAGGCATTCCCATCCCACTCTTTCAAAAATCAAACTTTACCTTTCTTCTGTCCTTACTCTCTTAGTCAGTTCTGTTCCCCACCTGTTGTATTGGCTCTGCCACTTGTCAAACACTTTCTACAAGCTGATTCAGCTCACTAAATTGGAAGTGTTATTCAGCCATTTAAGTAACCAATTTTTCTGCCATTTTCATAATTTAAATCAGTTAACCCAACAGTGACGAACACCAGAGATAACAGGTGAAGGCAGTTCACAGCAGGTCATAAGGAGGCCTTGCAGGGTCATGCAGAAAGTGTTTTTTCCTGGCAGCTTTTCAGCAGCATTCCTCTTCAGTGGTTCTCGTTTACCAGATAATGCATCAACACCAAAACTTTGCCCGTCTTCTGCACCTACATTCTGTCCACAACAAAATCCTTCTGATCAATAACTGTGCATCTGTTGTGACAGATACCTCTAATTCAGCATATGGCTACCACAGTTTCACTTATTTTATACCTGAAGAACCTGAAAGAAATACACTTTTATGAATGGTGACCTACATGTTACAACACCTAATCTCTACTAAAACAACACGTTAAAGAAACATCTGTATTTTGGGTTGCAAAGCAACAGAAAGCCATTGAGAGAAACACATGGCTAAGAAAAACAGTTTGGGCTTTATTTCTTGTTTCAAAATACGACTTAAAATCAGTGTCTTCTGGGAAAAAGCAACACAGCAGCAAGAAAAATAAAAGTACAAACTGCTGGCACACATAACTCGCTAACAGCCAATACCTTTCCGTATACCCAGAGTCTCAGGGAACGTGCATCCTTTGTTTGAAAGGGAGGACACAAGGAAACATGCCCTGCGTTAGGTTTTCCCTAAATTCCGCTGAAGGGACAAAACTCACCCACTGAACTTTTACAGAATTTACAGCCATTCATGTGTTATCCTAGGAAACATATAAATAGAGGGTTGGCACGCTTTCTTGCTTCTTCTGGAACTTACAGCCAAAGTAGAGCTGTTAAAATGATGGTGATGTGACCCATCGTTTCCGAGTTCTCAAGCGATACTCGTGAGAGAAGACCAAGTAACGAGGCCTCTTGGAGAGGACGACCACCCTGTCCTCCCCAAAAGGCACATCTTGTCCTTGAGCCGCACTTACTTCTCTTGGATGGGAGGTGCTTCCTTCAGGGCTGGGGCTGCCCGGGGAGCAAGCAGCGCAGCGCAGCCCCCTGCCCACGGCAACACCGCGCACAGGGGAGNCCCCAACATCCGGGTCCCCGCCGGCGCCGCGGCGCCGCCGCCCGCTCCGCGTCCCGGGGAGGTGGCGGGGCAGGGGAGGGAGGAGGAGGCAGCAGCGAAG
>VZRQ01009254.1:996041-1028276 GCA_013397975.1 Machaerirhynchus nigripectus | reverse complement strand
GGGCTCGGCTCGGCTGCCGGCTTTTCCTCTGCTTCCTCTGCCGCCTCTGCGGCCACGGCCAACAACAACAACGCGGAGCTGCGGACGGGCGGCGATGAGGACGATGGGCAGAACCTCTGGTGAGTGCCCGCCCCGCCCCGCGGACCCGGGCGCGCTGGCCGCCGCCGCCCTCGGAGCGCCTCGGTGCTCTGCGGGGGACGAGGGGAAGGGGGCTGGATAATCCCCCCGCCCTCGCTGGCGCTCAGTCCCTCTCAGTCACTGAGCTGGGGGGGGCACCTCCCCTTGGCAGTGGCAGCTCCTGCCCTGCCCCCCGCCCCTCATGCCGTAGCCCTCCCATCCCCAGGAGATGGCGAGGGTGGGGACCGGGAGGAAGCGGGAGACCCTTCCTAAGCGCTGTCGTCTCTCCGCGCCAGGTCCTGCATCCTCAGCGAGGTGTCCACGCGCTCCCGCTCTAAGCTGCCTTCGGGGAAGAACGTCCTCCTGCTGGGTGAGGAAAGCATCCTGGTCCCTCTGCCTTCCCCTCCGCACACTGGCTGAGGAAAGCATCCCGATCCTTCTCCCATCCCCGCCGCAAACAGGCTGGCTCCTGAGCCCTCTCTTGGGCGCCTGGAGCTTCCCTTGTTTAGCGCCCCGAGGGAAAGGGGGTGATGGGTGGCAAGGCGCTGTCTTAGCCCTCCCGCTTCCTCCCTTGCATGGCTTTGCTTCATTTTGGAGATGCAGTGTCCACAGATGCTTTAGATACGCCCCTCTTCGTAGGTACCTCGCCATAATACCCTCACTGTCCTTCCCCCACCCTGGCTCCATAGGTGGAGAATGCCTGGATGGGGAGCTTTTATTGTCTGTCTCCCCCGTGAGCGTTGGCTTCGGGGGGCGTGCGGCTCCGGGCCCTCCCTTGGCTGGAGCCGGCGGTGCCGCTTGCCGGCGCTTGCGGTGTGTCATGCGGACACAAAAACTGCTTCCGTGGCCCGAGCGGCATCAATGACGGTGCTGCCTGCGGGCCGGAGGGCGGGGAGGGCCGTACGGGCGTGCGGGTTCTGCCCTGCCCACTCGCACCCAGCGTGGCGGCACCAGCGGCAGCGCTGCCGCCCCGGGATCTCCACCCAGGGCTTTAGTCCAGCCTGGCCCTCGGCAAGGTGAGAGGTGCGGAAGGGGACTTTGATAGGGCGGTAATGAGACACCCAGCTGCAATTCACTGTTGAGGGAAAGAAGGAAAATGATACGTCAAAATTAAAAGCTTCATGGAGGAGAGAGAGAAATGGATGCTCTCAGGTGTGTGTGTATGAATATATTATTGCTATTATTATTAGTGTGGTAGGTCTCTTATTTTTCGTTATTTTGTTTTGGGTTTTTTTCTGAAAGACTGTGAAACACTATTACCGGTAGACAACATAATGAATCCTAGTGTATAGATTTATAACTAGCTGCCTCTTCCACTCCTTTTGCCAACTTCCCTGTCCCCAGAAAGAGCCGTGTTAATATTTGGAAACAGGGTTAAAACTCAGTAAAGACATTAATGCAGACTCTGTGTACACTATGATTCTGCGTTAGTCTGGCGGTTTATACTCTCTTGAGATTTTTCAAGTTCGGCTTTTTTTTCCCCTCCATAATCCTAAAGCAATCACTGTGATCCTTTTCTTCCTGTTTTGATAGCTGAGTGGTTACTTAAAACTGAGAAGGAGAAGGCTGTGCAAGGATGATAGGATGGTGTTCTGAAGCTCTTACAAGACTTACTACCCTTTAATTTGTTGCTTTGTATGTTATGTAATTAGGTAGGATATTGAGATTGGAAGTTGCAGTGATATTAAACAGCGGAAAGATTTAATAATGATTGACAGCTTTTTATGTCACACTTTGAAACTAAATTGGATGATTGTCCTTGTTGAAGTTGGAAGATTCTTCTTCAAGCTGTGATCCTTGTCAAGAAGATTACACTCTGTTTTTCCTCTGTCTTCGTAGTCAGGTAATCCTTAGTGCTCAGTAACTGGAGGCTGCTTCCTTCAGAGCTAGAAAGGATATCATAAATTGTTTCCAAATGCTCATTTAGTTTGTGTTATTCAACCTGTTGTATATAAATCTTCTTTTTTACCATTTATGTACAGCTTATAGAATGACTTAATGTAATGCCTTTTTTCCTTTATTTGACTGGTACATTTTTTGAAAAATGTGCAGATTTGTAGAAGAAATACCAATTCTTGCTTAGATACTGTGTTTTCTAGAAGGCCTTGGTCCTTCAGAGACCGGGGGGGAAAAAAACCCCAAACTTGGCATGTATTTAGGAAAAAGTACATCAGATCTGAGGACTGGCCAGTGAGGACCACAGCCATGTTTTTTATGAGAATACCTAACCTTTGTTTTTGACTTGAAAGTCATGGTGCTGCTCCTGAAGCACACTGGCACAAGAAAAGGAGAGGTCTTGTGTATTCTGTATTGGACGCATTCAATATGTAAGGTTCTGTCTGTTTTGATTCTTGAGCTGTGTGTTTGCAGTTTCTGTTATCTCACATTTCCTCTATGTTCAAGCTTTGTTCCTTTAGATAGTTTTGTACTAACTTTTGTTACTAATACAGATCACTTCTTGCCATGATTATTTCCAGTTTCTTTGTACTCTCAGTCCTTTTAAGCAAAAGGTGTAAAGCTGACCAGTATCTTGATGGTTTTCACTCAGTTTGTGGCAGGCAAATATTTGCTGTAGAAACAGTCATATTGGTCAAAACTTGCCAGATGAAACATGATTTATAGTAACAAATGAGTGCTTATTTTCAATACAAACTGTATTTTAAAAAATCCTTAAACCTCCTACATCTCATGGCCCCACCCTGAAAAACCAACTGGAAAAACCCACCATGTAGTGTTCTTTTGTTTGCTAGGACAGGTTTTCTAATTTGCCTACAGCGTTTATATTTTTCAAATAGTGCATATAGTTGTATGCCTAGTTGTTCTGGGAACCTGTCTGTGTCTGGCATGCTAATTCTGCTATTTCAGTATTTACTTTTAGCTGTGTTAACATCTCATTTTTAAGAACCTGGAAAACAGTTGGAGTTATCACAGACATAACTAAAGGAGATTGGAATGCCAAATGTTAATCTCTAGTGATGGCACGTAGTTTTGTGAAGTGAAGGTTAGTGTATAATGTTGGTAATCATTTGCTCAAAATCAGCCCAAAATTAATTGACTTACAGTTTTACCTCTCCAAAGTTGTTTCACTTGCAGACATTTTTTTCAATAACTGTTTTTCTTTAAAGTTTAAACTCTGATTGGCACCACATGTGGCATGAAAGCTTCTCATCTTTCTGTTCTTGTGTGAACAAATAATAAAAGCACAAGCTTTTCAAAACTTAACTGTAAGTCCCTTATGCTCTGATTCCTAGGCAGTTTTGTCATAGTGGCTATAGCTATCTTGTTTAGCAAACAATACCAGGAGAAAATGTAAAATGTCCATGCCTTTTTAAGGAAGTTGAGTGCTCTCACTGACATTTCTAGCTACTTTTTGCAGATAGCCAAAGCAGTGTGCTTTTGTTGCTCTTGTTTCATTTTTTTCTCTTTTATTTATCTTCTCCTGGACTGTCTTCTGCTCACTTGTGTAATAAAGGTAGTTGATCACAGGATTGGTTTTTGTGATGAGAAAACTGATGTGTATAACTGGGCGCTCTCTTGTTCATTCCCTTTCTGATACATCAGCGAGTGGAGTAGAGGGGAGCAGCTGACAACTCAATATTGCAGATTATGGATGGAATCTACAGTGCTGTAGAATGTGTGAAGGCTTGGATTCAGAGACCTGAACTAATCATTTATCCAATAAACTGCAGCATGCATTCAAGCAATAATGTTCAAAGTCATTCCAGGATGCACCAGAACACAGGCTCCCAGCTGGCAAGTGAATTGAATAGTTGTTTTCTATCTGGCTTTGTATTTCATACATTCCTCTGTCTCTGAAGCACAGTATATTCTTTGCCCACAATTTAACAATTCAAACCATCCAGAGACACTTGTATGTACCTCTGTGACTGTATTGCACAGTAATGCTTATACTGAATCACTAGTGGGTTTGGGTATTTTATGCATTTTACTCCATTTGATGATAAAAACTTTGAGTTTAATGGGCAGTTAGAGTTCAACTGCCTCGTGCCCACATTTTCTCTTTACTCTAGACTCACTTCCCAGGGCTAGGCCTGTTTGTTTGAATCTTGGAGCTGTGCTCCTGTCCAGTGGCTGTAAGGATGCTTGGAAAGAAGCACAATCCACAGCTAATTTACAGATACACTTTTCCGTGTGTACATGTACCGTTTTCTGCAATAACAGCCATTCCCAATATATCTTTAAGAGCAGGTTTAGCTTGCTGCTTTCTTTTAGTGGACCTGTGGAATATAAAGAACTTAAAAATTAAGTTTTGATACAGCAAATTTTTGTGAGGATATAAAATCTGCTTACTTAAATTTGTACTCAGCATTATAAAAATTAGTTTTCCATTTTATTTTTTCCTGTTCAAATAGCTGACAGCTTCATTGTGATCATTTAATCATTGAAACTGATAAAATACTGCTTGTTCATACTGTCCATATTATTATCTCAAATATCTTAAATTCCCTAGTACTGCAGAAGTTAACTCAGTGGGTTTCTTTTTGTCCTCTTCTTGCAACTCACTCACCTTCTGCAGGCAATGAAAGCCTTCCAAATGTAGTCAAATTGTGTTTAGGTCAGCAGAATTATGCTTCTAAAGTGTCAATTGTTTTGATGGGGCATTGACCTAGATAAAATTCTAATTGCTTGTTTTGTAGCTACATTTTTTTACAATTAAGTAGTACTTCTTTGTTGTGTCCTTCCTGCTATAATACCCTGCCAAAAATCCAGAATTACATGGATGCTGTGTAGTAGAAGTCACTTAGAACAGCGTGGAAAGTTCTGAAATTCTTGAATGGCATTTATTTAAGTTTGTCTCTTCATTGTCAGAGGTGCTGCTGGTTACTGGATCTATCTCAGAAATAGCTCCAAAGGTGAAGAACAGTGAAAGGAATTGTGCCTCTGTGTTCTCCAGGCAGGTTAGTGGCAGGAGTACCAATAGAGGTGTCCTGTGGATAGTAACATGGGATTATTCTATTTTGGTAGTGAACCTGGATGAAATACACTAGACAACTTCCTGCTATGTTAAAGGAGAAGGATTGAGTTAGGAGTGGATACTGTTCATAGTCGTTGGAGAAGTGTCTGCAACATTTGCCTTTCTCTGACTGTGGGTCTCTCCAAGCACGGGTAACACTTACTGCTGTACCTGTTTCCACAGTCAGGCAGTGTATTCTTGCGGCGCAGGAGATGGCAAAAGATTTGCTGGAAGAGTTGTCTGCAATCTGCTTTCTGTGCTGTTGAAAGTCAGAAGTGCAATTAAGGTGCTCCTCAGAAAAGTTATTTAATTTTTCAGTGCCACAAATATACCGAGTGAATCGTGTGAGGGGAAAGACTTACCTGGGAGACTAGAACAAACTTGGAGGAGAAGAAAATTTTTATTCAATAAGTAAATGAAAATTTAGTGACAAGTTATTTGTAGTCTTGTTATGGCCTACTTCTTGTGAAGTTCCATATTGGTTTGAGGGATTGTAGAGAAGGCTCTCATCAGCATAATTAATTTTGTTCTTTAGTTCTCTGTAAGCAAACTAAATTTGGCTTACTCTGATTATTTTGGTCTTGTTGTGTAAAAGGCATTCTTCAGTTAGCATAGAATGTGTAAACAAGCCTCTTTCACTAATATGCAGCTGTAGAAAAGGCAGTTATTAGTGTGTGACAAGTATTTTATCTTGAAAATAGCTATAGTACACATGTGCTTGGTTCTAGTAGGAGGATCATTATGTCTCTACACCATTGTATCAGGATTCAGACATTCCACGTGGTGTGGAACAGTGATTGCTCTGGGATTCTGGGAAGGCATCTTAGCCCCACTCAGTAACTCATGTTTAGACTTGATGGCTTTATTCTATCATATTTAAGCAAGAGAGATTTTTTCTAGTAATAAAAATATTCAATATTTTAATGTTACAGATATTAGATGTTATGAATTGTTCTACCCAGAAGCTGTCTTTTGCATTGTAAAAAGTATAAAGCTAATTCACAAAAGTAGGCTTGGGGGTGTGGGGTGTGCAGATGTTAATTAGGACCATTACTTTTAGTTTTGCTTGGCCTTGTTTGAACATGTGTTTTCTGGAGGTGAGTTCTAGAATTCCCATATCAACCTGAGTTTTTGTTGATGGGTTTAAAATGCAAACAAAAAACTCACATGAAGGAACCACTAGAGTTATAGATGACAAACAAGGAAGGGCATCCAGGGCTTTTCAAAGAACTGTTGAAAAAAAAAATCAGAGTCCTGGATCAAAGAGGGGTAGGCTACCAATATTGATGACACAAAAGAAATGTTTACTTCTTTCTTCTTTTCCTTAACATATTTTAAATACACTAGGCACTTTACAACAGAGAAGCAATTTAAACAGTCAAAGCTCATGCCTGTTCTGGAGGTAACACACTGATTGCTCTTCCATGTACAGATTTCTGTGACAAGTAAGAAATGTCGTGTTATAGGACCAGTGAAATTCTATTTCTGTTTTCATTTTCTCAACTGAAAGAAATGTGGAAATAGCTTGAGTAGTGAATATTTTGAATTTTAAAATGTTAATTGAAAGTTTGAAAAGTTCAAAGTTCTGTAAGAGAGAGCCTAAGACCTCTCTAATGTAATAGTTTATGGCCGAACAGTTGGTGTAGCAGGACGTAGATAAGTGCTTGTTTGCCTGCTTTTGCAGAAGGAGATTCATTCACCTCATTGCCCACCCTTCCTGTCCGGGGGTGACCATTCTGCTAAATTCTGTATTGTGGCAGATCATTTAGTGAATCTTGATTTTCTGCTCAGTAAACATGCTTTTTGCCTGGAGTAGTGAAAAGGGAGGAGGCTGGGAAGGGTTTCTATTATTACAGTTTCCTGTATGTTTGGAGGCAGCAACAAGAAAAATGTTGTCAAAATCAGTTTTGTGGACAGAGTAGCACCTTGGACAGAGGAGCTTTCACAACCCCAAACTCGAGCTCATCAAATGAGTGAAGTAGTAGCAGTGTGCGGATAAAAATGCGACAGTGTTTGTTTAGTTGAGTATAAGACTTCCCATTTTGTTAACAAGACAGTGAAATACTGTGTGTAAGCAGATTGGTTTGGCTTTGTTTCAACTGCTTCCTAGCCTGACTTTTGTGCAAAATTAAATCTGTTGTTTCTCTTTTACTTGTGTTCAGCTTTGGTGCATAGCACTGCTTGCTAGAAACATCACTTCTGTTTCCTCACTGTTGTATTAATGTGTGAGTGCAGTTCAGTATAATGGAGAATTTTTGTTCTTTAGTATTTACTCTGCAAAAGGAGGCCTTTTTATGTTATTTGCAAAAGAAGGTTGTGAAATCTGCCTGATTTTTATTCTGCCTTGAAATGCTATATCAAAAATGCTGTGTCAGAAATATTTTGCTTCATGAGCTTACATATGGAAGTCAGTTGTTAATTTAGTTATCCCACAGTTGGAAATACAGAAGAAACTACAGGATTCTCCATCTTAAAATTCTGAAATGGAGGATGATGATAATTCTTTTTGAAGATGCATAAGGCTCTTTTTAATATATTGTTTTAGTAGCACTTGAAAAAAAATTCTGTTTCATAATATTAATATGCAGTGATGTTTGAGTGTAGGGAATATGAAATTTTCCTTTTGTCTGAAGCTAAGCAGCATTACTTTTTCATATACTATAGAGATATCCAGAGACAAACAAAAAAAGGTAACATATGTTAAATGCGTTAAGGTTTGTAATTTGAAAAGCTATATATATATATGTATGTATTGTGGTTGCCATTTTTTCTAAACATATATACTTTTATATATGTCCCAGGTAGTAATTAATGCTGATTGTATTAGTATGTTGTGCATTATCCATCAAACCTCCAACAGCTAATACACTGTAATTTCCTCACATATATTTCCCTCTTCTCGGAGGGGGAGAGAAGGTTCTATATATACTAAAGGCATTACAATAAAATGTTTGAGTTTCGAGAAGTTTTACAAGTTAACTCTTAGAATTAATTTGATAACGAGATTTCTAATAACTGTCTAGGAGTTTTGGATAAACACTGGTTTAAGATTTTCTGTTTTGATATTCTTGCTGAAGAGTAGCTACAGAGCAAAAATCTGCTGCTGCTCTTTCCTAGCATAACTCAGTATATTCAAAGTATCTTGACTTTTCAAGTGGTTTTTATTGAAGACTTTAGGTTGGGAAAAAACAATAACAAGGCTACAAATACCTTTGCAGTTGTCATGATTTCAGAAGGTGTACACAACATACTACGCATAGAAGGTAGAAGTAGATGAAACCTCAAGTCTTAGCATGTTGGGTTACACTAATGTGGGGTTGGACTAGCTGACCTTTAAAGGTCCCTTCCAACCCAAACTATTCTGTTATGATTCTATGTTCTCTTGGCCAAGACAGTTATCTTTTCCTAACTTTTTATTATCACTTGTTTGAGCAAAAAGGAGGAAGTCCTTGTGTCATAAATGATGGTTCTGTTTTTACTTCCTCCCAGCTTTTTAAATAATACTGGCTCTAATTTGGCTTAAATACGTCAAGAACTCTGGATCTCCTATGGAGTAGGGCACATTTGGCTAGGCAGCTATCTTGTACCCTTGCAAGTGGGTCATCCTGTTTGTAAACTAGTTGGTTTATGTATTACTAACTTCAGACTTCACTGATGCATCATTCTGGCTTTCCCTAGTGAAAGATGAGCATTGCTCTCTGCACGCAGTAACTTGTACAGCTCTGTTACATATGTCAGTGGTCCACCTTCCTGATCTTGATGTTTTGAAATGGATGAATATTTGCTAAGGAGAAGAGAGTAGACAGGCTTCTTCATGGAACAGATTAAATTCAAGTCGTTCTGTGATGGAAGGCTGAAATTACTACTGTGTGTGCATATATGTCCAGAGGTACTAATTTTACATCAAATCAACTTGTCTTTTGCTCTACTGGTAAAACTTCTTTCAGTCGGGGGCGGGGGGGGGGATAAAATTCCAGCTCTTACTTTGCCATAAGCTATTCATTTAACAGTATTGAAATCCAATTTATTTTAGGCATTTGGAAATACGGGGGTGGAGAGGAAATGACATAACAGAGCCATGACAAGTAACGAGCTTGTGGGATGTATGTTTCAAGTTTGCCTGTATTGCTTAGTGTGAGCACTTTGTAACAATAGTTGTCTAGTTATTAGCATCTGTATAAGTATGTTTTAGTTTAGACTGTTTTACTGTATCTTTTATCAGGTGCAGAACTTTTTACAACCACAGGTGGTTTTTAGACTTGTTGCAGCTCCTTTAAGAACTGGTGGATACACTTCACAGGAGACACTAAAGTTTCCCAAATTCAAGCAAATTGAAATCTTTATTGTCACCTGTGTGAATCAAACTCTGGGATACAAAAAAACTTAGCTGGAAGTCAACTGTTCTGAGAAACTCAGAAAGCTCTTAAGTGCAACCCGTCATTGAAAGGAATAACAGATTTTGATTTGTCTTACCTGTTGAGCCTTCTGCTGGCACGAGTTAATTGAAGCTGCCAATTCAGAAAGGAAAAGTAGCACAATGAATCATACAGACATTGCTGGCAAAAGTTAAAACAGCTTCATAACATGTCAGAGCAGCAGCTAATAAAGTCTTCTCAGTTATTTGTAGATGACAATTTTAAGAAGCTTGGATAAGTACAGAGGTGAGGGCAGAGGAGGAATTGTAATTCATCAATATTGATGAAGCTTGAACTCTTCACTTCATCAGAATTATTCAAAAGATATTCTTACAAGAGGAAAAGCTTGATGTATGGCTAGAAAATAGTGCTGCTTTCCAATGTTTATATGTTTTTATGTTTTTATTTAAAACTGGCTGTAATTGTTTGCTCATGTACATCTTGATTTAATACAGGAGCTCAGAAATGAACCCTTAAATTGTGAAAAAGTTAAAGTGATACAACTTAATTTTTCATTTAACTTGTCTATACTTAACTAGACTTTAAACTTCAGTTCTGGTCTTATTTCTCTCTCTCTCTCTCATTATATTTCATTTAAAATAGCCTTTTCATTCCATTGAGTAAAATTTCCTGGACACCTTGGAGTAAGCAGTCTTATGTTTTCCAGTGTTAGTGAAATATGAAAATACAGTTATCCTCTGAATTGAAGACTTCATGTGGCAATCTTGGGGATGATATGTTAAGCAAATTCAAAACCAGTCTATCAAAGTATGATGTTTCTGTTCTTTCCAATGGTTATAGCTATAGTGTTTTTAATGTACCCATAGATACTGTAGCATCAGTGTATACTGTACATATGCTATAAGGTTCAGTGGTTATCCAAGCTCCCTTTGGAGGGGAGAGAATACACCCCTATATTGTAAGGCAGTGGGTTTACTATTTGTTGCTTCTTTTTAAGGTTTCTTGAGACCTGTAATGGAGAAAATACTCAAAGAAACCAATACACAGAAGCTGAGGTAACAGATTTGCCCTACTCAGTATGCTATTTGAAGTGAGAGAGTTCTGAATTGTGAGAGGAGCTTACTGTGAATTGAATTCTACTTTAGTAAAACTTCGTTACTACTTTGGTTGTAGCTGAAAGACTGAAATTGTTTGAGGTGTTTAACTAATCTGTAGCATATCCTTTTAAAGATGGGTATAAGAGCCTATTTCGGGTAGCATAGTTAGTGGCATAATTGCATTTATCAGTAAGTAGAAAAAAATATTTGAAGCTGAGACATGCACTTAGAACAGATGGATGGTTTCGGCTGTATTTCAAAACTCCAATGAGCTCAGTCACCCTGTTAGGATATGGTTTTCTTCTTGCCCCAGGTGGTTTTTAATATGTAACTGTGATTAAAGACTGAGTGGTTTCTTACTTCTGTCTCTCCAGGTGAAGATGGAGCAGGTAAAACTAGCTTAATAGGAAAAATTCAAGGAATAGAGGAGTACAAAAAAGGAAGAGGAATGGAGTATTTGTATTTAAATGTGCATGATGAAGACCGAGATGGTGAGTCTGTATTTGCAACAATATCTTAAACCAGTTCGAAAGCAACGGTTCAGTAGTGTGATATTTAAAATGACAGTGGGATGTTTTTCTGTCTTTATAGTATGCAGGAGTCCAGCTTATGCCAGAAGTGATTTGTAACATAAGGAAGTTTGTCTGTGTAATTTCTTTGGTAGATACCGTGAATGACCATTTAAGTGGTAGAGGAGGAGAGGAACCTGTCAAAAGAACAAGCTAAAAAGAACAGACCAGGGAAGCAGACTTAGCTGCAACATTCTGAATAGATGTGTGTTCCTCAGGCCTAGAGGAGAAGGTGCCCAGGGTTCTGTCTTCCATTTCAATTACTGTGGCAAGTAGTTATCCTGAACCTACAGAGAAAGCTTTGTCTTGCTGGCACACAGTCTGCAAGACTACTGTCATGGATTGATGGGTAGGAAATTGTGCACAATGGTAAAGGAGATTTAGAAAACAAACAAGAAAACCCAAAAACTTGGATGCAGGTATGGCTAGAAAAGAAAAAGTGTGCTTAAGATCCTGTTTAATATGCCAATACCTGGAGTTATGGGGTGTGAATAAGGATATAATGGAAGCTTTGAGAAAAATGGAATTCTTGTGTATACTATAAAAAATCCGAAACATGTAGAAAGAGAACTAGAAGAAGTTGGCCCTTTTTTTTTTTTTTTTCTGGAATCACCTTTCCTGACATTCATGTCTGGGTATTGGTCTCAAAGTTGACTTGGAACCATATTTAAGAAGATTGCAAGTTTTGATTTAAATGTCTTTCTCAGAACTTCGGTAACAAGTAATAAAAATTTACCTGAAGGGAAAATGTAACTATATTAAGCCAACTAATTTTGAATCAACAGCTCTTCCTTTACTGCACAAGTGTTTGTGAATTTGTAGTATTGTGATTTTTTGGGGAGAAAAACAGTGGGATGGTCTATTTGTATGGTGATTGTCCTTTTGCAGATTGGAAGAGTAACTGTTAAGTTAACCTCAATCATTAAAACCTTGCAGTTCCTCACGTATTTGAGTGGATAAGGTACATTCTATACTCCTAAGAGTTATCTAGGCATGTCACATGGAGTTTTGAAGGGGAGATGGCAGTCTTTGAGAGCTGAGCAGGCCAAGAGCCACGAAAAGACAGCTGAGTTCACCCAGTTCTACTCTTCTAAGTTACATCTTGAAGAATGATGTGATCAACTATTTGGAAATGTTGAATGCTTGCTCTGGACCCTCCCTTTCAGATAATGTATTAAAGATGTTAGGTTATCAGCCATTAAACATTAGGGTTTGAAAGAGGAGGAGCTTGTCTCCCCACAAGCTGCAGTTTGCTGTGTCGTTATGTATGTTCAGTGGACTGATAAAACAACATCTGCTTTCTTCCTTGTATTTTATGTGTCCAGAGAACATTCAATAGCCATTATGTAGTGGTGTGTTTCAAGTAAATCTCATTAAATGTTTTTCCTTCGTTTTGTAGACCAAACAAGATGTAATGTATGGATTTTGGATGGTGACCTGTATCACAAAGGTCTTCTTAAATTTGCAATGGAGGCAAGCTCTCTAAAGGACACTCTAGTTATGTTGGTAGTAGACATGTCTAGACCTTGGACTGCACTGGATTCTTTACAAAAATGGGCAAGTGTTGTAAGAGAACATATTGACAAGTTAAAAATTCCTCCTGAAGAAATGAAAGAAATGGAGCAAAAGTGTGAGTATTCTGCAAATACATGGGAATCAATTTAAATATGCTTAATGCTTTCTGCACCATTTAATCTCTTCATTGCAGTCTTTTTCATTCTTTGGAAGTGTTATTTAAAATTAGAACTTACCAAGCAAGTCTAGCTTCATATAAGTCTCAAGTAGCTATATGAACAATACTAGTACTTCTTTCTAACAGAATAACAATGTAGGGGGGAAAAAAATTTTCAGAATGAACACAGCTGAAATTAGTCTTTCTTTTTATGTATTTTTCTAGATAAGATTCACCAAGCAAAAAAAACCCCAAACTTCTAAGCATTTGATTTTTCATTTATTTGTTTAAAGGCAGATCACTACATCAGCTTCCTAACTGTTCCTGTAGTTAGCCAGTTAGAGAATCTGGGACTTGTTCTGTGCCTACCAAAAGTGTAAATGTTGAGAGGATTCATGGCAGCATGGCCATCGCTGGGCCTTTTCCACTTGTAGAGTTTTATCATAATTATTATTGATGTTAACAGAGCTATGTGTTTGTTGCTCTGTCAGTGTCTTGTCTGTTTAGTTTTAAACATGCAGAACACAAAGATTTTGCAGGATTTCTTAAACTGGCTGACTGAACTCAAATTATAGCTCCATATTATTTTTGAGCAACCCTTTGTATTTCCCCTCAGGAAGCAGAATTTGAGTCTTTCCCATTCATCTCAGTGAATTACTACACAGAAGAGCATTTGAGAAAGCTGTGTGTTGAGATCAAATAGCATGATTAAACTTTCTTTTTAAGTCTGAAGTTGTACTCTAACTGGTGCATTCTTTAACAATGAGTGCTTGTGCTAATTTAGAAATGCAGGTTGTAGCTGTGCTGTGATAAAGTGGAATGTAGGGTGACAGTTGTAGATACTCTGGAAGAAGGCAAGGGGAATATTAGTTGTTTTGTTTGTCCCTTTAGGAGAGAGATTCTTCTAAGGGAAGTATCCTTGAGAATCATATCTTCCACAAGAAGTTGTTTAGGTGGGAGGAGCTGAGCTCTCTTGGATGTGTTTTTTGGTTTGATTTTGGATATTAGTGCATGTGTATTAAACATCCCCTCAAACACTTTCAGGATAGGATTTTGTGGGATGAAAGTATGGATACAGTACCCATGTTATCAAAGGTGTATAGCTGATAGTTTTGCTTCTTTACTGACCAAGTGAACAGAATAGAGAAACTCTACAAAATCCAGAAAATGTAAGCAATGAAATGAGTCAAGAAAAAAATGCTACTCCATTTAGTTTTGTCTGGTTTGGTTTTCTGTCATCTGGTCTAATTCTTACAGATATAAGTAGTCTGAACACTGGGTATAACAGAGGCCCTGGACACCATCCAGGTGTGACTGGAAGCTGGTTTTTGTTTTGATGCTGTTGTGATGTGACTTCATGCATTGCTAGGCGGGCAGGAGCTTGACACTGCCAAAAGGAGGAGGGAACGTTGCTTGCCTGACTTTTGGCTACGGAATCCTACTGGAGTCTTGTGTCAGGCTCAGTGCTCCTGAGAGCTGATTTAACTAGCTATCAGGACTGAATTCTGCTGAGGGTTTGTGTGTATGGTTTTCTGGAGGTATGCTGCTGTGTTTGTTTCCACTCAAAAACACCCTGGGAGGACTAGAACTGGTACAGAAAGGCATTTGGGGATACATAACAGATGTGTGTGAAGGGTTGAAATAGCTCTTCCTCTTCACTGAATTAATCTGTGTTCAATGAAATTGTGGTTCTGAGGAAGACCTGAGATTGTATTCCACAGTTTTGGAGCTGTGAGATACTAAATCAATCTTCCTTTTTACTGTTTTCCCTACTCAAATTAAATTTAGTGTGTTATGATGATACAGTGGGAATTTTAGGAATCCACTGGATGATTTATGCAATTATCCCGGAACAGCCAGGATACTGTACAGGAAAGACACTGTAGAGTGAATGGTATATCACGGTGACAAATCTGGCTTTCAAATACATTCAGTTAATTTGGGAGGGTCTCAGAAGCCCTTTGGACCAGAAGTGAAGTAGCGGAATTCCTTGAGTTAGAGCCTGGGTTGACAGTTTGCAATGATAACCTGTGCATGTGCTTTTTGTTACTGTGAAATCCAAGATCTGTAGAAAGATTGAATAATCTTGGCCTAATATAATTTTTCCTCTAGGGCGTTGAAATAAGTCTTTCTCTGTTAATTGCACAGATGCTTTTCCAGGTATGAACTCAGAGGGCTTCAGTCAGTTTTGTGAAGGTAGCAGTGGATTAACACACAAGTGAGGATGTTCTGATGCCCCTGTGCCTGACTTCTTTTGCTGTATCAGAATGTTCTTCTCATGGAATAGTAGGCAGTAGTTTGGTTTGGTAGAGCCTTGTTTCTGCTGTGTGGAACAGGGCATGTGATGTGAAAGGTACAGACATTTTATGCCTCACATTGCATCCCTGACTGCGGGAATAGTAAGTGACCGTGTAATTAGAGGCTTGGGCGTGTGCAGCGGAACATGACAAGGACTTGCAACAAGAATCAGACAAAAGAAAGTTAGAATGTAACTTACCCAGCTTGCTACATTTTAAAGTAATATCTGGTCATTTTAAAGCATACCAAATGTTTAATATGCTATTAACTAATTATAAAGCTAGTTTAAATTAGTGTTTGTGTATTCTATTATTTTTTGTTACTACTATTGAGTCACTGTACAGAGAGTGAAGTGTGGACAAAGGGTCTGTAGGTAAAACCTGGTATACAGTAGCAACTAAGCAGTTTGTGTAAGGCTTAATTTTGCTTTTTCTGACTAACTGTTCCATTAACTTTGCCAAGAAGAATGGAAGGAAACTTATGTCCTTTAGGAAACAGATCAAACAGTAATTCTTAGCAGCAACTGCCTAGTGGCTTCGTAATGATAGAATAAAAATGATTTCATGTTGTCCTTATGGACAGTTTTGTCTGATCATGTTCTTCTGGCTGCTGATCCAGCAGATCTCAGACTTCCTAGTTCTCCCTTGTGCTGCACTGAGACAACAGCTAGCCAGGACTAGGTGCGTGCTCCATTTTTTTCAACACCAAGATGCAGAACTACTGTATAGTGAACAGTGCTAGAGATCAATGGCAGTGGGAATCATTGTTGAAATAATAAAGCAGTTGATGTTTTAATGTAACTTTTTTTACTTTCAGTGGTAAGAGACTTCCAGGAGTATATAGAACCAGGCGAGGATTTTCCAGCTTCTCCACAGAGAAGAAATACTTCATTGCAGGAAGACAAAGATGACAGTGTGATTTTACCCCTGGGTGCAGATACACTAACATGTAACTTAGGCATTCCAGTAGTAGTAGTTTGTACAAAGGTTTGTTTCACATTTTAGGTTTTTGCATGTTTTATTTAAGTAACTCTGTCAATTGTGGATTGGGGTGGGAAGCACATGGTTATTAAGTTATTCTGAATACCTCACTTAAGAACTCTTTAAAAGTGTTTAATGTTGAAGGTTGGTTATCTTCTGGGACCCATTATTTAATGTTATTTTGGAATTAGCTTTTCCTTTAGTTCTATGAGTTTTCAAGGAATTGAGAAATACCTCAGACCTGGTTTTGCTCACAGAAGTGAGCTAGTCAATAAGCAACTAGAATTCCCCTTGATTTCCACAGTCCTCCATATTCTGAAAATAGTTTTAAGTTTTTTTAAATATTTCTGGTATTTTTCTGAAGATTAACTTCTTTGAGAGTTGTAGTTAGTGAAGTGCTGCACTGTTAACTTTCCTCAGTTCTTAGGGTGTTTATGTGATCTGTTTTGGTTTCTGTTAGATATGTATCTATATTCTGAATGTAAAGAAAACAATGGTGTGGTTCTCCTGTGGCTATTTTTTATCTGGTTTTGTTATTTTTTTCCCCCCAGCTCCTCAGTTCTCATTGGCATTAAGCATACTGCATCTACAGCCTCTGCTGTCCCGCAGGGAAGGCATAAACCTTTTGATGCATATGCTGTTCCTTCTCTGGAAGGCTAACCCTCTTATTTAAACAGCACTTTTTTTTCCCACCTCTAGTTTCCTGCTATTCTTTTCTCTACCCCCACACCTTTTTTCTTTTTCTGCTTCCACATTCCTTGCTTTTGCCTCCCTTTGCAAAGAGCTAGTTAGTAACTGGATTAAAAACACTGTCTTTTAATGCCACAGTGTGTAAAAAAACATTGGGTAAAAAATGCTGATATCATTTAGTAGTAAGTTTTCAACAGAGATTTTGAGTTATTGCATTGGAGTGGAGAGGGAGAGTGAACAAAAAGTTCAAGTCACTTGAACTCTTAAGTTAGTGCTGACCCCAGTACGTGCACATCCCGTTATATATTATTAAAACCAAAAAGGTTCAATTGTGCTTCTAAACTATCTTAGCAGGTTTTTGTTTTCCTCTGCACTACCCACCCCACTCCATCTCCCTTTCCCCTTGTGAACTGGATGTGTAGAAGCACTGCTATTTTAGCAGGTGACTGAAAGCAGTATATTAATGTTCTGTTTATTTTGACAGTGTGATGCCATCAGTGTTCTGGAAAAAGAGCATGACTACAGAGACGAACACTTTGACTTCATTCAGTCACATATCAGACGGTTTTGCTTACAATGTATCCTTTAACACATCATAAAGATGATATAATGACTCAATCAATGTTTGTATTAATTATGACAAGCGTAAAAGAATGTTTACATCTCTACCAAAGTAGGATGCAACTCTTGTACTGTACTACAATACAATACAATACTGTATTGTATTGTAGCTGAAGCAGCTGGCAGTCTGCTTCAGCTGCCCCTGTGGGCAATGTTGAATTAAACTTTTCTGGTTTCTTTTACCTTTTTTTTACAGAGCTACAAGAGTTTCTAGCATGTCCCCTTACCATGAATTTCTTTATTGCCTCCACTTCCGTTTTTAGGAGTCAGTTTGCAGAACAGCACATCTTAGCTGACGAGCTTCCTAAAATAACAACAAGATAATTCATTTATGATCTTACTCCAGATGCACATAAGGCATGTTATTCATATTGTGCAAATATGCAGTCTTGTCCATGCTCAGTAATTCCACAGGAGGAGGTTATGAGGGAAGGAAAGAAGTGTGAATTGCTGTAGGCAAGGGCCACTGAATTCTCTTGTATTAGTACAGAGACAGTGTACAAAAGCTGTTGCTGTGCTATTATTATTTTTAAACTTCATTCTTTTAGAAGAAGTGTGTAAAACACTGTCTAGTGTTGTTTAGTCAGCTAGACATGCTGAGATCTAGATTTTAGATGCCAGTAACATGCCTACATTGTGTCATCATTTGAGCTGTGGTAAAGGGAAGTTTGAATACTATTGGAGGGACAGCAGGTGACAGATGGAAAAATTAGTTCAAGAGCCAGAGACCTCAGTTGAAATGGCACTTTGTTCAAAGGGCTTCCAAGACCTAATTTTTCAAAATGGAATTATGGGTAATTGTAATAACTCTCGTGTGTGGAGGAAGACTACAAAATATTAGTAGGGATTAGCTTCTGTGATTGCATATGCCATGTACAATTTGAAGTTCCATCCTAAACTTCACTGAATAGGAATCAGACCCTGTTATATAACTTTTTTCTAGGATTTGACGTGCAGGCATGTAGAAAAAAATTAGGGAGTTGGTCTTTTTATAATCCCAATGTAAAAATTACTCTTTTATTAATCCTGTGCATAAAATGTGTTAATTTGATACTGAACCGTGCTAGAATACTAAGCACTCTCTTGGTCTTTTAGTTACTGATATACAGTAAACTCGTTTGCCTTCATTTCCTTTAAAAGCAGATCACTGTATAATGTTAGAGCTTGTTCCCCTAATTAAAAAACCCAGATGGGAAAGTGGAAGATCTTTGGCATTTTTGAAACTGTTACTGTTAATGCTGCAGTGATTGCAGGGTAGGATAATGAGAAGATATAAGGATATGGCATGAAAATTTTTGTTCACTAAAAGCAGAAGACTGTTTTAAAGGCATCATAGTGAAACCATTGGTAGTGGGGGAAGAAGAGCCTTTACTTTACTTGAAAATGAGTAGCTGAGTTGGCCTAAAACAAGTGCAGAAAGAAAGAAAGATCAATTTAAATTACTTAATAGCTTATTTCAAAAGGAAGTGTTGGAAGTTATTTGGCCTGTTTTCCTTTGGGTTTGTATTCCTTTTCAAAATTCTATCAAGTAGATGACCCTTTTTGATAGCTTAAAGGTTACTTTAGTATCTCTTACTAGCTGCTAAACTAAGTTTTCTTTAACAAGTTTATTCAGATGGGGCAGCACTTATTTACACTTCAGTAAAAGAAAACAAAAACATTGATTTAGTGTATAAATATATAGTCCAGAAGTTGTACGGATTTCCTTTCAATGTTCCAGCTGTTGTTGTGGAAAAAGATGCTGTATTTATGTAAGTTATCTGCACTATTATGTGTGTGTGACTACAAAATATATCTGTGCAATACTGTAAAGCAGCATTTAGAGCCTTTTTTGGTTTGTGCTTTATAAAGTTCCATGTAACATTCTTGTGAGTTGGAGTTTGGTGAGTGCCGGTGGATGAAGATTACAAACACTCACTGTTCCAAAGGGAAATGTTAAGCCCAGAGATTTTTCTCTTCTCTGTTCTAGTGAACCAGTCTCTACCTACTTGTACTGATCAATAACCAGCTTGCTTAGGAGAATGGGCACTGTGACAGCTTTCCTGGCTTTCAGTTGTGTGCAATTCAGGAGTGCATGCAGGAATAGCCTAAAGTAGCAATGGAATTTTAGGCCAAATAATCCTTTCTCTAGTCCTGCAGGTTGGGATAATGACAAGAAGATAGGAATATTGCATGAGAACTTTCAGACACTAAAAGCAGATGACAATTTTGAAGATATCATAACAAAACCACCAGTCAGGAAGGTAAGCTGAGATGTCTTGGCATTAAACTTCATTGCTATTTATTTGCCTGTCAGTTTTTTGTCTGTTTCTCTTTCATTGAGATTATACTTCCAGCTTATCATACGTGTGATGTACCATGGGGGGGAGAATCTTATTTTGTTCTTAAAGTTATTCTTTAGTTAACAAAAAAGATCATTATGTATTTTTGTTCTGTATAGCTCTTCTTCAGCGTGCACTTCTTTTTTCTGCTGATGTTACATTGTTCAAGAGTACAGATACATTTGTTTTGCTTTTAAGACATATTTGGTATTGAAAAGCCTAAACGTGATTTACCTGATTCTCAGATTGTGTTGGTGTTTTTTAAGAACATTTCATTTTGCTCTGAGTTGCTTATAACTTCATAATGCTTTCTGTTTCTTCTGGAGTATTTAAAATAAGAAAGCTGAGACAGTGTAAAATCAAAAATAAACACATGAAAACAGCTTCTACATATATTCAGTGTGTTTTCCCTTGTACTGTCTAACAAAAGGCCTTGGCAGAACGACCTGTAAACATATGTGAGGTTGTTGAACAAAATGCCAGCAGCAGTGGACTCCCATGCACACAGAGGCTATTGAAGGCAAATATTTCTATTGCTTTTTTCTAACAGAGCTAAGATTTTGTGACTGATCTTATTTTCAGGTGGGAATTATTTTAGCAGAGAAAACGAATACTATGTCCTTTCTGCAATCTTTAGGGAAAATATCAAGACATGTTAAATAGATATCCAAGAAAAATATAGCTGAGAGTATTTCCTTTTGCATGCTTATAAACTTCAGGCCAGGATTATAAACTTTGATATTGATATTTGCCATACATGCTTGGCAAAATATTTGATGGGCAACATTTTTGATGAGCTTATTTGGAAGGAGAGTGCTTGTGATTTGATGCATAGAACTGGGATCTGAGATGTCCAGTTCCTACAGCAGTGTAGTGCAACACAAGTGAAGAGTTAGGTTTGCCATAGTTACCTATAAAGTAATACTGAGGTGAGGCCTCAATAAATTAACAGAGACAAGGGCATGATGCAGAGTGTGTGCATCTATGAATTCTTCTTACTGATCCTGCAACCCCTGAATGTGCATTGTAACCATTTACTTCATTCCTTTTTACTGAACAATTAAATGAACTTTTTAGTGGGTCTTTCTCCAAATGTATCAACAGCTTTATGCCTGACAGGTCAAAGGAGTTAATGATAATTGTATTTGTTATCTAATTAACTTGGCCTAAATGGAATCATGAGGCATCAGTCTTAAATATGAAAAATGTGATATGCAGCAGTCATAGTATTTTATACATGTATTCATTTTTGAATGTTTTGGTCATATTCACCAGCAGATAAAAAAGAAAATACCTTTCTTTCTCTCTTTCTTTCTTTTAGTAAAAATTATGCTCATGTTTTTGTTTTGCAGTTTGTTCATGAAAAAGAAATTGTAGCAGAGGATGACCAAGTGTTTCTTATGAAGCAGCAGGTAACTTTCTGTCTATAAAACAAGCAACAAGAGTTTCGTTTAACAACATTCCCAATACAAATTTGGGGTTGTATTCTCAGTCACTGTAATATCTAACGTTTCATGTGTGTGTATGTTTTTTTGCAGTCACAGCTGGCAAAACAACCACCTACTGCTGCAGGAAGGCCAGTGGTTAGTAATAAAAATTTTAAATATCATCACATGAAAACCATTAGCTTTTATATATTTAGAGGGTTGCTTTTATCTGCACTGTCAAATACTGTTTGATCTAATTGTTTTAAACTACATAGTATTTAAAGTCTCACAGTGCTCTAAAATTGTGACACTTCACAGCGAGTCACAGCTTCTATTGACAGCAAGGGCTAAAGGTCCTGGCTTTCCTTTTCATATGTTAGAATGCATTTATGGTCAGAGTAACAGATGGATTTTCAGGTTTCTCATCGGGATGAAATGAAAAGCTTCTCTAGGGCTTTAGTTACACTAAAGTTAATAGTTTTGACAATACTCTACGAGTGTGAAAAAACTTCTACACAATCTGCAAAATCTAAATGTGTCATTTTAGTTGCATGAGATACTACATTTAAAACACAAAAGCTTGGGAGCTGTGAGAAGTAACAAAATGCTTCATTTCATGTAATCTTACGTTTTGAGTTTGCTGGTTTGTTTTTTGGTTTTGTTTTTTTTTAATAGGATGCCTCACCAAGAGTTCCTGGTGGATCTCCTAGGACACCAAATAGATCTGTAACATCGAATGTTGCCAGTGTTACACCTATCCCTACTGGGTCAAAAAAGATTGATCCCAATATGAAAGGTACCTTTTCTTGTGAGGACACAAATGCAGCTGGGGAAGTAAAATAATTGCTTTGCCTACTTGCTTTAATATGCTTATTTAGATTGATTAATACACTAAGTCAGTATTTACTTAGAAAATCTGTGTTGGTTTTGTTTTGTGGTTTTTCTTTCCTTCTTCCCCTTGTAGCTGGAGCTACATCTGAAGGAGTCCTGGCTAACTTCTTCAATAGTCTCCTGAGCAAGAAAACTGGTTCTTCTGGTGGCCCTGGTGGTGTTGGTGGCAGTCCCGGAGGAGGTGGCACTGGAGGTGCTGGCAGCAACTTACCACCATCAGCAAAAAAGTCAGGTATGATTAATGACAAAAAGATCGACTCAATCTAAATTGAGTGATGGATTGTTCTTGTTAGTATGGTTTATCAGAAGTATGAACACTACTATATTTAACTGAATACTTTATATATATATATATGCTTTTATGTTCTATATGGCTTTTTGCTTTTGTCTTCACAGCACTTCAGTATTGCCTTTTTATGGTTTTCAGAGGAGCAAAGAAAAAATTTTCACGTAGTTGTTTAAGCAATGAATCATGTCTACATGAGTTCCTCATTTTTTCCCTTTGTTCCCATCATTCCAATAAAATGGCTTATGCCATAAGCCTCTTTTAATCTTATTCAAATTGGTTGGGACTGAATTTCAAGTTGATTCTTTTTAACAATACTGTCATTGTTGAAATAGCTTTAAATTTTCTTTCACTGGTGTTCTAGCTCTGATGTGATGAGCAGTTTGAGTTTGGTGACAGCCTGTAAAAATACTTACGTATTTTCTTTTGACAGCTGTGTATATATGAGGTGATTAATAATTATTATTAATCTAGAAATGTTTAATAGTGACTGTGCTAAAGCTAGATGAAGGACTACTGGCATTTCTTGCTATTCCAATTTAAAATGTTTCTGTATTACTTAAGAGCATGTGTACACAGACACCTTCCCTCCTTGCTTCCCAGAGGTTAATAATGCTGCATTTGGGAGACAGTGCTGGTGTTTCACTGGTACTTCACACTTCCCACTAACATTTTGTGTAGATTAAGCCTGAATTTTTTTTTCACCTGTGCACACTTCCCTTTTCTAAGTGCAAAACTCAGTTGGCTAAGCAAAGTTTGAGTGCTTCCTAATGTGCTGTAGGCAAAGTCAGCAGTGCCAGTTTGAACAACATATAGAGATTGTTCAAACAAATGCAGCTGACGCAATATGAGGCACAGAGCGCACCCACTGAAAAACCTGTGGGGAGTGGCTGGCAGCAGGTTTGGGTGATGCCAAGCAAACAGAGGCAGCACTCCAGAAAAGTGTTCTGTCTGGGGCTATGGCAGAAACTTCAAGGACAGAATTAAATTATTAAGGAGCAAAGCAGTTCTCAGAAATTTCCTAATATGCAACAAATGAAGGGTTAGGGTTATAGCCAGTTTAACATCAGAAAGGACTACATTTTCAGGGAATTACCATAAATACTAATAAATTTGGCTTAGCTGTGGCCTCTTCACCTTCCTCAGTGTTTGCTGTCTTGTATTTAGTGATATCTGTGGCACTCACTTTTCAAATCTGAAAATTGCCTGTTAAGACAGTAGTTTGGGATTTGAGAATTACTTTTTCCTCAGCAGCTTTGGGAAGTTCCTCTGCTTATTAATTAGAACATTAGCTGCTTTGATTCTGATACAATAATATCTTTTGTTAAATTATTTGAAGAGCAGCAAAGTACATCGGGCCAAAATTACCTTTATGGATAGTTCCTGTTAATTTGCATCTTCAGAAAGGATGCTGGGACACTGCTACAACCTGCACGTGTCAGAACATTCCTTTACAGATGCTGTGCACGCTTGTCATGGTGTTGGAGTCTTAATACTGCACTGCCTTTTCCTGTATTGTCTCCTCCATTCTTGCTACAGAACATAGTGGGATAGAAACCTAGACTGAGGAGTAAGAATTAAGAGCAAAAGGGTGGGGGGAAATGGTGTGATTTGAGCTTGAATTAGGTTAAAATGTGGCTGCACGAATGTTTGTACCATTCCAAGTTAGGGAGAAGATCAGTGGGTGAGGAAAGAAAGAGATTTGCCATCTGCAGGTCTGTGTGCACCCATGAGCAGTGGTGTCATGTTTATGCTGACCAAGTACACAAAGCTGACTTTGTGGGGCCTGGTGAAACCCCCGATCTTTACATTCAGATACAAATTGTACAGAAAATTGAATAGAAGTAGTCATAACTGCTAGTCAATAGTCTTCTGTATTTTTTACTTTACCTCTTCATATACTGACAGTTAATGTATAATTATGGAAGTTGCTTTGAGAAATCGGAAATACAAAAAGATACGACTTTCTCTCCACTGTTTCCTTTCTGTTTCTTTTGGGTTTTGGCCTTACGCCTTTACTCTGCACCCAAAGGGTGCAGTAACAATTACTAGGATTTGTCTGATTTGAGAATTGAAGATACTAGAGGCTTCTTCATAAACATAACTGAATGATACACATTTATTTTGTAGGTCAGAAGCCAGTTTTAACAGATGTTCAGGCAGAATTGGACAGAATTTCACGAAAACCTGAAATGGTCTCTCCTACATCATCTACATCTCCCACAGAAGGTGAAGCATCTTGAAGACACCAAATAAAACCAATTGTTCAGTTTTCTGGGATAATTCAAACTTGCCTCTGCCTCTTCCTTCAGTGACTGGAACTAAAGAACTGAAATATCTTTCAGAACACAAACCATTGATGTCTGTCTTTCTTTCATATGTGTTGCCCAACTTTACAAAAGGGAGCTGTACAGATGGAAAACAGTTATCACATTGTGTAGGAGCACTGCTCACAGTGCAAGAATAGTAAATTAATTTTTTTTTCTGGGTTTTATTGAAAAGTCAGTGTAATTCTGTAAAATTGCAAGTATGTCCACTTAAATGATAGGGGTTGCTTAGAGCAGGAGAACTGATACACACCACAGGCACTTAATTTATATTGATTTCCCAATCTGTTAGGTAAGTTTAATACTATCTTAAATAGATTAACCTCTACACGAGAGATCTACTGCTAGTTTTTGAAAGAGAAAAATAATTGCACAAATCTGTAACAGCAACAAACTCCAGTTATACTTAAACACTTAATTGGGAGTATGGCTAAAAAAAAACCTGTTTGATCTCCACTGAAATTTACACTGCGTTCAAAAACCCATGCAAAATTTCATTCCAAGTATAAGACTAAATTAGTGGCCAATTTTTTTTGGTTTTTTCTCTTTGAATAATTTCAGACACTGAATAAAAGATGTATAAAGAAAAAGCAGAGGTTAAATGTACAGAATATCAGTATCCAGATTTGTCTATATATATATGGCTCAGCCTTAATGTCCCCCACTATGTTTCCCACACTACTTATGGTTTAAAATTGGTCATCAAAACTGTAATCAGTTAATAAAGTATTCTCTGCATTCAAATTTAAATAGCTTTCATTGAAGCCATGGTGTTGTTGTTCATTTACAGTTAATTCTAAGTATGTGGTGTAAAACATCTTAAAACATGCTTTTATATTTTTACCTCTCAGTGAATAACATCACTGTCAGATATTTAAACTTCCTTAAAACATTGTTTCTGGAAGGAAGGGGGTAAGTCTGCAGTATTTGTTCCTGGGAGTGAAACTAGCTTATCTGACTTTGGGTGGTTTGTGCTGCAATGTTTTCAAAGCACGCTAGTTAGACTAAGGATCCTGCTGGTGGCTGCAGTGTTGTCTAAGTAGTAGTTGACCAAGGTTAGGACTTTACTTAAGCTTTCAGTACACAAATGTTGAAGATCACTTTTTTCTCTGTGAAATTTGTGGTTACTTTCTACTTACAGCCTTAGAATAGGAAATGTAAAAGGTATATCCTGATCAAATGATTGCCAAGACACTTTAATGAGTTCACGTTTTCTAGTTTTTTTAAATCAGTAAGTCTTATATTAATTTCTCTGATTAGTTAGAAATGTCTTTATTTTGAATGTGGTAGTACTCTTCCTCCCCAGTTCCTGCATTCTGTAGTGGTTCTAGCGAATTCACAGAATCACAGAATGGGTCAGGTTGGAAGGGAGCACATCTGGTGGGGTCATCTGGTCCAACATCCCTGCCTGAGCAGGGCCATCCCAGAGTACATGGCACAGGATTCTGTCCGGGCGGTTCTGGAACATCTCCAGTGAGGAAGACTCCACACCCTCTCAGGGCAATCTGTTCCAGTGCTTGGTCCCCTGCACAGTAAAGAAGTTCTTCCTTATGTTCAGGTGGAACTTTCTGTGCATCAGTTTCTGGCTGTTGCCTCTTGCCCTATTGCTTGGCACCACCAAGAAGAGCTTGGATTCTTCCTCTTGGCACCCCCCCTTTAGATAATGGCAGACACTGATGAGGTCCCCTCTCAGTCATCTCTTCTTGATGCTGAACAGGCCCAGCTCCCTCAGCCTTTCCTTGTGGGAGAGGTGCTCCTGTCCCTTAATCATCTTTGTTCCACTCCATGGGACCTGATCCAGGAGCTCCATGTCTCTCTTGTACTGAGGAGCCCAGAACTGGACACAGCACTCCAGGTATGGCCTCACTAGGGCTGAGTAGAGGGGCAGGATCACCTCCCTTGACCTAAGTTACCTCCATATTTTCAAATTTTCTAATTTTATTTAACAACATATATTTTGTTTTGTGCTGAACTCCCTCTATTTTAACACTTGTTAAAATAGAAGATTGAATTGTGGACTGACAAGTTTCAGTAGATATTCTTAACTGTCTTTAACTGCAGTCCTTAAAATTTTGCTTATGGCAACAATTCAGTAAAGGTGGCATATGGGGAAATGCATGACCTGCTGATGAACAGCTGTATAGAATAAGTTGTCTGAAAGAAAAAAATTAGGCTTCTGAATATATATACCTGGCATGCATTGGTATCAGAACAGTTCTCTAGGTTCTGTATGTGAATTTCAAACTGAATTTGGAACGTGCTTGAGATAAAGGATCCTCTGATGATACAAGCAGGACCCATTCTCGCACAACTGCAATGGTATGTGTCATTAGGGTGAAACTTTGGATTTGGGGCAACATTTTAAACTAGTGGATACTGCCCGGATTTTTGAAAGACAACTCCTGCAGTCTCTTAAGTTAGTTCATTTGAGCATCTGTCAAAGCACAAAACCCTTTATGAAGCTAGAAAACGGACCGCATAATGCATTAATAGCTATTACACCACGTGCCCTTATCTGGGGAGGCTGGGACAGTGGAAAACCTTACTAATGACTCATTGTAATTTCATTTCTTAAAACAGATGTCACTTCTGTGTATTTGAAGCTTCTAAATTTGTTTTTCCCTAAACCCCCATAGCTTTGGAGTTTTTTGGTTGTTTCATTTTTTAAGTATTATTTACAAATGGTTGTTTACAAAAAGACCATTCCCTACCACGCCTTTTCATTCTACAAGACTAAAGTAGCCTGCTTCCCTCCTTCCAATTCTCTTAATGCTGCTGTCACTACCTATCTGCAGC
The DNA here is from genome assembly GCA_013397975.1 of Machaerirhynchus nigripectus. NCBI lineage: Eukaryota > Metazoa > Chordata > Aves > Passeriformes > Dicruridae > Machaerirhynchus > Machaerirhynchus nigripectus. Next base: position 1,000,833 of record VZRQ01009254.1, on the reverse strand, counting down.
CTGCTTGTGCTGTTTGGGGGAAAAATTTACCACAAAAGGAAACTATCTGAGAATGTTTCTGTGTAACCTGATGTCTTTGGCTTCTTGCTTTCCTCTGATGAGACCAAGACTCCTGGGCTGGTTGCTTTGTCCTTTGAGCTGCAGTTCCCTTACCTACTGCTTTGGTGAGCGTAGACAATTAAGATGGGATTTACGAGAACTATCATGCAAGACTAGTCTCCATGACAGATGGCCCTTTTCACAAAAGGTAGTGCCGGTAAACCCTGCTCCCTGTTCTCCTTCTTCCACCATCAAGTCAGGCACCAAACTAAATAAATTGGGTAAAACACTGAAGCTAATTTGGCAAGAATACTTTCTTGCTCTGTGGTGGGGAGGGGTTAGGTTTGGGATTACCCCAATTTTTAAAAGACTAACAGCATGGATTACATTAATTTTGCTTCTAATCACTCTTCTGTGCCTGTAGTGCTATTGGGTACAAAGCTTCAGACTAGCATGTAAGATGCAGAAAGCAAAGAGGTAATGCAAGAACTACAGGGCACAATTTTAATAACAATACTTTAAAAATGCTTTTCAGTATGAACACTGAAAAAACACTACAATATAAATCAAGTAAATTCCTTTAGACTTTCAGAGACAGTTCTATGTAGACAAGTTGCTGATTAGCCTGAAACTAAGCTGTTTCAGAGGAAATTTGTAAATCCTTTCTTCCTCCTTCTCTACCCTGTTCCTACATCAGTTCTTTTGAGTATACTGGTTCTAATAAAGCTGCTCTGCAAATTTTAAGCTTGAAATTTTTGAGTAAATGTCCACTTTATTTCCAGGCAGGTCATATTTTCAGTTGAAAATTACAATCTCTGAAATGTGCACATGGCTTTTAGGTTTTATGAACTAGCTACTATATTAACCTTAAATTTCTAGTGATACTTCTGAAATGCAAGAATTGCAGCCTGTTGAGCTGCACTCTCTTCTTGGGGAGCAAACAGTTTGCAGTAGGACACCTGTGACAGCAGAACTGTTGCCTATCAAATACCTCATGGCTTAATGCTTCTCTGTGCCATGCAGATGTATGCAGAAAACCACTGAGAATAATTGGCCTAACCTTGCATTTGGGAAATGTAGGGATTTAATCTCTAGTGCCATAAGGGATACTTAGTAGTAGCTGTTAAAAATGCTAATTCTTCAGCTGTTTAAAAATCACACATTCAGGCACGTTTATTATGGTGTCAGGGTTTGTGAAGTTCAGTTGCAATATTGAGCACAAAAATAGAGCCCCAAGAACTAAAGAAAATTCAGCAGATGCAACACATTCAAGTCGTCTCTGAGCTCATTGTTGCAGTACTTGGAATATCCCATTTGCAACCTAATCATGCTGTATTCATGTAATACATGGGGATAGTCTTGAACAGAAGCTGTTGAGATGCCCATGTGGGAACATCAAAATGAAGGTGGGAGATATGCCTCAGACAGGCTGTCTCCAGTGGAGCTCCCTGAATTGTGCAGTAACACACACCTCTTCCTCACCACTCTTCCAATGAAACTAGGTCTGTCTCCTTCAGTGGTGTAGGCTTTTAAGCTGTTTTCCCATTCCTCTACTTCCTTCTCCCTTGCCTTCTGACAAGAAAAGCAAAAAACCCCATAACTGCATTCATGAAAGTGGGAAAAGGAGAACATGAATTCGTGAGGCCACTGCTGCCAGTTCTGAGTGTGAGGGACTGAGGCTTTAGCGTCACATTGTAACACAGCACACCTGGAGTGCCAAAGAGCCACTGGGCCTCACTTGGTGAAAACAGTGATGCAGCTGTGGCCTGAATCCCCCCTCTTGCAGTAGCTGGCATTTACTCAACTGCTTCAAGGAGCTCCAGCCACATATTTGAAATAATTTCAACACTGGGGGCAAGAAGTGACAGCTATTTCAACACTGGGGGCAAGAAGTGGTCATACAGCTATAGTGTGTAAACTGCAATCTCTTCTAATGAGGGGGCTTTCTCCATTGGTATTGCTTTTTGGTCACTATGGAGGGTGTCTTGGAGGAGATGTAATGAGGGAGAAAACTAGGTCACTCATCACTAATCTTCTTCCACTGATGACCCTCTCTGTGCCTGGCTGACTGGAGATGTTACCACAGCTCAGCATCTAACTATGAGGTTGCTTCTCTGCCACCTTTAGCTCTGCTCCTGCCATTCCAGCAAAGGCTGTGTCAGGGTAAGAAAGACTTCTTTTTCTGGAAAACTGGTGTAGTACACAACCAAAAGGAAACCAATAGCTGTATATCTGGAATGGGATTTCTATCATGTCACAGTCAGCCGGTTACTGTTACTTGCATTAAACACTATTGTTACTTACTGTAACTGTTGTTTTAATTCCCTCTTTTAAGGAAAAATACTGTACTGGAAAGTTAGTGTGATAAAAAGGGTGAAGAACACCTGCTGTACCTCTGTGAAGAGCAGCATAACGTAATGCTTAATATAATAAATAAATAGGCCTGAGTAAGTTAGGCTTTAAATGGCAAGCTAACCTTTGTCATTCATGCATCGTTGATTTGTATATGTTGATATGTTCAGGCCCTCTCCAGGGCCTGAACAGGAAAACCAGCTTAAAGACAGTACAAACTAGAAAGAGGTTGCCATCTATTTTATCTTTTGTAGGCTTGGTTTGTGTTTCTGCGATTCCTTGAAAAGCAGTCTGTCCTCAACTCAGTTGTTTTCAGTATCTGTGTTCATAATCTAGCCATGCTGCATGAAGACATTCATAAGGGAATGGCTACAAAATAGCCTAGATGCTACCAAACACCTTAAAAGAGTGGACAATTGCTTCTATCTCAGTTAAATCCTGTCCTCATCAGACTACAGTATAGCCTAGACACCTGCTTTGTGGCTTTGGAGTTATTCAGCCAGTTGTGAAATATTATCAAGGAAGAAAAGAAAATGAGAAGGAAATTTCCTTCAGAAGAGAGACGCCAGCCTCTGTAATGTAATCTTTTTTATAACATACTAGTGTGAAAAAAAGGTAGTGAAGGCACTGGGGACTTCTAAGTGGTAACAGCAAATGGTCCTGGCTATACCTACCTGCTCAGTCCTGCAGTCTGGGATGCTGCCAACAGAGCTATGTTAGACTCATCCAAATCCCAGGTAGAAGCTAGGGCACACCCATGGTGATACCTCGTTTATTTTAGCGGAAACTCCCTCGCCTTGGGAATCACAGGACTTGCCCTACTCATTTGCCTTCCAAGCCAATCCCTGCAGCCAAACATTGTTCATGGCAGAGACAAGTCTGTATGATCCTGCCTAGGAACACTGTATATTCCTGTGGATTGTGCTTTCTTACCGGGAGAAGTCAGGCACACTGCCTGCTGGTACACACTCAGCATGGAGCGTGGCCCAGCTGCTTTTGTCTGGCCTGTACTTCTGAATCTGCCCACTTAAGAGGGTCCCCAGGCAGAGTTAAAAGTTGCCCCAACCTCATGGGGCTCTGTAGCACACACGCTTTCTCTGCACTGTGTGGTTCCCAAAGACAGGCAGTGTCTGAACAGCCTGATCTGTTCCCTAAGCAGGGAATCTGTTCCTATACATCTAAAATTAAGAAAGCAAATCACCTCCTTTTCTACCCGTAGCAATCCTCCATTTCCTTGAATTTAAACAAGTATAGCTGAACCTGACTATGAAGGACCATAATAGCTCTGAGGATACTACATTAATAATATAGAAGTGAACACAACACCTTTGTTTACATATAACAGATTCAATCTACTCTTAGTAGGCAACAAAAGCTATACTGTCTTTTAAAAGCTGATCTGGGCAAATGTATGGGAGTATGTTAGCAGAGGCTTGGGGATATGAGTGTTTTCTCTCATCAACAACAAGGAATGTCTTCGAAGACAGTGATTCTTCTCCTGTACTCAGCACTGGTGAGGCCACACCTCGAGTGCTGTGTCCGGTTCTGGGCCTCTCAGTTCAGGAAGGACACTGAGGTGCTGGAACAAGTCCAGAGAAGGGCAACAGAGCTGGTGAAGCATCTGGAGCATGAGTCCTATGAGGAGAAGCTGAGGGATCTGGATTTGTTTAGCCTGGAGAAAAGGAGGCCCAGGGGTGACCTTAGATATCTAGAACTGCCTGAAAGGAGGTTGTAGCAAAGTGGGGGTCGAGATCTTCTCTCAAACAACTCATGACAGGACAAGAGGATGTAGCCTCAAGCGGCAGCCAAGGAAGGTTTAGGTTGGACATTTGGTAGAATTTCTTCACAAAAAGAGTGATTAGACACTGGAATGGGCCGCCCAAGGAGGCGGTGGACTCACCGTCCCTGGAGGTGTTTAAGGAAAGACTGGACGTGACACTCAGTGCCATGGTCTGGTTGACGTGGTGGTGTTCAGTCACAGGTTGGACTCGATGCTCTCAGAGGGTTTTTCCAACCTAATTGATTATGTGAATGTAAGCAGGGGAAGATTTGGCTTAAAACCCCCTTCTGATACCGTAATCTCGTGTGACAAGTGGACAATCTTGCAAACTNCTGCCCCGCCCGCCGCCACCGCCTCTCTTTTGCTTTCGGTTTTTCCCAGCTGACAGCCGGCAGCCCGCCCCGGCCATGGAGAACGGCGCCGTCTACAACGAGACCACGGAACCGGAGGCGAAGGCGCCCCGCCGCCGCCCCTTCGGCTGCACCCTGCGGCACCTGTGGGGATGGCGGCTGCCGGTCAAGGTGGTCCAGGCGGTGAGTGCCCTCCTCCCCTCGCCGCGCGGGACGTGCCCGGCCTGGCGCGGAGGGGGCACCGCTGGCAGCATGGGGGCCCGGGGCCGGG
>VZRQ01009254.1:948079-996011 GCA_013397975.1 Machaerirhynchus nigripectus | reverse complement strand
CGGGGCTGAGCCCGGCGGGGCGGGGGTGCCCCGCTCCGGGATGGAAACGAGCGTGTTGTGATGACCTTCGGCTTTAGGACGGTCCCGCGCTGCTTAAAAATTAAACTCCTCGGTGATCCAGCGCAGGCTGGGGAGATGGCCGCACACAGGCTTCGAGGGAATGGATTCTGCTGCTCGGAAAGGGCTGGCTCCGCGGGGAAGGTGTCCTGACTTGGGACGTCACATGGGGTCACTAAAGGTGTGCAGACTCGTAACTCAGGTGGAAAGCTGGCATGGTGCCTTATAATGCAGGTTCAAAGTGATTTATGGTGGGGAAGTGATGGGAGTGTTCGTTCTTCCTGTCCGAGCTGCAGGAGTAGGTGCTGACATCTGATGTTGCCGGCGTCGTGTGCCCGAGGCTCGGTGCTGCAGCCACCGTGGTCCAGCTGCCTGCTGGCCTTAAACACCAGTCACTCTGGCTTAAAATCAGAGGGAAGCCTCACAGGAAATTTAGTGTTTTCTTCTGAGGGCCGGATTGGATGGAAATAGGAGGAAGAAGCTTTTGGTTGAACCTCACCATAGGGCGGTAGAACTGGGAAGGGCTTTACTGGGTAATGAGCTCCAGACCTTCCTTTCTTGCTGCTCCTGCAGCCCGTTCTAAGCCTGTCATTCTGTGCTGACCATGCTAAAATTAAGGAGCTCATTTCTCCCATGATTTGTGGTGGAAAATTGCACCAGAGACGTATAATGTTGATGGTGGCCCATTGAATGAGATATCACTTCATGTCAGGCAACACTGGGCCCACTAGGAAATAAAAGGCTTATATTCTGCTGGCTTTTTTTACTACATGCAATGTTACTCTTGAATTAAGCAGTTGGGCTCCTGATGCAAGCTCCTGTTTGTTCTGTTCTTGGTGACGGGCTCTTCCAAAATGTACCAGTGTGACTGCTGATAAGGGCATGAGGAGCATCATTCTTAAGTACTGGCAGAGAAGGAGTGAAACCCGTGGTAAATGGCAGTGGACTACAAATGTGTGTCAGCGTGCGTTTTGCAGCCAACACAGTGGCTTTTGAGTCAGATGTGTCATGCTCACAGGAATTATAGGTGATTTCCAACCCTTTCTCATTATTTCACCATTGCAGAAAAGAGGACATTTGGGTTTTAAGCTTCATCTAACGCACAGTCAAAACCCTCAATCAGAAATATTCTTTACTGCTTATAAAGATAATGGTAACACTGCCAAAAATAAAGTTTTCTAAGAGTGTTTAAAAAAAATCACACCCAAGAATTTTAAAATAAATATAATGAAACAAACTTTTAATTCATCTGCTGGAGATTATTAAAGCAAGATCTGCTGGCTTCTGCTCCCTGACAAGCAGAACATTTATATAAGTAGGTTCATTGACTAAAATAAGTGATTATGTAGGCAAATTTACTGGTGTACCAAAGCCTTAAACTGTTTAATTATTTTAAATGCTTTCTAGGTAGAAAAAAAGAAAAATTATCATTGTCCTAAACAGGATGAATAGTTGCATGACATGCTCTTAAATAATTAGTAGTTTATGGCCTGCACCCATTTGTCAGTGAGGGGAAAAAGAAAATGGAGTTATAGTTGTTCGCCCTCCTAATTGCCAACATTTTTCCCTCCTTTTTTTTGTAAGCTTTATCAAAATGCACAGATCTTAAGTTCTCGGTCAAAACACTTTAAACAAGCCCCAGAAATTCCTGAAGGTGGAAGCCTCAGTCTCTGCAGTAAGAAGAAGGTTCCTGTTGTGGGAAAGTGTTGATTTTTGGAAATGCCAGTGATGGTAATTAACATTTATTGGCTTTGCATTACATTAGTGGTGGTTACTGGGATTATGGTCCTTGATAATTGCTTGTGTGAACTGCTAACCAGGGTATTGCAATCAGAAAGTAGGCTCTGTTCAGGTGATCAGGGGTTTTATAAAATACTCTGAAATCACCTGCAGAAAACTGGCTTCTAGACCTAAGAAATAGAAAAACTTTTATTCCGATGAATAATGACATACATTGTAACCATAGCCAGTTCTTTTGAGTAAATGAAACAAGGAAAAGTGTGACTGCCAGAAGGATGCTGGGAGGCATGTTATTGCACAGGTTTCTAGAATGTTGTTGTTTGGGCTTTTTTTTTTAATGTTTTTTGATGGGATGTTTTTGTTAGTCCGTGAACGGTTCAAATTCTGCACAAAGGTAAATGGCGCAGTGTGTATTGTGCCAAGACGGAGGTAGAAATGAATTCTTACCTAAAGCAGGATGAGTAGTCATCAACTCTTGTTTAACTGTAGTCAAAATGCCCTAGCTGGAAAGGAAAATTCAGGCTTAAATATCAGCTCCTTTTTGAGCTGATAGTAGCCCCAATTGTGCAGACTTAATAGAGAATTAATATGTGCACCCATCTGAACTAGAAGGTACTGTACTGGGAATCCCATTGCCGAGCATCTTTACAGGATTGTTGGCAAGTTCATTGATGTGCTCTATTTTTGTAGTATTCTTTTGTAGCAACTCACTGGTTAAATCTTCTTTACAAACTTGACACTTGTTTAGAAACTTCTAATAGTAATGTCAGTATCAATGAATAATTTCTTGCTGGTAAGAGACATATGAAGATGTTTAATTTCTGGTGTACATACAGACAGGACTAATAACAAAATTTTTAAAATAAAAAAAAAGTTTCTGTATCAATGGATTTGGTGTTTAAAACTATTGTTTTTTAGTGGTAGTAGGACAACAGAGGAATCCCTTTTTTTCCTGATAGTGATATCAAAGAGCAAGTTAAGAAACCCAAGTAGAGCTCTCTGGCATCTTATAAATGTGCTGCTGATACACTAATTTAATCAAAGCACTTACTCAGAGTTGTTCAAGCCAACTTTTTGAAATTTATGTACTCTATTTTATTACTCAACTTATTAATAAAAAAATTGAATATTGACCTGGACAAGTCCCACACAGGATTCCACGTGGTAAATCTCAATTATTTGACACTGAACCCTTTATAACTGCTCTTTGAATGGGATTTTCTTCAACTTGTTTGTACACTCAGTGGAGAAGCTTTTTTCAGTTATTTAGATCATATTATGGTTATCTGGACATATACTTTCTTTTAAGGACAGGTTTATTTTCTTTCTCTTCTGTTTCAGCCCAAGTGAAAGTGATGGCATTCAGTTTCCAGTGCTTATAAAAAGAAAGAGCACTGTACCTGAAAACTTATCTCACAGCTGACCTTGTGAAAAATTTGGAATTGAAAGTCATTGGATGTAGCTGTAAGCACATGTTTAGAAATGCAAAGAAAATCCCCCAAAAAACCCCAAGCCCTAAGAGCTGGAAAGTCAGAGTTCAAAACATTCCTGGACAGCCATTGTAGTTCACTGGTTTAGGTGCAAGTGCTGCTGGGAAGTTTGTGTTGCCAGCCACTGTGGGAGAGAAGGGAAGCCTGATAGTAATACTGAAGTTTCCCGGATCCCGTTCTTTCCCTTTCTGAGCTCCTGTTTGCATTACATTGTTGCATTTGCAAAACACTATTCTTTGAAGTGCCCTTCTGAGACCTGGCTTAGTAAGGGGAATTTACACTTTGTACTGCTAAATTGTTGTTCTTGTTTTTACTGTCAGAAAACTGAAACTAAAGACTGGTGGTTATTTTCCAAGAACAATTCTGAATATTAAGTTCAGATGGTTTTTTTTTTAAAACAAAGAACTGTCAACCTCTTTATTGCCCTCATACTCTTATTAAAAATGTTATTGTCGTTCTTATATCAGTCTCAATTTTATGACCCACTCTGATTCCTACTCATGGTTTTGTTTTAATTTGGTGAACTCCTTACTACGAGGATCTATAAAGCTATGCCAACTCTATGGAATGAAGGAAACTAGCAAAAAGTGGCCAAAATAAGTGAACAGTTAAATAAAGCAATATTCTTTCTTGTATTAATAAGATAGTAGAAAATCCAGCAGCAGGGACATGGTGACTATACAGGATCTAAGTCACGTTCTTTTCTCAAAACATACTGTGGCAGGAAAGTGAAGATAAGCCTCTGCATAGATTAAACATTGTCCAACACAGCTTGAGCATAGTGTAAAGTTTTGGTTCCTACCAGAACAGTTGAGCTTCCATCATTACTGGGTCACAAGCATGTGAGTATTGGCTACATGGACTTTCTCTGAAGTTTTATCAAGCTGTAAACTTTTAGGGAGGTAGCTGAGTGTGTCAGTGCTGTCCAGTTTCCCCCACTGCCCTGAACCTGTTAAGATCCAGTTACTAAGGTTCTTTGGAAATTCCTCAGCCCGAATTGAGATGCAAACAAGACCATATGCCAGTCAATAGTATGCGTTTTATTTGGGATGAGGGAGAGAAAGAAAGAGGAAGGAGAGAGAGGAAGAAATAGGGAAAGGGGTGAGGGGACAGAGAGGGACAGATACAGGACAAAATAATACCACCACTCCGTGGGTCCCACTGGTGTCCTGATTATCTTCTCCAGCCAGTCTTCTTGATGGTGAAGGTCCCCCAAAAGCATAGAATCCGATGGGTACATATGCTCATGCTAGGTAGGAATGTCCGGGCATGTCCCCCGGAGGAGGGGGCAGTCTCTTACAGCAGACTCTGCTCTGTTGTTTCGTGTGCAGTCCTGTGGGGCAAAGCCTCTCGTGAATATCCCGTGGATCCTGTGGTGTNCAAACTCCGCTGGGATGGCATCCGGAGGTGATTGAACAGTAGGTTTCCTTTCATCTAATCAGCACTTCGACTTACAGTCCAAAGTTCTTCAAGGAGGTTTCTGTGGCTGTAGCTTCTTTAAAACTTTATATCAGTGTTTGAGGCATGACTAATTTTCAGTCTCTTACAGAACCCAAACACATTTAGAACTGAGTGCAGCTGTATGTAGTAAGCATAGCATTTTTGCAGGATGTGTGTTCTCCACGCTGCCTCGTCTGCTTCCAACTGGCAGTTGCACAAAACAGGAATCTTGTCTGTCTAATCAAGAAGCCTCTGTTTGGCTGTGTGCTCAGCTTACCTGAGTGTTACTTTATCGACCACCTTTAACAGCCAAGTGTAAACCATGTCATTATTTAATCATTTCTGCCTGTAAAAAAATAGTGCAGAACTTTACCAAACTTTTTGTAGACTGAGGATTTTTGTCACAGCTAGCTTTATTAATCTTCTTATCAGAGGTGCCTGTTTGTTGAAGATGTTAGAGACTTGATCCAACTCAAGCATGTTATTTGTTTGCAGATTTTCTCCTTTGTGGCTGTTGTTTGTGAAGAAATTGTGGAGGATTGCAGCTATTGTAGTGGACTTTACTTCTTTGAATTCATAAGCTGCAGTGCCTTTTTTTTGAGCCTCCTGATTCTGTGTGTGTATTGCACTGATATGTATGAATCACTGGGGAAAGAGAAAGTACAGAAACTGGTAAGAAAATTTATTTTTTCTGATAAATAAACCATTTCTTCTAAGTGCATAAAGTCTGCTGTGGAGTAAAAAGGCTATGCAAAATGAATCTCCTTTTCTTCTCCGTGTAAAGGGTAGATTAAAGTATCTTATAGTTAAAAAATGAGCCAACTTTGAGAGTTTACATTGACATCTTTTTCGAAGTTGGCTACCTACAGGATTTTAGGACTTGTGTGGAAAAGTTTTTCCACATTAACACTACTAATATTACAGCATAGCCATCGCATATGTGCATGTATATGGAATACAGTTTACCGCCAGCATGATGCTTGCAATTTATCTGTTTACCCCATCTATTTTCCTACTGGGTGTAGACTGCCTCCTTTTTGGCAACAATCCTAACTCATTACAGTTTATGGCTTTATATTTCAGAAGATACAGCAGTGGGAGAAAGTTGCTCTGTGAAGTCAGTAGGAACATTATTCTGTCTCACATGTGTCCCTTCCTATTTGCCTTCAGAGCAAACAGTAGGGTCTTTATGTGAGCGTACAGATAAGGGAGTGTAGTAAAAGGTTTGAATGAGCACATTTACTTACAGTTTTCCAATTTCCCAAATGTTTTACATAGGGAATAAAACTATCATGGTTGTCCTGAGCTTGAATTTGATTGTGAAAAAAGGTTAGATGAAATTAATTAAATACTTAAAAATTACAAAAACACAGCAGACTCCTTTAAATATCTGATAATGCTGTTTAAAAAGCTGGTAATGTTGAGTATTGTTGGAATGTAGTTGTAAAATGTATTTTCTGAAGCTTCCACTAGCATCAAAGTATCAAACAAAATTCACAGGCAGGTTAACTCAGTTGTTGTTATGATGTTTGTTCTTTTTAGGTAACCAATCTACAATTAAATTATGTATTTTTATATATATATTTGCAGAATTTTTGGGCTGTGCCAGTCATAGGTGCCTGGTTTCTGTTGGCATCAATAGTGTTTTCTGCAACCTGCTCTGGCTCTGCTGTTGAAAGTGCTGCATGTGTAAGTCTTAAAATGGCAAGATTTACTTTGTTTTTATCTGGTATGTTAATTTCTCTGCCCTCTAAACTTCACTCATTTTGCAGAGAAGAAACTGGGCAGGGCAAGAACTCAGTGCATTGTGGTGTTTCAGGAGGAATTAGCTATTTCAGACCTTCCAGAAACGTACCATAGGAAATCCAAGGAGCTGGCATTCCTCAGGATTGCTGGAAAGCTCTGTGTGCACTTGCAGCTTCCCATCTTTTGCCTGCTGCCTTGGATTTGTGTTATTTCCTGTCATCTCTTGTTGTTCAACACTGTCATCTCTTGAAGCTTCCCCAGTTCTCTGATACCCTACTTCTGAAATTTCTGTTTTTCCTCAATTGTCCTTTCGTAGTGTCACCCCCTCACAAAGTCATCAAGAAATCCTGTCTTTTGCCAGGCATTACAGAGCACACGTGGACAACACTGACCTGCACAGACTGCAATAACAGCAGTTTCCTCAGTGACAGAAATAGTAGAGCAACAGGGCATCCATCTCCCAGGGAACACTGAGGAGGCTCAGGGCAAGGCACTGAAAGGGCTTTGGGATGCTGTAGGTGTCATAATTCCCTAGTCATTTGAATACTTCTTTTGAATAACCTTGGAATTGTCAATATGTGTGTTTAAAGATCAAATTATTGAATGAGAAAAAATTATTTGGAAAAGAAAGTAAGATAATTCTGTTCCACGGGCAGCATCAGCTATTAGAGATGCACCCTTTTGTATAGTCATCTTATGTGATGTAGATCTATTTAGACCTTATAGTTTTGAGTATAAATCAGGTTTCAGGTTTGCCTTTTTTTCTGGTGCAGGAAAAATAAAAACTACTGTGATTTGATACTTATTAATGTCAAATTACTTTGGTCCAAACCAGTTGTGTAAAATTTAGGTAGAGTTAGAATAATGCATATGTTTCTTTCCTTGTTTGAAAAAAAGCTGCCTTCTCTTTACCACTTCCCATCTTGCCATGACTAGTAACAAAATGTCATTTCATTCTCCCTTGCTGACCCAGGTTCTGCAGATCTTCCCTTTCTTTACCTTGCATATGTTATTCTTCTTCATTTACTCTCATTAATCAGCAACCCTCTCTTTGATAAATAGTCTGCTATATCACCGATGCCATGATACTTTAATAACTGATTTTGGCAATGAAACTAATATACTCTTACTATTAAAGGTTGGTTAGAACGCAGTATAAGGTTTCCACTTGATTAAAAGAATGAAAGCTGTAAAAACTTCAGCAATGAATGTTCTAGACTTATGATTTCTGATCTGAGTCTAATTTAAATGGAACTATCAATTTAAGAAGGCCTGTAATCTTTATATATAAGCGTTACTAATGTATATAAAATGGTGCAGGAAATCTCTCCAAACATTGTTGGGATACTATTACTGTTTATGCATTTTAAAATCACGTATTTCTGTCACTTTCACAGGTATTTGGATTTTTTGCAACTTTTGCGTTTGCAGCTGAATTTGGCATAGAGCTGTTTCTCAGGCGAAAACAAAACGTCGATGGACGCTCTGAAAATCCTCATAACACTCGGAGTGCCACAGAAAATCAGCCATTGAATAAACAAAGCTAACTTCCTGGAATTGTTTCCTCTTTTTTTTTTTTTTCTTTTTTTTTTTTTTTTTTTTTTTTTTTTTTTTTTTTTTTTAATTGGAGCAAACGAAAATGAACTTTCAGTGCACTGTAGGTAACAAACTTCTGTTTCTTTGTTCTAATCAATTTTGTACGCATTGCTCATCACAAATTTTTATGGATTCTTAGGTCAGGTAATGGCATTTTGAGCATCATTTTTCTAAGGTAACTGATCCTGCTTAATAACTGGTCCTGCCACCTGCTGGGGTGTCAGGCACTAAAATACGTGTCTAAATAGAATAACTTCAGGACAACAGTGTGCTGATTTGATTTTGACAGAGGTGACTAATAAAGGTTAATGTCTGTGGCATTAATTTAATTTATAAATTAAATATAATTAATAAATTCTGAGCTATAGCCTAAAGGTATTTCCTGGTTAAATGGACCAGATGCTTCTGTTGCAAGTTATAAATTAGTACAGCAGAATTCATTTTTGTACTTCCTGGTCAAACTGAATGTAAAAGGGATACCTAACTGGAACTATACAGGAATGCTTGTCCTTAAGTAAGGGGGTTTGGGTTGGTTTTACTATTCCTGTGTGTCAGTTCTGTCTGTGGAGATCAGTTTAATGGTGTAGTGACTGTAAAGGGTTTTTGGGGAGGGTAAGGTAAATGGTATATTAAGGAGACAGTTCTGCATCCCGTGGTTGTCAAAGTTTGGACTTGTATGCCAGAATCTTCTTTTAGATGATTTCAAAAGCTGTAACAGTTGCAGGAAGAAACTTGAAAAGCCAGCAGTGAGAGGAATAAGATAAAGAATAAATATTTTCATAAAGCCACCCCAGAAGCAGCAATCTCAATATCAACAGGAAAAACCTTACAGCACATTGGTACTGCCCTGGTGAATGTTACTTGCAAGGTTAATACCATATGCAGCTTGTTTATGCATACATAATACTAAGTTTTGCCAGAATGGTTTTGAACCTCACTATTTTATATGGCAGTAGCTTGAGACTTCTTGCTGACTAGCTCAGTTGGTAAACAGGTAAATAAGCACTTATACCCTTGATTTGTTTTGCAAGTGACAGTCTGTAGGACTGCAAGGAACACTACTGATGGGACACGTATCGAACAAGTGACAGATGTGTCAGAACAGATGTTGATGGCTATAAAAGAAATGAAGTGCTGAAAAAGCATTTTTCTGATGTCTGAGGTAAAAGCAAGACTGCTACGCCTCTCTTCCTCTGAAGAGGAAAGCCTTCAAAAGGAGAGTAAATTGCTGTAAGCCAGGAGATGTTCCAAAATACCAAAGCAAATGAGAAAAAGCTGATTATGCAAAAACAATTCTTGTTTGAGTGCTCATGACATTGGCCATGTCTCCCAGGAATTAACTGCATTTCATCGATATCCCAGTCTGGCATGTTCCTAGTCCTTTAACTTGTTGGGACAGCATTGAGACTAAGCTCTCCAGAAGCTGGCTGAGCTGTATTTGGGAAAGGAAGAGGAAGCTGTTTCAAGAGGAAGGACTGTAGTAGCAGGTCAAAGTTGGTTTTTTTCCATTGCTGCCACTTTCTGATGAGTGTGAGTTTATGATGTTCTCTCTCTGTGGCCTGAGACTTAAGCCTAACACTACACTTTGCTTGGAGGATGTAAAATCTTGCCACTTGGTGTGAAGCACCAAGGTAAAGCTGTAGCTTGGCTTCAGAGTCATGCATAGAAGAGATACTCTCCTTCATAGAATTTCCTGTGTTGTAAAGAAGAAATGCTCTTTTGACTGGCTTTTTTTTTTCTTCTATTTATTAGTGTCCATTTGCACTAAAACCTGATTTCAGTCAGCACTTGCTGTAGCTGTCTCTGATAACTGGGTAGATAAGAGATGTTCAGTTTACAGGCGGTGTTACTGGAGATACAAAATATCCATAATGAGAAATACCTCCGCTATGATCTGCAGTGTCCTATTTTGGGGACTGTGCCCATATGAATAACATTCCAGCGGTCTTGTTTTGGTTTCTTTTTATTGCCTAGAGTTCTACTGAATTTGTTTCCACACCAAGATGTCTATAGTCTTTAAATCTTCATTTGTAATTAGTAGTTGTAAATATAGTATAAGAGCAACACTGTGCTGCTGGTATTTAGCAAGCAATGCAGTACTGTGACTGGACTTTTATCTTAAAGTAATATTTCCTGTTATTTTTCTCAGCCTGAAAATAAGTTAATAGAGGTCTGGGTTTTGGATGCTTTTTCGAGAGGCTTTTCCCCACCTAAGTGCTATGTTACTGATGTCCATTCCTGAACTGGAGATACTGGTACAAAAAGGGATTTGTAAAGTCATCTCCCTGCCGTGGCAGTTTACCTGGCAATAGTCTGTCACACAGTATTTAAATACTAGGAGCACATGATGGTTATAGGTTTGAGGCAGTTGCTAAAATGTTGCTTCCAAACCAGTTGTTGGCTAACTTGCATGGTGGTGCTGTTAATCCTTGCACTTCATAAGGTGTTCTTGCTCTGTTTCAAAATAGTTGAGAAACAGATTTGCTTGTGTGTGTACTGTTCTCTGCTTCTGTGAGGTTATTTTTTTAACTTTATCAGCTTCCTGTATCCTAACTTTCCTTATCACTCTTAGCTCCTCTGCCCTCCCAGTCTAGGTGGGGGAGAGGCTTCCTTGCTGCAGTGACTGAGCAGACTGGTCTGCAGTCTTGACATGCCCCTTTGATGCTTCTGGTGTCAGGTGCTGGCTTTAAATGTCTGTCTCTTAATTAGATTGATCCTAGAGAATGCTGTTGGAGCTGGATTAAGCATCTGGTTCTGCCAGAGCTCTTCGTGTGTGTGGCTGGATGTCTCTTACCCCTCGTGCTCTGTCAGCAAAGCCCTTTGCTTGTTTCCCAGCCTGTTCTGATGAAATCAGCTGACCTTATTTAAACCACCTATTTAAATTGCTTCCATTAAGGTGGTTGATTTTGGCTTAAGTGGATTAGGGATTGTTCAGCAGAGTGATGGGAGCTCTGGCAGAAACGCTCGAATTTCTGCCTCGAATTTGTTCTGTTGGCAAAGTAAACGTCTGTACATCGTAACTGATAGTAAAGCCTGTTGAAAAGAAGCAACTGGCCCAGTACATCTACCTGGGGATTGTCTTCTCCACTCTTTGCCACGGGGCTTGGCAGTGGTGTTGGAGCCTGCTCGGACACTCAGCTTTGGTGTTTTCCAGCTGAACCTGTCCAAAAATATTTAAAGGCTCTGCACCCACTTTCAAGGCTTTTTTACAGTGCCTTGAGAATCAGTGGAGAGGATTTTTCAGGATATGTGACGACTTGTCCAGTGGCTGGACTGTGAGCTTCTGCTCTGAAGATCTGTACTGGGCATTGTGTAGACTGTAAATGTTAATTTTTGTGTTTAAAATCACAGTGCTACCAGTGCCCTTTGGTTCTGAGTATGGGAAGGAATTGTGCCTTACTGCCTGTGCTCTGTGCTTCAAAAGAGCAGGGAAGGGTTGTGGTCTGTTACAGGTGAGTTCTGCCTTTGCACCTTCCAACCTGAAAGAGCAGTGAGCGATCTCATGCGATTCTCAGAGCTCAGCACAGGATGTTTTTGCATAATGGCTGTCATGGTGATCCTTGTTCAAATTAGTGCAATAAAATTATCAAGCTTTCTACACTGAAGGGAAATTCTTTGTGAAGTTTTTCAAAGGTTCTATAAAATTGTAACGAATCAAGATGCTGATAGTGCCTTTAAGATGGAAATCCATCTCTTTTTTAGTCTATTGCTGTAAACATAAGGAGCTCTCTGGATAGTAAACTTTATGCTGGACAAAAAACTATATATCACTTTTAACACCTTTGAGAATTTAAGTGATTTTTAATTATTATTAAAGCAGGATGATAATACATTAATTTTATATATATAAAGTAAGATTTTTATAGTTTTGTTTCCAGTGTTGCCTTGACTTTCCATCTAAATAATTTTTAAATGCTTAAATATTTTTTATCATTCTAAACCTGTGATCTTTTTTAATGCATTCATGTTTTCTTGATCTAAGGAACTTTGTAAAAGTATTTTGTAATCTTTTTTTAAATAAAGGTTTAGTAAGTAACTTAAGTGTTTCTTGGTTTTGCTGCTATGATTTGGTGGTGTTGCTATGTAGTTCTCCCAAAGCCAGCTATAGGAAATAACACCATTCTTTGTTCCTGGCTTGGAGGAGAGAGCTTGCATTGTGTTTGCCTGTTCCTGGGGAAGAGGGTCCAACTCACAAAGCTGGATATTCTCACTGGAAGTTCCCAGGAAGAAAGATCTGATAAGGTCAGTATTGCCTCTGACCACCAGGTCCACCCAAAGTAGTTTGCAGTAACCTTTACATGTGGTCTGTAAATGTGAGAAGCGTAATCCAGGTGCTGCTTCCTATTGTCTTGATTACATGGAATGGAAAAAAATAAAGGGGCAGACTTGCTAAAGGAAGGAGCACAACCTAGCAAAAGGTGTTGAGAGCAAATAATTTATTCTGGTGCAGAAAAATGCGGGTCACTGACTTACTTGGTTGAGGGAGAGCTGCTTGATCTTTAAAAAATTGTTTAGCTGATTGTCAGTGGGGAGTGAGGAAAAGGAAGAAAACGTGCATGTCATGCTTTCTGGCAGGGGAGTACTTTTTTTGTTTCATAATCCTATAGATTACTTACTACCTGGTGGTCATCTTGTACACAGGAGAATGACACTTCCTTCATTGTCAGTACAGAAATTGGAATGCCACAGTATGTTTTTCTTTATTTTGTAACATGAAAAGATGAAATAATTTTAAAGATTAAATTATCTCTGATGAAGTTCCCAGAGATTATGGTAATCTTAAGGATTCAAAAGGGAAAAAGGTCTCAAATGCTTTTAATTACCTAGATGCAAGAAAAGGCAAAATGTTGTATTAGAAAGATATGTCAGTGGTAGATTTTACACCGTGAGAAAATAACTCAGAAATACTAGTTTTAATAATTTGAAGCATGACCATACAGTTTAATTTGTGTTATTGCTAGAATCATGACAACCCTTTTCTCAGGAGCGTAATCCAAGTTGGTTCACTGTGAATTACCAGAATGTAGTGCAGCAGGGCAGAATACGGGCTGGTCGTCTGCAGCTTTCCTTTGTGAGCGCACAGGCACCACCTGGTCACTGTCCGTCCATCCCTCGTTCCAGGCACAGATGTGTTTCCTTGCTTTGGGATGGCTTTTCTCCTTACAGCGAGGAGCAGGACCAGCCACCTGCACCTGCTCTCTCACACAGCTGCTGTCGTGCAGCAGCCAAGCAAGGGTCACTGCTTGGCTGGGCTTTGGGTGTGACTGCTCCTTGGATTTGGAATAGCTATTCTTAGCCCGCGGAAGGAAGCACGGGGAAGGCCAGAAATGTACTTTACATTGTTCCTGCCGTCTGCACAGGAACCTGCCGAGAAGCTGCAGGAGGGAAGTTTGCCCACAAGAGGGCAAAGATGATCCTGTGATTGAAATGATTTGGTCTTAAGGACTCCATCCTTTTCCCACCTGTATTTCCAGTGGGATTGAAGCCCCCATGCCCCTCTGTTGTCAGTGTGGCTGCAAATTAAACTGTGCGTTTAAGGGATACTCTTTCCAGTAATTTACTTATTTCTCAATATGTAGCTTGAAGGATTTTTGGCAATATAATCTAATCAGTATTGTCTCAAGGAGATACTTTGCCTGAACAGTTTGAAAGGGTTTTACTTGCATTTCATGTGTTTTGTAACCTGCCAGTAGATGTTTTTAAAAATTCAAGTGGAGCTTCAGCTGCATGACAACACCTGCACTTATAACACTGCACTGCAGCTTTGGAGAACTTTGTGGTCTGTACTATGCTGTGGTTTTCAATGAAAGGTCTGTGGATCACGGGTGGGAGAGGAATGGAGTGGGGCGTACCTGAGCATTTCCTGGACTCTTGAGAAGTTAAATGAGGGAAGCTTATTATCCAAAAATGCAAATTATGCGTGCTGGAAAAAAAAATCAGGGCCCACAAACAGAAATGTTGGCAACCATAGCTGTACAGCGTGCCAGACGGGACTTCTTGCAATTCCAGTCCTCTCCAGGCATCCCAGTGAAACTTGCTTTGAGCAGCCCACGTGCCCTGATCACTTACTCGGTTTGTTCCTTGTGACCTATTATCTCTTGGCTGAATTACTGGTGGGAAAACAAATCAGACCTGGCTGTTTTGAAGTTGGCAAGTCCTGAGGTGAGAGTCAGGCTTCACGAGGAGGTGACAGCACAAGCACATTCTTCTGCAGCATGACTCATGTGCAGCCAGATGGGGACAGCAAATACCCAGTCAGGTATGCACTGCTAGGTGTGCTGCATGGAGGCAGGCACTATCCTGCAGTGCTAAGCTTGCAGTGTATGTCAGACTCCTCTTTTTAGTCCTCACTTGGACTTACAGGAAGCATAATATGGTAAGACAAAAAGCATGACAAGTTTTCTGTTACCATATGCTCTACCCTTGCTTAGAGAATGGTGCAATGTTGCTCAAAATAATGCAAGTGTGTCTGCACTACAGCCTTCCTTTTAACTACTTCCTTTGCACCAGCTGTTCCTCTCCCAGAAATATCAGTGCAGACGTGATTCTGAAATCCCTGCTCATGCTGAGCTGTAGGTGAGGAAGGGACAGTTACTTAATTGTTATGTGGTCTCTGCACTCCACTAACCAAAGGTGAGGAGCTGCTCTCCTGGTGTGAGCAGCAAGGCATCCTCACAGCAAGGAAGACAGACTCCCCACTCCTATTTTCATTAACACCCCTTTTCAGTCTTCTTTCTCTGCCTGCTCAGTTTGAAATGCTTCAGAGCACTGGGTTTTGATATATTGCTAAAGCCCTGCTTCCCATTCCTGTACCTCAAACCTAAACTAAACATCCCTATCAGTGCAACTCATAGCAACAAGAGCTTTGGCTAAATTTCTGCCTGCTAGTTTCTCAAAACAGTTGGGATAAAGTGGCTGCAGAGGCCATTCTGAGGGGGTACAATACAGCCCTAGAAACAACTGGCTCATTAATGTAAGCCTGTTTTCTGCCTCATCGTCCTTTTGCTCAGAAAGGCTTGTTTTATGAATGAACCAATGTTGTCCTTGACTTGATACAGTTTTTTTTTTAATTGTAAACTCTTGTTTCTGGCAATTGTGCCTCTCATTTGAGGGTAACAAGGGCATAATTATTCAGCTCTCATGCATCACAAACTGCTGAGCATGAGGTATTAATGGAGTGCTTTGCTGCCACCATAGCTTAATAGCTACAGCTGCAGCATTGTGCTCTTGTTTGGCAGGGGTTCATGGAACGGGGGGATGCAGATCATTAAGTTTTATGTTAAGAGTGATTTAGAGATGTAGCAATAACAGTAGACTATGCTAGATGGACAAAGCACTTCTGATTTAAAAGGAGCTGTTACACCAGCAGAGCTGTAATTCATACTAGTGGTGGTACAAAGCCCCCAGCACCAGTCCACCTCATATAACCCCCAGTAATTATAATAAAGGAAAGTTGTGTTAGTGTAACTGTGTGTGCTGGCAGGGGGAGGAGGGGAATCATACCCTACCTTCCCAGCTGGCTTGCAGATGTAATAGAAGGAAGCTGCAAATGGGTGCTTTTGGCTAGCTACAGCCTTTAAGGTGATATGAAACTCCCAGCCTGGTCCCTTCCCATCCACCCAGCTACAGCACCAGCTCTGTTAAGTGCTGAGATAGAAGTGCTAGAATTTAAAGGTGGGTGTTGGCCCAGCTCCACATGGGAAGGTAAAAGCAGTGTCTCCTCAGCTCTACCCTGAGATGTTCCAGCTGAGAGGCCAAGCTGCCCTGGTAGCTGATGGAGGAAGAGGCATATCTAGAGGGTGAATCAGAGGGGAAGAGTAACTCCTGCACTCTTGAGTTGCTGCTGTGATTCACTGTTGCCCTTCTCTTTCTTCATTGGATATGCAGGGGAGCGTGGCTGGATATTAAGGCTAGTCCCTTGCAAATAGTCTCCAAGATACAGTGTGCTTTTTCCTGGGAGAATGATATTTACTCTCTTTGAGCTGTAAAAGCAGTGCAGAACGAGTGCTGTCTCTGATTTCCTAGTCTGACCTCCTATGCTGAAGGGTTATATGCCTCAAGTCTACACCTGTGGACTTCTCTTCCCCATGTTCCAGTTCCTTCTTGTTACGATTCCTCCTGTGCTAAGAGGGCTGCCTGTCTGTGTTGCTCTTCCTACACAAGTGCAAACATGTAAGAAAAGAACAAGTGGTTCAGACATACTTAATTTAGCAATGACTCTCCATTAGTGGCCTGGGGATATTCCCCCCTGTGGGGAGGAATGCCCCACCACCCTGCGGGGCTACCACGTCATTCACACACATGCCAGCTCTGCCTCAAGAGCTGGTGTGTTCTCCTTGTCTTTCTGGGAGCCCCTTCAGCGCCCACAGGAACACACAGGTGCTTCCTTCACCCCCACACAGGATTGTTTTTCTCCACATACCCACGTGCAAGCACAGAGCACTCAGCCTGCTCCTTTTCTGCTGTGCTATTCCTTCTTCTTCCCAGGTTCTTGGCTTGCTGCACAGTTGCCCGCCCGTCTTTGCATACCTTTCCACCTGTCTGGAGTCCCTCAGGAGAATGGCTCTGAAGTGACAACGTGACAGTGCCATGAGCATGCACCAGGCAGGGCCAAAGTCATTGCAGGGCCAGGCAGAGTAACCTGGAGGCTTTGCAGCACCAAGTGTTGGCACCAGGACACCTGGGCATTCCTGTGTTACATCGCACTGCGGGCAGAACTGCTTGTCACAGTGAGGAGGGAAGGGCTGCTGCTCTTTTGCCAAGGCTTTAGAGGTTGCAGTTCATTCCTTTCAAATGGTTGCTTTGTGTCCTGCTGTTATTCTAGGTCTGCAAACATCTAAAGAGCAATAAATGAAACTTACACTATCTTGGGCACTCTGAATTCAACTCAGTCTGAGACAGGATTATTAAAAAATTAATTTTAATTGAAGTAAATTTGTCTATGCCCTAATCTTTTTTTCTGCTTCAAAAGTTCAGGCGTTTATGGCTGGCTACTGCTCTGAAGGACATACTTCACTCACACGTCTCACCTGAGAGCCAGCATTTACCCAGTGAAAAAACTGCTTTTGAAAATACTTATGTGCCTTTCTGTAATGCTGTAGTTCAGCAACATGGAAAACCCAGGTGCTGCTGGAGATGGCGTTATGTTCAGGAAGCGATACAAAAATACTAATCCAAGGAACAGCACTGTTCTGAGCTGTTCCCTTAGGAAAGGTCAGATAATGTTGCTACTCTGCAGTGACCCTTTGATTTTAGCTCCTTCATCTGCACTTTCTCTTTTAGCTCTGCCCTCATTCCTCACCATCACCACACAAAAAAGCAAAGTCCCTTGCAGCCTCCTTTTCATGAGCCCTCCCCATCACACTACTGTCCCCTGCAGCACATTGCCTTTGACTATTCAGCACTGGAATCTTAAAGCCAAGCTTTCACAGCACTAAGCCAGAACAATGCCAAGGGTTTTGCTATCTAAATTCTGCCTCCGTGTAAAACTGAAAGCTCCTCTTGGCAGCCACCTCATCCCTGAGGCAGGAAACTCCTGTGATGCTGCAACTCTTTTAATTACTGTTTTCTTCTTCTTTACTTTTTATTTTTCCTAACTTTCCATCTTCCTTCCTGTGAAGTGCTACTTCTGGGCATGGCCAGACAGCTTCACTTTCACTGTTAGAGCAGCTCAGGCAGAGGTTTGGTAAAGGGCAAAAAGCAGACAGATTTTTTTTTTTTTTTTGCTAACTGCCCCAAGGCAGAGGGACTGATTCAGGCAGGTGATGAGGGCTTGTTCGATCCTTAATAAATTGGAAAGTCATTTACACAGTACAACAGTGCAGATATGAGATAACAAGAGGAAAAGTCATCAGTTTTTTAAAAATATGGCCCTTTTTTTTAACTTTCATGCAAGCTCCTGGATGGTGGGAACCCGCTGTATGTTGATCAGTCCCTAGTAACAAACACTGGTGCGTACTTGCCATACTGGCCGTGAGAAACCAGAGTGCTGACCCAGGGGACCAGCTGAGGCTGATGGACTGGGCTCAGGGACAGGCAGAACAGAAATAAACTCTAGAGTAGCCAGCTGTGGGTAATCAGTGACCTCTAGAAAGGACATAACGCTTTTCTGCTTTCCAGCTGCCTCTGTGCTGGAAAAAAGTAATCGTCTCCTTCTCCAGGAGAGGAAGATTACAAGCACTGGTGCCACTTTCTGACCCGCTCCCATGTAGCAGGGTTAAACAAGCCCTGGGACCAGGGACTGGAACCAAGAGCCACCTGTTCCCAGCAGGATGGGCTCCCAAGTGTGCAGCCCTGTGTGTCTGCAGAGGAGTGAAAGGTAAGCCAAGGGCATGGCGCTTGCACTTGCTCCAGTATGAAACTTGGAACAGCACAAACAGGTGGGTTGCTTAAGAGTACCCTAGGGCTTTGTGGTGAGGGCTCTCTCCTGCCACCTGGGTGTGTATCTTTGCAGGCAGAAAGAAAAGGATGTTGGCCTCCCTTTGTCTGCTACCCACTTCTCCTGTCACACAACCAGCAGCACCTCCTGGATGCCCAGCAGGGCCCAGTGATACATAAATCCAGCTTTCCTTGGCTTTCTGATGGCACTCAGTCTAAAGGCAGGTCTGTACTTTGCCCAAGCTGCAGGGATAGCCAAGGTCCCTGGCCAGCACACAGGCTCAGCAGCAGCACTGGCTCCATGCTGTCTCTAAGCACAGTGGAGTCCACAGCCATTTTAAGTTAAACAGGGCAGAGCATATGGCAACTTGATGCCACGTTCCACAGCTTATGGTCAGGTCTTGTGCATCCTCCCACAGCTTTAGCAGAACAGGAAAATCCCAGACACAGGTTATGAAGTGCAGGCAGGCAGTAAAGAGACTTCTCTGTCACTCCGGGCAGAGCTGCCCTTTAATAACCAGCACAGCCAGAAACTGCTGATATCTGCCACCACTTCTGTTAGTGCGCAATGCACTCGCTCAATGTTCCTCCCCTCATAGCTTTCTACTAATGTTTGCCCCTAGTCTTCCTTCTCTCCTGCTCGTTTTTGTCCTAGTAAGTTCCTAGTCCTCTTCCATGGAACATCACTAGGCACCCCCCACCACACACACGCTTCATTACAAGTTATCATTATCAGGGTGTCCTGCTACCCCCTTTAAACCCCACATAGTGAACTGTTTCCAAACAGTGCAACCAATTCTCAGCAATAGAAAAAGTGTGCAAGTTATGCAGGTCACATAACCTGCAGTGTCTTCATCCAGCAATGTGGTCCTCAAGCATTTCAAAGCCACCCTTCCTCTTTTTTAAAATGTTTCATTTCCCCTTCTCATTTTCCCAGTTTCTACCTGACAAAAGCACTATTCATTTTCTAACTTATCTCAACACCCCAGAGCTCAAACATGAAGTTTCGGTTTTTTCACAGTATGAAACAATGTGTACTACCAATTTTCTTTTCCCAACATTTACATTTTAATTTTTCAGTAAAAACTGAATGCCAAACTCTATCTGTGTTATCTCAAAGGATAAACTACACTAATCTTGGAGCTGAAGAGGATGGACAGCTTTTGGGTGGGATAGTGGGAGACCAGCACATCCAAACACAACAGCAGGGAACAGCTTTTTCTGTGGCTCCTACCTGTTGTCCTCCAGTTACAAGATGTATTCGGATATTCCCCAGAGAGAAAGCCACTGCTGTAGTAGAGGAAGGAAAAAAATGACCAGGACAACAATCTGATTCTCCACATCACCCAAACAGCTAACAGAGTTTATTTCTAAAACAGCTGGAATCCCATATTTGACAAAGTTGCAGACAGATGGAGCTTTCAGAACCAGGTTGACACTGAAGGAAACTTCAAACACTTTTGCTGGCAGAGATACAGCAGAGAGGTGTTGAATTCCCTGCCAGACGGAGCTGTCATTCAAAGACCCCCGGTGGAGCTGGTGATAACAGCAAATCTGTGCTTTTCTTGGTAGACATGCTTCACAAGGAGGATTTGGGGAAAGCAAGGAAACTTTGGCAGCAGAGATGTCAGTCTTCCAGCCTGAGAACATCCTGATTAGGAGCATCTGGTGGGTCTATGGACACAGCACTGTCACAACAGCCAAAGCTGCAGGAATATTTTAGCTCTGTCAACAGGCACAAAAACCAAAAGGGAACTGGTAACTTACATCTCTTGATCCAGTATAAACAAGTGCACTTACAGAAAAAAAAATATTCTTTGGATGATCACAGAACATAGTTCAGAAATTCTTTGGTTGGTAAGACTGCATGAAATTCCCCTTGACTTTTTTTTTCTCCATATGGTGACAAGTGACAGAGTGATGTGAGAGGCTGAAAAAAAAAACTAGTATAGTGCCAGGAGAGGGGGCATGGTTCCAGGAGAAAGTGGAAAAAGCTTTTTCTGCAGAGCAAGCTCAGGCTCCAGCCCCACCTTAGCAGGTGCTTCTCCCCACTGCCACCACTGCGCTGAGGTCTCAGCTGCATTCACACTGTCTGCAGCAGAACACTGGCTTCCCACAGGATTGCCAAGGGGGGGTTAAAGCTTGTGGGAAGGTTCCTACTGTCAATCTGAGGTGATACCTCAGGAGGTGAAGGAGAAATAACACAGTCTCTTTCCTCTGGGGGAACAGGAGAGGTTGTATCCTTAAACATCTATCATATCAGTCCAAATTAAAGTCAGAGTGCTGGTTTCCAAAAACAGTAGTTAAGTCAGTCTTGGCAGGAGGACTGGTGATCAAGCACCTCTGTTGCAAAAAATTAGACATGCACACACACACACACACACAAACACACGTGTGTGTGTACCTTCTTCTGCAGGTATTTTCACTCAAAGTGCCCAGAATGAAGCTCCTTGTCTCATATGGCCATTTGACTGGTCCTGTGCAGGCAGGGCAAGGAAGGCTGAACTACCACTGACACTGCTGACAATGGATTCCCAGCTGAGAAGGATGTTTGTTCTCTTAAGCCAGAGAGTCTTTGAGCCATGCTCAATTCAGGTTGTTAAAAAGAAAAAAATGGCTCATTTCTGACTAAACACAAAACATATCATCTGAAGGTAGGGGGCAGAAGCTGAACATTGTAAAAACATAAGAAATAGCCAATATGAAATTAGTAACAGTATATGTGCTTGTTACATAGTTTTCTTTGAATAATCCTCTGTATTAATGTTAAAGCACTTTATCTTGGAGTGACTGTATGTACCTTCCCCACTAAAAACAGACTTTCGTCCATTCAAATTGTTTCCTGCTCTGTGTTGCTCTAAATAGGGCACTTTCAAAAAGGAATAGAAAAAAGAATCACAGAAACTGTGCACCATGAGGAGGGGGATTCTTACCTCTCCATGTTATCTGCTTAGTTATTTTCATTTACTTACTCAAAATTTTTGACACTTTAGCAGCTGGCCAATTTTATGTTGTCAAAGAGTTAAAAATAAATTCTAAGTTAAGATACATACAATAGGATGGGGGAAAAAATAACGTGGCAACAAATAGCAATATGCATTGGCCTGCCATGAAACACAAAAAGAATTTTCTGAGAGAACCATTAAATTACTTAGCAGTATTGATGCAAAATTTCAAACAAATAGAAAAATATATAGCAGGCCAGAAAATGCTTTTTTCTCCAGACTGTCCCTGGTAAACTGTATAAACCCAACTTCTGCTGCACCATCATGCAGTTGTCTTGACAGAATAAACCAAGTTCTACTTCACTGCTAGACATAAAAGGAGAAGCACCAAGAGGAAGAGAGGCCCACACTTCCTTTTTTCCTGCAAAGAATTCCCAGCTCACCAGAGACAGACTGCAAAAGGAAAGGCAAAGGTGCCAAGAAGGCATTGTCTCAGCGCTGAGGTTACACAGAACTTCGTGATGACACCAGGTCGGACAAAACCGAACTGCTCTGTCTGTCCAGGCTCTGGGCAGAGTCCCCAAGAGCATAGATTCCAGCTGAGGCAGAGGAAGTGACAAAACCACATGCAAGAGAAAGAAAAAAGCACATTGCTCCATTCACAATGGGCTTTCCATAAACACTGTTAGATTACCTAGAGAATAATTTAGAGCAAATGCATAGAAATTTTCTACAGAAGAGGTCTTACTGTGAAAAGGAGAAAAAAAAAGATCCCACAAAACAATAAACATATATTCTTGGGTACATATTTTCCTGTATTTGGCAAGGGGAGTTTTTAGAATAATCTTTGATTGCTAAAAATTAATGGAGAAAATCCCCAATTTCATTGTGTACTGTTGGATGGGGGAGGGAGTGTTTGCAGTGATGTATTCAAGTTGCAGTTCATAATTTTTGATGCTGGCTGAGCTGATGTTAGAAACAGTCCACAGTTCTGATAGAAAGAGGTAACAAAGACTTGGGTCAGCTTATCCAGGCACAAATTAGTTTGCAACTGTTCCTTTGTTAAACATATAATCCTTGGAAGTTAAGAATCAGGTAGGAATTTGCAGGATTTCCCTTGTGTAAACAGATGGAGGAAATCAGAAGCAATTTTTCCATCCCCCTGAAAGGAGAACCAAATGACTGTCCAAATGAGTTTTAAATGCACTTATTGCAAATAGCTGGAAATGGCCACAGCCCAGCTTGTGAGGCAGAAGCTGTCTTTCTCCGAAACAAGCAGGTTCTCCATTATAAACTTCTTTGGGTGGGGGGAGGTGGGGGGAGCAAAAAAACTTTGGTTCACAACGTTGCTCTGCATAGGCATTCAAGTAGATCTTCCAAAGCTACCAGCTTGTCCAGGCTAGTAACAAAATACCCATGGCTCTCTCCTCAGTAGTGGACGCTCCTCTTTGGTATCCTGTTTTGTAAGGCAGACGTCTTGCACAGATGATGGAGTCACACAGATGCACCTTTGAAAAGGAAGACAGTGTCACTTGTGTTGCCACAAACAAATTCATCCAATTTATTAAGCAACACACTGGAAACCTTCTTTTGGTAAGGGGTGGGGGAGGGAGAAAAGAAAGCGTTGCTATGTTCACTCTTTGCTAGAAGCAAGTTATTTTGCTCTCGTAGTTATTTGTTAACAGCTGTCAGTAGCTGTGATAATGTCTGTGTTGACAGAAAATCTGGAATTATTGCTTTTTGAGTAATTTTGAGTCACAACAACCAGGGCATTAATAAATCCTCCCAGGTAGACACAGCCCTGTGCCAGAAAATATAAATATTCATTTTGGGAAGCATTCTGGCAGTTACTAAGCATGATACTTACTTGTTGACTGTGTGATGCACGAAACCTTGTAGGATGACCACATGCTTATAACACAAAGTATTGTAGCCAGGAACCCGATTGTCTGGATGAGAAAACAAACAAACCACAAATACTTAGGGAGCATTAGATGACACATATTCCATGCATGTATGGACACTTTTGTATATTCAGCTACACATTTTATGGGATTAACAGACCCAAAAAAAAGGTGGTTTTTTTACTCCATTCTGCCAAAAGACTAAAAACCCCAAGGTTTTCATAGTATAACAGCAGCTTATGTCTTGTCAGAACAATGACTGAAAGATAGACTGAGAGTCATACACAAGGAGGGAGAAAAAGCTGGACAGCAGCATGGAGTCTCGACATCTAAACTTCTCACTAGTTTTCTGCAACGAAGAAAAGACTGTTTCTAGCACCTCTGATTACTGCACTTTTACTGCCCCACTCAAACAAGTCTTTCCCTGCTGTCTGCCAAATAAACAAGTCAGGTAGGTCTTCTAGTCTGTTTGCATCATCAGGACTAAGTTTCTGAAAGTAATTCTTTATTCTAATAGAGGAGTTGTATTTCAGGTCCTGCTGCTGTGAAAATACTGTCACCCACACTTGGAAGTCATGCATCTCTCTGTAAAGCCCTCCAGTCAACAGAAGCAGAGATCACCTGCCAGTAACTCAGGTCAGGGCCCCAGTGGGTTTTAGCTCAGGAGAAATTATCCTGAACGTGGCTCTGTTCAGAAGCAAGAGGCATCGAAAGCCGAAAACGGGGGTGAAATCCTTTGGGTGATTTCCAGCTGCTACAACAGTCTTTTGCCAAAACTTAATTGTCTTAATTCTTCAGCTAAACACATTAGTTCATATGAGTTAAAGCAGAAGCCTTTGGTTTCAACACGTTGGCAGGACAAATACCAACTTTAGTGGTGAGTCTGGTGTCTGACAGCAAAATATTTTTGTTGGCACTGTGTTACAGAACATTCACTGAAATGAGCTAGAAGGTAGTTCACCCAACCAAGACACAAGTAAGGTAAGTCTGCAAGAAAACAGAGGTACAAGTGATAGATTTCCAATGCCCTACCTAATTTATATTGCAATTTTAAAAGTGTCAAGCCTAATAAACACAATCTTACCGCTCCAGCCACAAGTCCAGTCATATTGTAACTCTTGGCTGCTGCTACAATCGATCCAATGAGAAGCAGAATTGTACCAACTAAGTAATGAAGGAACTCCTGAAAAGACAAGCACAGCATGCATCAGGAAAGGGAATCTTATCAGATCTGCATCAGAAGGGAAACTTACCTGGAAAGTATTTGATATGTCTCAGAAAGAAAATAAGTTGGCAGAGATGACTCAAACCCTCAAACCCAGAGGACAAAACATAGTCAAAAGGAAAAACAAAACCCAAAGCAAAACAAAACAAAGCAAAAAGCCAAACCCCAAAACCTCACCTTGTGAGTGGATTTTATATCAAACCTCAGTTTCTGTTCGAAAAAGAACAGTTTGGGTCTACTAATGTTACTGGAATGAGATTTACTTACTAGGTATGGATGCAATCCTTTCAATTCAGCACGGTACATTATTTTACTGCATCAAGTGTGCACCTTACTTAAAGACATGGTTCTGGAGGAAGAAAGAAGCCTTAAGGACATATTTCTCTAGCCTACATGAAATGGTATAAGTGGAAAGCCAAATGCTCCTACTTCTGGCAATCTTAGAAAGTAAGCACTGAATCTACTGCTGCATTTACTAACAACTTACATTGACCAAGACTGGGAACAGGAGGGAAGCCAGGAAGAGCACAGCTGCAGTAAAACATGATGCATTGGGGTTTTCTGAGAGAGGACCAAGGCACCACTTTTAAACTATTCTCCGGTGTCGTAAGTATCGGTCCAGGAGTCAGTTTGTTACACATAAGGAGACCTTGTTACAAGCAGGAAGTATCTGTGGATTTAGGTTTTGAACCCTCTCAAAGCTTATGACAACCAATACAGGTGTTTGCAGACTGAACATGGGTTGTTTCTTGTGCATGGTGGAGTGGGCAGGTGGGTGTCTGCTTCCTTTATCTGCGTTGCACTACCAGCACGAGCCAAACAAACAAAAGGGAGAGGAGAGAGTCTGTCTCAAACCAGAAGATAAAATATAGTCCCAAGCTGAAACTGTCCAAGGAAAGCCCAGAAGATGGGCTTTCTACCCATCTACCATACCAGTTTCACTCTGCTCAGGTGTTACAAAGAGCTGAGAAGGATTTTTCCTGTAAAGTAGGCTCTGAGACCACAAGTTACTTTTCTAATTTGTAAACTTGTTTCAGGTAATCAAATTCTCAACCCTTGCATTTGCCAGAATAAATTATATGCATAAAGAGGCTTCTCTGACTAGCCCATGACGCAGCAGGCAAATGGTACATGCCATTGCCTCCTTAGACACATCAAATAAAGCAATGTACACAGGCTACTACTTTAGAGGAATCCAAGGGATGGGCAAAGCTGCACAGAATCATCAAAGGCTACATTAAGTGGAGAACTAACCCCCGGCAGGGCCAGAAGAGTGCCCCTCTGGAGAAATACTTCCAAGCTTTGAAAAGTGTCAGCAATGAACAACCTCTTGAACCACTTCAGCTTTACTGGCTGCAAATCACGCCCCTGATTGCAATGTAGAGATCCTGCCAGGAAATTCATCTGAATGCTAGCTGTAGTTTCCCCGACTCTCTTACATGTCTTCCTCTTCTGTTCTAAAGATACTTAAATGTGACTGAAAATGAGATTGGTTGTTTTGTAACAGAGCAGCAGTGTTCAAGCATCACATCCCATAAAGCTTTCTGAAGCTGAGCAGCCACAAACTTCAGTGCCTTGAACTCACTAGAGGCTCTGGAACACAGAGGAATGATTAAGCATGCAACAAAAAACCCCAAAAGCAGCCTATGCAGAGGCAAAAATAGCATAGTCCTGTTACAGCAATGCACACATTAAATGCTGCTTTGCAAAACTGTTATTTATTAGCTTACTTCACTCCTTTATTTCAATCCCTGCGTCTGTATTATCTCTAGATAAATAAGTACCTTTAGGAATGGATAGTGGTGGCACACATTTGAAAAAAAAAAAGTTTAACCATATTCTTCAGCTAAAAAGAAGAAAGAAAATTACTTTTTTTTCTCTGGTTATAAGTTGATAGATGGACAAACTGTTATCTTAGATCTAAATTACTTATGTAGCTTCCATTAACCACCACCCAACCACGTCTTGGATTTCAAAATTCCTCTCTATCTCTCCAGTTGGCTTTCCCCATTCCTTTGGTCCTTCTTCAGTGGAATTAACAAATGTAAGGGAGGCATGTTCTAAGAGGTTGTTAAAATCCATCATCCCACACTAGGATGCAGAACTCTTCTGTTAGCTGACCTGAGTCAGAGCTACTGAGGAAGTTCTGGTCTCACATTTTTGGTGCTGCTTGTTGGTTCTCTGCTAGGATATGAGAGATGGATGTGTATGGGAAATGCGGGAATGAGGCAGGAACATCCTGCAGGATATCCCAGGAATGGCCAGGCTATGGCAATCAGGCCGAGGCTCCTAAATTTTGCTATTGTTTAAGTTACCTAAAACCATACCAAAAAGAGACACATCTGATTTAAATAGCACTCACATACTTTATTTTGGGACAGGATGTAGTACATGAATTCTAACACAATGATTTGCTACTTCAGCAATCCCTGAGCTGCTCTAAATGACCTGAGCTAGGACCCATCTGCTGAAGGCTTGATGACCAGTAGCTTCTTCTCAATTGTCTCTTAATAAAATTATTGCTTTCCATAGAGTAAATCTAGATTTATATCTGTGTAAAGGAGGGTAGATTCAAATCCAAATCAGCTGAAAAGCTTACAATTACAGAATCTGCTGAACTGAACACAAGCAACAAAAGGATTTGCATACAAGGCAAAAAAGAACTGAGTGAAAGACCGCCTGTCTTTGTGAGACAAGAAAACGGACTGAGAAAGTGAGACATCAACCCCCAAGAGAGGAGAGGAACCCAGGCTTACCGCAAGTGGCCAGCTAACACAAGTCAGCTTCCTGTAGACTCTGAAAATGTGCATGATGTAGAAGAACAAAATCATAACCAAATCGCACATGGTGACAATCTGAAAGAAGCTGTATGCACTGTAATCTGTCCAGGAAGAATTATTTACGCTGATGAACCCAATCAGCAGGGAGATCTGGAAGACAAAAGGTGCATTAAAGGTTTTCATTACGGTGCTCAGAAGGTCATGGAGATGATTTTAAGCGCAACAAAACGGCACTTAGAAGACAAATATCTAATGTAAATGGGATGGTCCCAACAAAATGGAGGACAAAGTAACGAGCATGATAAGTGTTTATAATTTGCTGATAAATGAGCTGAAGCAACCATTAGGACTGGGGAAAGGGGCAATAGCCAGAAGGAAAGCAGCAGTTTCAGCCTGAAGGACTCAACTTGTAGATGCCTCTATGTACAACAGAAGAGGTCTCAAACAGAGAAAAGGAACTGAATGCCTGGAGTTGCACCAATGACTGAAGCATCTAAACCTCACAGACTTTCAGAAGGAGGTCACTGAAAGCTGTGAAAATGGAGGTGCCCACAAACACATGCACCTTCACTTTCATTTAGTGACATTTTGCACATGCAAAATCAGAGGACCTGAGCTAACAGTTTCACTCTTCCTTTTCTGACACCTACAGAGCAGGAGTATTAGCGGACTGTAAGGCAGTACCAGAGCAAAAAATATAAACATTTGGAGGAATCTATTAGTTCACCTCACCCCCAAAACTTTTATAAGTTAACACTTCCACATAAAACTATCAAGCATTATTGCACAACTTCTTTCAGCTGTAGGCTTGCTAACAACAAAAGCTATTTCATTTTTTCAGTGTAAAGCTACTTGTTTATTTTACTAATCTTGCTGCTTCCACCAGCCTGGCTAACCTGGGTGATCAAAATAAATCTACTGAGAATATACTAAAATATTTTTTTATTACAGACTCTGTCAATGCATGCTTTCAGCCACTGTAATTTTTAGTTCATCCAAAGTCAGCCAGAAGCTGTAATGATTCACATTTGAAGTGTTTCTCCTAGACATTAAAAAACTATCTGAGGAAGCCAGCACTTCAAGACTGCACCATCCTTTCCTGCACACTCATCTTCCAAACTCCTAACCAACTGCATTCATTATCGAAATAATTTCCTTAAGATTAAAAGAGGAAAAAAAAACCCCAACACCCAAACAACATAGCTTAGATTCTCCCCAAGTGTTTAGCCAAGTTTCACCAGCTCAGATCTAAGTGGACAGGCTAAACATATGCATGCACAAGGGCAACCAAAGACTCTGTAGGTAAGAATTTCACAAGGACCTGTCACCTTCACCAAACTCCATCCAAACAGCCACATCAATGTCTTGACAGTGAAACACCTCAAAACGGTGGCTTCAAAGAAAAAAGTCAGAGCTCCGGATTCTTTCCCACACAAGTGGCTAAGCTGTTGTCACACCTGGTCCAGCTCCATTACTTTTACTGTGGCAGACCAAGGAGTTGGTATTAGCACTGTAAGTGATGCTCAGTCCAAGCCAGCAATGCTTCTGCACTACAATAAGCCTACATCTCCTCTCACCTTTGCATAGACACTGGGCAGGGAAGACAGGACTTACAGATGCAGGGCTAGATCACACTCCCTGCTTCTCAAGAATGGAGGTCACATGTGCCTTTGAAAATGCATGATACTGCTCAGTCCCTGGCTCCCCAAATATGTTCCTGTCCTCTGGTTTGGGAGTGTAACACTGGAGCATCATCCTGAATGTTCATCCTGTCTGTACCACGCCTGACCTCTGGGTCTCACTGCCTCGCCTCTGGGGAATCCAAAGTGCACAGAGTCTCACATCTTGTGCGTGGCACAGCTTTCTGAGATGCTACGTTTGTTAGAAGAAAACACAGCAGTGCTCTATACAATTGAGCATTTAAAGAACTATGGCCCAGTTCTTCCATTCTGAGATAATTTGGATGCAGTTTTGTCCAATCTATGTCTACATCCAGCAGGTCCACATTAAGCAGTGGTTTCTCGAGAGGCCATGGTGTCTGCCATCTGCTCCTTCCTCCTAATTTCACTTCCTGTCACATACTGGCTCCTCCATTGACCTGTGCTGAGTCACCTCAGTGGACTAAGCCAGCAGAAGAGTGAACTACTGAAAAACAGCTTCACTCTGGCTCAGCCATCGTGCAAGGCAGGATCAGACGAGCAAGGGAGTGTGAGGGACAACTTAGGACTCTAACAGAAAGGATAGGAAGGACTGAGCCGGCACGATGGCAGCAGCCAGTGCCACGCTGGCTGCTCAGGCTGCCACAGACCTTCCGGCTCAGTCCCCTGAATCTTAACGTCAGTTAAGCAGAGTCATCTGACTTAGCCACTGAACAACCTGAACAATCAGAAGGAGAAAATTTACCCTATAATCTAGGAGAACACTTTAAGTGATGCAAGACACAGCTATTATTTCCATAATTTAAAACTAAATTTAATGAAGTTTTATTCTATAGGAAGACTAAACAAGTCACAGCAAGCACTGAGTCTTGCTCTTGCATAAAAGTGGGATGAGGATGCCATTCTCTTAACCACCAAAGGCCAGAAGAATTTTCCCTAATTCAGGTGTCTTCACAATAATCAGTTCCCAGTTTCAATTACACTGTAAAAATCAAGAAGGAAGTGTTAATTAACAGAAATATTAAATCTGCCCACCGGCTCATTTCATGAGTGAACAATTAACTTTAGCAAGTTTTTGTACAGTGTACAAAGGATAAAGAGGAGCGGACTCTTGAAGTACAACCACCATCCAAATAATAAAAAGCCCTGGAAAAAACCTCTTGGTTTAAGCTAGACCCAGTTCTTTCAATTTCATGGAAGCATAGCAGTATTTTTCTTTCCAGTTAAAAGGTATAAAAAATTAAGAAGCATAAAGAAGAATGTGAGCCATCCAAGGACAGAAAATACATCTGAGGTGTTACAATCCTCAGAAATAAGAAGATTTCACAGTTACCAGTGAAGAATCTGCTCAAATCCTGACAGGGTAGAACCGTGGATTTGAACAAACATGCTTTCCATTTCAGCAGTTCCTGATGATTAAAACAATTCCAAATCCAATTAGTAAAGATTCTCCCTTCTTTGATTTTAGATGTGCCTCAGCACAAAGATAGGAAGAAACCACTGCATAGCAAGAGATATTTCTTTCAAAGATTTACTTTCTTAGCATAAATTTTGCAACATGAGATTCACGTGCCATTTCTAAAGAGGGTCCTCAGTTCATAGGCACGTGATTCTGTCTGACAGGAGAAGTGCAAAGGGGCTCTTATCAACAACTTTATATCAAGCTGTACCACATCTGCCACATGATACTGCCTGCAGGTACAGAGTTTAAAACTCACCTGTTGAACGAAGAATGCTAACAAATGCAGGTAACAGAGCCACACAACATCATTTGTTCTTTAAAAGTGACAAATATTGAAGTTCCTTCACCAGATACTGATATCATGATATACCAGGTGATGACTGTACCTTTTCTTCCCCTGGGATTCCAGTTTCCAGTGAATTGAGTGATAAAGTGATAAATGTGTAACTGTCTGGGATACAGTTGAACATCTATCTTAGAAGTCAGTTTGTGGCACACAGAGAGAGAGAGAAGTATCAAATGTTACCAGTGTTCTTTATGCATCTGTGCTCAGGAGAGCAGGTTTATACACCCTGAAAATAAAAACTGGAGGCACAAAAAAATCCAGGGCACTGCTATTTCCATTTCAATATAGCATTTCACTGGTTGTGAGAGCAACACAGATGTGACCCATAGCCAGCAAGCCAGTGTGACCAGAAGTACAGGTCAAGTGATGGTCAGTCTCATTAGCAGATTTCAGTGTGCTCCACAACATATATCTGGGCTCCAGACCTGCATTACAAAAGGGGTGAGGAACACATTGCAGGGCACTATTATTTAAGTGCGTTCTGGTTTCCCAGAAGCAAAATAAAGACCATGTGCATTAATCAACTCCAAGGAGGGATTTCTGGATTTAAATTAAGTTCCCTATTTACTCTGTATCTTAGAAGTCGATCAGCTTAAACTAATCCACTTCCTGACTCTCCTTTGGACCAGATATTTGAAGTGAGTCATGAAGCATATTTAGGGACATTGGTATATGTCAGGAACTACCTTGCAGTCAAGTCAGTGTGAGCAAAAGGCAGTCAGCACTTGGCAGACAGAAAAGAAATAACACAGCCTACAGAACTTGTACAGAACCGGCAGTCTTTTCCCTACTTTGAGCTGAAGATGAGATAACCTCATCCTCTGCCATGTGACTGTGCAGAATGCTGCCTCTTGAATGGCACTGGCATACCCTCCCAAGCCTAAACCCCATTCGGATTTGAAGTTAACTCAGATCTACCAAAAAAATGAAACACAGTTTGTTCTTTCCTGATGTGGTCTTCTTCCTAAAGCAGCCCAGGAAGCTGCTGGCTGCCTTTGCCACAAAAGCACATTGTTGGCTCATGGTCAGCTTGTTGTCTCACAAAATCCTAAGGTCTTCTCTGGAGAGCTGCTTTCCAACCTCCAGCCTGTACTGGTGCAAGAGTTTACCCTCAAGTATCTCCAGATACAGGACTTGGCATTTCCCTGTGTCGACCTTGATGAGATTCCTCTTTGTCCACGCTGCCAAGGTCTCTCTCCATGGCAGCACAACCTTCTGGCTCATCAGCCACTCCTCATAGGTTTTTCATTAACTTCAAACTTCCCAGGAGTGCCCTCTGCATCATCATCCAGGTCCTTAAGGAAGATGTGGAACAGTGCCAGCCGCAGTATGGACCCCTGGGGTACACCACTAGTGACTGGCCTCCAGCTGGGCCTCGTGCCACTGATCACAACCCTCTGGGCTAGGTTGTTCAGTTTTAAATCCATCTCACTGCCCACTAATCTAATCCATACCCTGTCAGCTTGTCTGTGAGGACGTTATGGGAGACTAGAACCTTACTAAGATCAAGGTAAACCACATCCATCACTCTTCCCTTGTCCACCAAGCTAGTCACCTCATTGCAGAACGCAGTAAGGCTGGTCAAGCACCATTTCCCCTTTGTAAATCCATGTTGACTACTCCTGATCACCTTCTTGTCCTTCATGTGTTTGGAAATGCTTTCTAAGAGGATTTTCTTCATCATCTCCCAAGGTACTGAGGTGAAGCTGACAAACCTGTAATTCCCTGGATCTTCCTTCCTGCCCATAGATATTACATCAATCTGTTCAGAATGGCACACCTTCCTTTTGCACCTCTGAGGCTAGAGAGGGTAGGGAAGGACTGGACAAGAGGGATACATTCCCCTCCCGTGTGCTATAAAATGCTTCTGGAAGCGTTCCCTGAAAATGCTGTTTCTTTTTAAAAATCAGCTGGTTTCCTCCTTGTTTCTTCTTGTGCCTGACAAAGAATTAAAATCTGAAGTCCATTGGTCAGTATTACACTCAGTAAAAAACAAGGAAAATGTGTATCAAGACTCCAAGGAAATAGATCTTCTGCTGCAGGAAAATTCAACACCTTCTTAAGGAAAGGAGAGGAATCACACCTTTGTTTTAAGAAGTGATTATATATAGGAGGAAGATCCAACTTCCAGTTACTCCTAAGGCAAATACATACTGGAGAGAAGACCCACGGAATGAGGCCCTGATTTCAGATGGTTTGAATTCCACTTAATTCCCTGTGCTCACGCTTGGGTGGCTGTAGTCCTGCAGATGCAATTAGGTTACAGAGAAAGCTCGGCTCCAAACATCCTGTCCCCATGGGACTGGGCTGGGCATGATGCTGGGACCCCGAGCAAGCCAGCCACACAGCCCTCAGCCTCTCTGCTGGCTGGATCCTCCTGTGGTTTCCAGTCCTGTCACCAGTCACAGAGGCCACCAGGAAAACTGCCCAAGAGCTGCCTGCCCCTCAGGACTAACGGGCTGGGCTGTCCTACACTAACACATGGTGCTGGAGCACACCAGCACAGGTGGAAAAGCCTAGGCCAAGCTGGCAAGTTCAAAGAGGCTTAATAGAGAATCACCTGCTCCAAGGAAGTGGCAGGGTTAGGGTGCAGGAGTGCATGCCCACCAGTCCAGAGATTACACGAACCATTTTCTTCACTAGTGCCCTGAGGGTAACAAAGGAAAGGACTCGTTTGGCTCTGCGTGTACCTACAAGCCAGCTGGCACCACAAAGCATTTTCTGCTCATGTGGTAGAAGACTCTAGTTTATCTGACCGCAGAACAATTTTATAACCCAGGAATCAATCTGTGCAAGTTCTTTGTATGATCTTTTTCTACTGTCCTGCTATAATGGATGTCATAAATAAAGCTCTGACTTTATTGCCAATACCCGATTCTTCTGTAACATTTAGAGAGAACTAGATTTTCCACAGACACAACTACCTGTGCAAACATAAATCCTGCATGATCTCCAGTACTGACAAAAACCTACTCTTAAAGGAAAGCCTAATGTTCTGAGGATGAGAGGCCCATTTCCACAGGCAAACACTGACACAAGAAGGGAGGAATTGAAAGTCACTGACTCTTGAATCCTGACCCCGGTTTTGTAACCGTATTTCTGTCTGAACTTCAGTAAATCATGTATTTCACCACTGCAGCTCCTCCAGTCACCAAAGGAGGACTAATAAAGACTACACATGCATTGTGCTAAAGTTTTTCACCTTCAAAACACTTCAGACATGTAAAACAAAGGCAAAACTTTTGAGGACTGCTAATAAATGTCTAGGGCAAGAAGACTCTTTTCCTTTGCAGAGTGAATGAAAATAGATGCTCACTATAAAAACCCCAACGAACAAAGAAAGAAACAAAAAAAGACAAGACAAAATCCCCCAAAACCATACCAAAACACCCGCATCTTTTTCCTCCCTATTCCCCTCTCCAAAAAGCCCAAATGGACAATCAACAAATCACAGATGTAACAGAGAAGCAGGTGTGAAAATCATCCGAGGAGGAAGCCACACAACAGCAAGCAAGAGGAGGAAAAGGTTCACTTTCTGAGAGCTGCTTTGAGTTGGATCTGTTGCTGCCTCAGCACCAAGATAAACAAAAATGGGAGTTCTACCTCACTGTAAAATGGAAATTGGTATTTATTTCCTGTCATTTATTTACTTATACCTGACTGTGAGCAGTGATTCAGAAAAGCACACCACGCACAAGACATTGCAAATAAACTGTTTTCCAATCTTTAATGCCAGGACTACTTTACTACTCGTCCTCTTGACCACCCCTGACTGT
Source organism: Machaerirhynchus nigripectus (assembly GCA_013397975.1). NCBI lineage: Eukaryota > Metazoa > Chordata > Aves > Passeriformes > Dicruridae > Machaerirhynchus > Machaerirhynchus nigripectus. Next base: position 961,469 of record VZRQ01009254.1, on the reverse strand, counting down.
TCAGTACTGCACATTTTCAGTCACCCCTGTGCAGCAGTCCCTTCACTACTCTGCTAGTGACCGTGGAGGACAGGTTACCCTTTCCTGCTGTGGCTGTGCAACCCCCTGCACCACGGTGATGCTCTGGTGTGGGTGTGACACGAGCTGCTTCACAGCAGCTCGCGGGCGCTGGCCTTTCTGTGGTTAAAACGTGTTGATAACATATCAGTGTTTCCGCTGCTGCAGAACTGTGCTCACACAGCAACAAGGCCTTCCTCCTCTCTTCTCCCTCCCCTCATCCCAAAGCAGGCTCACAAGCGGGCAAGACACTGGCAATGACAGCTGGCTCCAGCCGAGCAACGGGATTTTCCAGCCCATATGATGCTGTGTTCAGTGATAAAAGCTCAAGACAAGGAGGTTTAAGGGGGAATATTTTAGGTTATGGCACTTCTCTTCCCAAGCAATCATTACACACAGAATCATAGACTCACAGAATGGTTTGGGTTGGAAGGGACCTTAAAGACCATCTATTCCTGACCTCCTGCCATGGGCGGAGACACCTTCAACTAGACCAGGCTGCTCAAAGCCCCATCCAGCCTGGCCTTGAACCCTTCTGTTGATGGGGAGTAGTGGATGAATTTACAGCTTTGCTTCTGTGTCCAGCTTTTGCTTTCCTTATAAAACTGTCATTATCTTGATCCATGTGTCTTTTTGACTTCCTTCTTTTGGGTCTTTTTGCCTATTTTCTCCCCATCTTGCAGGGGAGGGCGGTGAGTGAGAGGCTGGGTGGGTATTTGGCTGCTGGCTGGGGTTAACCCACTGCACATGGCCTACGCCTTATCTGGATTTCTGGCTGCTGTGGTAGTACAAAGAACAATATTAAAAATCTTCATTGCAGAAAGACACTGACTACGGTTTTTGCAAATCCCAAGATGATGTACTGAATCGGCAGGCTGAAATTGCTGTCTTACCATGTAACTTTAAACTCTGGGTAATAATTTTCTTTCTCTATATAAAAATAAGATGTGAAATGCCAACCAAACTGCAGGAGGAAAGATAACATTACTAAGAAGCAAAATTGCCTCAAGGTGCCCAGTTACAGAGAAACACTATAACTCTTATCTCAAAGTTTTACCATAATACTGTGACATACACATTCTCATGTATAATCTTCCCAGCTCTGTGTTATCTTTTCATTTAATTACTTTGCCATGCAATGTACAACCACATCCTTCTGTTTCTCAGAGTATTTTTTTCTTGACTTTTCCCCTCTACTATATCATCCCATAAGAACAGACAACTTCTTGTCTCCCATGTTTCCTTTCCTTCTTTTTCTGCTCCTTATTCCCCTTTCCTCTTCTTTCCCTCCATTACACTCCGTATTTCTTCCCCTTTGTATCTCTCATTCTCTCCCATCCAAATTTCCCTCTGTACATGACAACGAACTTCAATTCCCTCTTTTAATGTTTCCTAACTATCTTGTCCACTCTCTTGCATCAGGACATGTATTGAAATTAGCTAACCAAAAATTAGCACCATTCAGGGGAAAATGTCAGAGGACAGGATTCAGCACGGTGCTACACCTGCACAAACACTGTAGGCAGCACCTCTGGTTCACCAGTTTCCTGTTGGTAGCTGGTAATACCTGAAAGTGCTTTTCTTTTTCATCCATTGTACTTGCTGGAGGACTGATGAACATTTGCACTGCTTTAATGTCCTTCCTCCAGAATCTGAAAAGAGGAGGACCCTGAGAACTATTCATAAAATCAATAAAAGCTGTTTGATTTCCACCAGCTTAAAACTTAGCCAAGTTTTAATGCAAGCAATTGTACAGAAATTGTGTCTACAGATTGGGAGCAAGGGACAGCACTGACTCTCACACAGTTTCATCACAGCCTTTGAAAAAAAATATATAATAAGAGCTAATGCTTTTTGTATTTGAATGCAAAAAAGTCAAAGTTTCCAGCTTGTGACACCAGCCAAGATAGTAAATGGAATTTTCCATCCCTATGAGAGCCAATCAGGATAACCGTGCCCTGGAGAAATGTCACTGACTGCAGCTGACAACATTTCCAAATGTTACACCTCAACACAGTGAAGCAACACCCACATATCATTAAGTACATATTTCTGGATGGAGTAAAATAATTTTTTAACAGCTTCCCAAAACGGAAAGATGAGCAAAGCACAGGCCAAGGTTACAATTGCAGTTCATGCAAGACTGGCTCAGCTAATTTAAGCAGCATTGTTGACTGCTGCTGTAATCGAGATTTCCTTCTTCCAGGGCAGTGTTGGAAATGTGAGCTGGAACAGAAAAAACCCTACTAGAAAAAGAAGATAAAAGGCATAGTCCATTTGAAACTTCATTAATGACAGATGAAATCAGTTGCCTGCAAGTGCATGGTTCTGTGAAGCAGTCAGTCTTTGGTTGCACAATCATCTCTCAGCCCCTGCGTCTGGGCAGATTTCCTTCTTGTCTGGCCTTTCTTTGCTAAAATAAGGAGGCTGCCTGGCCTCTGATAAGTCACTTCTCTTGTGCACCACCATCCCCAGGCTACTTATTGAAGATAAAAATGGTGGGAGGGTGAGAAAAGGCAAAATAATCTTATTCAGACCCTCTACAACACAGATAAAGAGGACAATCCTAAGTACAAACAAGTGGTGTTCTATATCCATTAATAAGAAGTTCTCTATCTGCTCAGGCACAGGCCTCAGTGGTAGAAAAGGATGTGGGGTAATCCCAGAGCCAGCATATGAAGGACGTTATTAAAGAGCCCTCGTGGCAGGGTGTTAGCCATGATCATTAAAAAGGCAATTCTTTGTAATGACTAGCTGCAAGTGAGTCCTGCCTACCGCTGATCACAGTGCATGCAGGACTTCAACCCCGCCCCTGCCGGCTGAACTAGCTCCCCGGCTCAATCCCACAGCTGCCTGCAAACACTGAAACACACCATACAATCCTGCGTGTTATTTACTGAAAGCTGAGGACTTCATAGTCACATGGCAAAAAATATGCTACATTCTATTCAGGCAGTGAATTAGTGAAAAAAAAGAAAAGATTGTTACCCACAACAACCTCATAATTTTATTTCTTCTTCTCTCCAATTTGTTTAAAAATCAACTTAAATTTAAAAGATTTCAACTGTAAGAGCCCTATCAGTAAGCTTTTTCAATCTACAAAAAAGCTGCACACACAACACTCAAACTATTGCGGCAACTGAGCAACATTGCACAAGTGCCATAATGCAAGTTACAAACAATTCCCCAAACACACAAAACCCACTGCAAAAAAAAAAAAAAAAAAAAAAAGGCACAGCTGACTACTAGCACGTCTGCAAAGGATAGGAACAGAATTTTTAATATAGCAAATGCCCTAGCAAAGTTCCAGCTCTGGGAAACACAGCTGCCCTCCCTCTAAACTTCCAAAGAGGTGCCACCTGCAATGACTGAAAATACTACTGTGGACAAAGCCAGGAGAACCCTGTACTTTGTAGCTTGTTCGTTCATTAATAAGGAATTAATTCTCTGTGCAGGCAACAGACCCCATGTAACAGCTAGTGGCCACCCACTCCAGTGGTCTCTTCCACCAAGTAATAATTCCCTAATTATGGATGAGTCTGCTCTTTCAGATAAGAGCAGAGACACATCCTTTATATAACTGTGTTATTTTTCTGCAGATGCAAAGATACAATCACTCAGCCTATGGTCTCTGCTCTCCTCCCAGTTGTGGTGAGGAACACACCCATGTCTCCCACAAACAAGCCCATTTAGAAAAATACTACAATATTGCTGCAAAAAACCATATATGCACGTGGCTCCTGCTGTAGCTCACCCCCACGGTAGAAGATCATCTGTCTTGCCTGGTAGGGAGAATCTCTAAATCAGATCTCAAAAGATTACGGGAAGTAAAAACATTGTAAGAGACTTGAATCTCCAGAGTCCCCCAGGAAAAACTGGAGTATCTGGTGATAGCAACCAAAAATGAAGGGAATTAGTAGAACCAAATCTCTCCAGATTCAAAAACTGCACAGCAAGCTGTGATTGTTACTTCTCTCTTCTGCAAGTCAAGCACTTCCAACATCTAGATCCTCCTGGAGAGCCCTGTCAACTGTACTCTCCATCTGGTAAACCTGAAAGTCAGACAGGATGACAGGAGAAGACAGTCCACAGTGTGAGTAGGTTTGTGTAAATGGAGAACAACTGCTTCAAGAACACAAGGTGCTTCTGAGGCAAGAGAAAGATAAAGCCCAGGAGGAGAAAAGAACTGTAGACCAACACAAGGGAGTTTGGTAGAACCTAAAAATTAAGAGGTTTGAGGCTTCTTAAGGAACGGGAGAAGAGTGGCTCTCGATGGCAGAATGGAATCCAGCAACGATGCACAGAATACACGTGCTCATGGAGGTTCAGAGACACCTCAGGCATGCAGACATTTCTGGAGAACTTTGCACTTTGAGGCTAGTGCTGCAAAAGCAGCACAGAGGTCACTGACCCTGGGTAGGTCTGGACAGGCAGCCCTCCTGGGGGCAGGAGATTGCCCACCTCACCTGCCATACTTCCTTTTAGTTGGCTGGGAAGATAAACTGCTGGCAGGAACCAGGCACCTCTGAGACCACCACTCTGAACCATTCTCAGATATATTGTTTGGCTTGTTTGTATTGCTTGCCCATTAAAAAGTCAGTGAAGTCCCATATTGCCAGTGATACACAATACAGAAAGAGCTTAGTCCATACTTGTGAGCCACAGAGCTCTCGTGGATAAATTTCACAGCTGTCTAAAAACGGATCCACCAACCATGCATGGCAATACCACCTACAGAGAAGGAGCCCACGCTGGCTGACCAGCCAAGCCTGGTTCAGACTGGCTGGCTGCTAGAAGCCCAGGGCACATTGTGTATATTTACAGAATGCAAAGTTTCCACCATGATCTGGATATCCAGTAGATATCTAGCAGCAGAGAGCCATTTAAAACTAAGATAGGAACATATAACACAAAACCAGTACCCTATGGCAACGATCATTCTAGTTAACCTATCAAATTAGATGCATGAAAAAATGAAAAGCAATCTCATCTTCCTGGAAGGTGCTGCTGAGATCAGGGACACCATGTGAACCGCTCAGTAATGTCTCATCTCTCCGCCTGCCAACCCTCAGCAAGCAATCTGCTCATCGCTCGCCCTTACAGATGCTGCTCACAGCACAACCCCTTCTCACTGTCTGAGGCATTTAGTGCTTGACTGATTCAGATCTTCAGTTGACACCTGCCATATCTCTCCCTGCCTCAGAGAACACCACACTGACATCTGGCAGTCGCACAGACAGCAGTTAAAAAGTTCGTATCTATCATCTGCAGCAAGGGCTTTGCTAAGCCATGACAATGGAGCCTTGAGCAAGGTCTCCTCAAATAAGAGGAGGACTCGTTTACATCACCGAAGTCCACATTGATAGGTGTGCTGGCATATCATGATTTTCATCAGGAAAACACAGGTGAGAGTTCCTGAAAACACCATGACAATCCCCAGATGAACTGCAATCATCACAACCTGGCTGCTGTATCAGGGTGGGTCTGTGCACATCAGTGAACAAACTTTTCTAAGTGTGAACACTCAACATTTGGCAAGGTGCCAGAGAAGTGAAGGGTGATGAAAGAAGGGGAAAAATGAGAATAGATGAGATTCCCCCATGGCACTGTTGCAGCTGACAGCTTTCAGTGAGTGCCTGGAGACTGGTGGGCCCCTCCAGGAGGCTGGGACGGCACTCCTGTGTCTGCTAGGAAGTTGTGTACTCAAGCAATGGCCAAAAGGCTCAACAAGCCAGCAGGTGAGAAGCAGCAAGTGGGGACTGTGCTTTTCCCAAACAAAGAAAAGAGCTATTGCAAAGCATGATTACAGACTCGAGGAAAATAGGCCAAGTCACTCTGCAGTTCTGCAGCTGCTGCTGGTCATCTCATGTTAACAGCATACTTCTTGCCCAGCAGTCAGCACTTGTTTCTTGAACTCACTAGTGGTACTTTTAGAAAAAACAAACAACGCAACAAACTGCCAAAAACATTATATGAAAATCCCCCCTGAAGCAGCTTCTCAATTTTGTCATCATCACACTTCCATTTTCCTTAAGGGAAGCTGTGAGCAGAAGAGGAAGCCGTAAGCATTGCAGCTGCTGCTATTGTTGCAGGAACAGCAGCCAGGAACAGTGTCTGAAAGCTGCAGACACCTAGCCTTGACCAGTCAGGCACATCTGTCCTTGCCATTACATTCAGCAAATGACCATCATCGCAGTGCAGGGAGTTGTTTCAGCCACGACGACCCCTTTAAGAATCTCAGTGACGCAAAGAAGAGGAAGCTCACAGGTGGGTGAAAGGAAATCGCAGCAACTTCAGAGTCTGAACTCTGTGTACAGAAAGTAGCAATTTCTGGCTGCTCTATACTTTACATATCACCACAAAATAGGAGGACAAGGCCACAGCACACATGACGTGACAATAGCACAAAGGGGACAGCTCAGCCGCAGGACTGAGTGAATACCTCACAGGGACTCCCCCGGGAGGGGAGCGGAGGAAACACTTACTCACAGAAGGGAACACTGTCTGGCTTTGGGGGACAACACCCCAGTAACACAGAGCAGGTACCAGAGCCTCGGGGTCAGGTGTGCTTCTCTCACTGACGGCTTCTACTGGATCATAGTGAGACACAACAAATTGTTCCAGCACCTACAGTCCTGGAACCCAGTGAAGGATGCTTGGCGAGATGCTCTTTAGCATTTACAGGCTCTGAGCAGATGGAGACTGAACTTGTAAACAAGGGTTCCGCTGGTTTCTCTCACTCTGTGGCAGGAGAGGAGGATGTTCAAAGGGACACCATCTCCAAACAAAGGGAGGACGGGGGACACACTGATGCTCTTGCACATCTTAAAAGAAAGTCACAGAGCAGTAAGAATCCATGTTTTTCACCACATCTTATCCACAGACACCATGTGCACCTGATAAAGATTTTTAAATGGCGCTTTAAAACTTCCCATAAAACAAATGTTCCAGGAAACCACTGCCAATACTTCACTCTGCTCTTTCAGGCATACTAAACATGTCTCAGGTGATGTGGTAAATTTCTATGCTTCATTTCCCTTTTTTTTTTTTTTTTTGTTATTTCAGAAAATGTATTTGCTAAACCCTGTTTAATCACCTCTGCAGAAAATATCACCTCTACAGGCACAGAGATTGCTGATGAACATATTGCAACAAATCCTAATGGATGCACCAAATAAGCAATGAAAGATGGCTCCAACTTTGAGCTTTTAGAAAGCCTCTTTTAATAAATAACAAATAAAACATTCACTGACACATCCAGAGCAGAGATACCCTAGTGTTTAATAATGACTATAATTGCCTTTTTTACAAAATGTACTGGAGTTGACTTTTTTAGCCTTCTAGGGCAGTTCCAACATCAGAAAAACTACAAGTTTCTTTTATTTCCTGAGAGAGGTAGATAGAAATTAAAACAGATGGTGCAAAACCTTCCCTTGCCCAACAGTAAAAGGACTACATTCTCAGCTTGTGGTTTGAAACACATGGAACCACTTCAAGCTTATGTATTTCCTGCCCTTCTGTGCCAGGCACTTGTTCTTGCCCACTGTAGCCTCTATGGCTGCACTGTTCCCTAAAAACACTTACAGAAGAAGAAAACCAGAGAGCTGAAGTAAAGCTCAGTTAGTTCCCTGGTACTGTGTAACCTGGTGGACATCTGCATCACTGCACCTGAGAACAGCTGCATGGAGACAAGACAGAAGGGGGAAAATCCTTAAACTGGTGTTGCTGGCAAAGTTTTGCCACATCAAATAAAACTGTGTCAGCCTACCAGCAAGCACTCCTTGGTTAACAGGCAGAGAGCGCAGTGTTTGCTTCCAGCTCTTACGCCAACACCTGGACAGAAATTCCAAAATGGCCACCCAGAGCAGAGGCATGGAAAAAACACCACTGGCTGAGGCAGCTGGCTTTGGTGTTCTCAGAGGGGAAATAACAGGACCTCCCAGTCCTCCCAGGTTTAATTACTAAGCTTGGACATTCCTTACTCGAGTGCTGCTGCTTGCTTTGGAGCCATCTAAGACTTAGATAATTTTTTCTCTCTGTTTGTTCAGCATGCCCAGCAAGGTCCTTTTTCTGCAGTTTCCAGCAGAACAACAAAAATAAAGAGCAGCTGCAGCATATAGCTCCGACCTTGGCCTCAGAAACGTGTCTCATTGCTTAGCCAGTAGTTTATCTTGCACATTCTTGGGGTGGTTTCCTTCAATCCACCAGAAAGCACAGTCTATACAGGACTCACAGACAGGCTTACAATTTCAGCACCTCTTCATATCACCAGCACGCCTCTCTTCTGACTGAGCAGCTTTATTACCACAGAGGCAAAATCATGTACTGACACACTGCTGCACAGAATTAGATGTTTTACCTCAATCACCTCCATGGACAGAAAGACGTTTCAGTCTCAAGATCAAGTTAAAAACTGAGTAGCTCTCAAATAATTCCAAGCAGCACTTGCTTTTTCGAATTTCTTTTTCATGCGTCAATGACTTTGATTAGGAATTGTTTTCTTGCACTAACAGACTTTGCTTTCTTTTCATACTTTAACTTCTTCTGAATATAGCTTCCCAGTAAATTTGTCTGATATTATATTGCACATTCAGAAATGGAAGTTGGCTCCACCAACCTAACTATGAGCATTCTCTAGCCTTCAGTGTTAGATGATAAAATATTCTCTTGAATACTATTATGCAACTATATGTTAGTCTACAAATAACCCAGACAGGTTGCAGCACACTTCAGAGTTACTCAGAATTACAGACTGTCTTGCTGGCCATTCACTTGTCAAGTATGTCATTGTTTTGTCAAGGCATACTTGGGAAATTAAACAGATACTCTGCAGAAAAGCTTTAACTATTGCCTTAGCATTTTTAACAAGTTAAAATGACGTTGTTAAGTCAACTTTTATTGAGTTTATCCTTTTTTTACACTGCAATCGCTTGTAAATCTTTTCTTCAGCCTTGAGAAGGTAATTTTGATTTTTTTCTTTTCTGTCTTGTGACACTGATAGCTCATATTGAGCTGACAGAATCAGCACTGGTTTTAGCTTAAAGCACTCTGTATTCTGAGGCTGTGCTTACTCTGACGGAGCTACTGTAACAGTGACAGTGGTGTCATTGTGGGAACAATGGCCTTCAGTCTGAACTGTGACCAAAGTTAGTTTGGCCCAACCTGGGGGGGGTGAAAGAGAAGCAAAGAAGGCCATAGGTCACTCCGCACCTCCCAGGAAAAAGGAGCGGTCCAAGAACATTTTGAGAAGCATGTTCTGTGCCACGATGGCTCTCCTACACGTGAGCTCCCAGCTCTTCTTTTCTCTCCTCAGTCTGTATTGGTCACACTCCTGCAAAGCTCTGCACCAGACTGGTGATAACAATCACTCCCACCGAGTGCCTAAGAGAGGGGGACACCTACACAGGCTCCCCTACCTAACACGGGCTGTGCTGAAAGCAGGACCTCGTCCAATACAGCGTCAGTGGCATCCTCCCGAGCTCAGCTGTAAAAATATAAAAAGCACACGAGGGCTCCAGGAGAAGTACAGTGGAAGCAGACTTGCTTCAATCTATCAACACTGGCACTTGAGCCACCCTGGTGACAATACAAATGCACATTCACGCCACTGACCCTACTGGCACAGGATGCTTCAAAAAAACTCCCAAGAACCCATCTACTGAGAACTTGCCAAGCTAAGCAACAGAGGTTCCTACAAAGGCTTACAGTAAAACAAGCCAGCAGTAGCACGGACACAAAGCAAATGTGCCTCAACCAAACCAGCACAGCTCGTGCAGAATGTTGAAGAGTGCCATCTGTATCAATTTTGGCAAGCTGGCTAAAACTCAAGTATTTCAAGTCAGTTTCTCTGGTCTAAGTGTATTGTGCACACTGATACACACCCACTCACACACTTAGTTAGTATGCTGGTGCTACAGAACCAAGGTGGCCACGGTGGGATCCTGCACATAACCCTAAGAGATCTTGGCAAAACAGCAAATACCAAAATAAAAAGAGAAGGAAAGGAAAGAAAAAGCAAAAGCTGTATTAACAACATCCAGTTAAAAAAGACGAAGTAAGTTAGAGGTTGAAATACTTTGTAATTTCCTGTTAAAATCAGAGTGTCAGTTCAGACTGGATTTTGGAAAGAGCCCCCACTAAGGTTAGTAACAGTCACACATGGAAAAGCAGCTTTCAAATTGTCTTACTGCCACACAAAATACACAAGTCTGCATAACTGTGTTTTCTCCTCCATTTTATTTTCAACATATTTATAGACCATTCCTTAGGCCATGAAGTCAATGCATAAAACACACTGTTTTTTCAAATCTATAACCATTCTGAATGGTTAAAGAAATTGTCTAGCAAAAAAAAGTAAAGGAATTTGTGTAGGCTTATGGGCCAGAAACACCTTTTTCTTCTTAATTTCATTCTATGCTAGACACCACAGCACCCAGAATTTCAAGAGAAAGCACTGGTAACATCCAAAAATTAGCAACAATTCAGGCTGCAAAATCTCTTCAGCATTCCTGAGTTTTAGTCCTTCTGTCTTAGAGCAGAACAGCCAACACTATCTTCTATTTCCTTCCTATGATTCCCACAGCATGTGGTTGCCATCTATTAGAATTATGTCACTCATATATACATACAACCGTCGGGGTTTTTTAGCTTGCAAGCACAGCAAACAGCCCTTAACTTTACAGTAAATGATGAAATGTTTCTTTCTTGCTCTCTATCACATCCTCTACTTCTTGGTAAAGGGGACTGAGGAAGAAAAAGAGAACAAAACTTGTACCATTTCCTCTTCACAACCACAACCACTCAGAGTCCCAGTACACAACTTAGTGTGATACGTATCTAACCCAAATGACCTTATCTCTACCCTTTGCCAGCATAATGGTTCTCCTTCTCAGTAGGACTACAGCCACCAGCCACAGCATCACTAGTGCAGGAATGTTTTCAGATTTAGCATAAAGAAATCTTTACAAAAAAAGTTACTGCCAATGCTTCGTACTAGGAGAACTGAATGCTAATACAAATGGGCCTGTGGATATGAATACTGTCTGAGAAGGGATAAAAGAGAATCATAAAAATATTTAGCTCTCCCTATTTTATTGGGTGCAGGAGTAAATCTAGAACTAATGTATTATGGTTATTTCTACATGCTACAGCACAAACATTTGGTTTTCTTATGGAATTATCTGAGGAAACACTATTGTGATATTAGAAGAAGTTCATTTGCCCAAAGTTCCTTGAATACCTGAGGTAACTCCTACTGATGTTTGCAGGCAAACTGAAAAGCAGCAAAATCTAAGAAGGTGAAGAAGCTGAAGAGTGCAAAGGAAAAATAATTTAGATTATTTTAACGTCTGTTAAAGTCACCACAGAAAGCCACTTGCTTAAATTCTGATGAATTTTACATTGAAGGGCATTGATAAAATACTACTTTATGCAAAGTATGTGAAGCATGACATAAAATTACATAGATTTACATCCAGCAAATGAAAATATGTAAAGAATGTAAAGAATGCACGCACTTAATATGTGCATCAGAAACTGACACTACAGCACAAATAACCATGCTGTGGTAGCTTCAGGAGTCACACCTCAGAGCTGCACAGACACCACAGCAGGATGGAGGGCAGAGAGGATTCGGTCTTTCTAGTCCATAAAAGAAACTCTTCTTCCCACAGTGGTGAAAGTAAATAGACTTTCAGCTTATCAGCAGAGCACAAGTCTACTGTTTTATGGCTACAGGTTCAGTTGCTATGCAGACACAATGCTCAAAAGAATGTCACTTGCCTCCTGGAAAGATTCTCCAGATCCGCTCAGTGTTTTGGGGACAACCCGAGCCAGAAGAAGGCAGCAGACAACTGTTTGTGTTCCTGCTGCACAGAACTCATAGTGAGGGACAACTCGGAGGTCTCAGGAGTGCAGGGCAGATGCTCAGCAGGTGGAGGCAGCCATGACCAGTCACGGTCAACTCCATCTCTTGCTACTGAGGGCAATTGCGAAGGGCAGCTGACAGCTAATAATGAACTGGAAGAAACTGGGCAGCTTTTACAGAGAAACTTGAGGATTTGATATTATTACTCAGTAACTTAGAAAATAATCTTAACTTTGAGTGTCAATTTAGAAATCTGGGTGAGAATAACCTACACAACTTTTAAAAAATGACTGGACAAATACAGGCAGGGGGAAGAAGGCATTGGGAGCTTATAAAAATGAAGGCAACAACTCCAGGATAAAACGCTGCCAAGGCACAAGTTTTTGCAGGATGAAAATGTACGTGTGGAGGTATCGGTTCATGATGTCTTTCATGCTCTTTCCTGGGCATTACCACTGCCACTACTGCAATTAAGCTGACAAATCACCCCACAGATAATTATGTGCCATAAAAATGAGAAAGAGTTTATCCATCTGTTAAGCCTCTCCACATCTGCATGGAGCTGAATTTCATGCACTGAGTTAAGGCATCAGCTCAAATCCTGGCAGCGTTCCACCATCGACTGCTTTTGAATTTCAGCTCTACATCTCCCACATCCCTCCCTGTGTCACTGGGTCATTGCTGGAGGTCTCTGACAGGGCACGGAGCCAGCTGGAGCCTCAGCTGCGGTGCCCACCTTCACCAGATAGCTGTGGGCACTGGCACTTGGCCCCGCTTTCTCCTAAAAACTCACCCACGCTACAGAATGAGGTGTTCCAGTGCAGCACGATGTGCCGTCGCATCATGGTGCTATCGCTGTTAATGGCAAAAAGTTAATACTGCTGCTTTGGGCTCATGCACGTCGGTTCGGTCAGAAGTGCTCATTGCTGCATTAGGAAGATGCAAAGGCAGCTTCCGACAGACGGCAACGCTTCGCTCTGCCAGAGGAACGCGGGCTTTTCGTCCTGCTGGGAGCTGCGAGAGGTGAGGGGCCAAAGCCGCAGGCAGCCGCGGCCCCAGCACTGCCCGACGGCGCTCTCCGGCCGCGTCGCTTCAAGACCCGTCCGGCAGGGATGAGAGCGATTCCCGCGGGCTCCGAGGGCCCCAGCAGGAGCCCCGGCAGCGCCCCCCGCCCCGCTCGCCCCTTACCATTTGGGCCACCTTCAGCATGCCGGCGCAGGAGCGGAAATANCCGCGGCCGAGCCCGCCGAGGAGGAGGCGACGGTGACGGGCGGCGGGGCCGCGGGGCCCCCGCTGCTCACCCCGGTGCGGATCACTCGCGCCCCGTGCGACATGGCTGCGTCCGCGCTGCCCTCGCCGCTGCCCGGCCCGGCACGGGGAACGGGACGGGATGGGATGGGATGGGATCGACGGGACGGGGCGGGGCGGGGCGGGCGGCGGCGCCCCGGGGCTGGCAGGGCCGGGCGG
>VZRQ01009254.1:907438-947751 GCA_013397975.1 Machaerirhynchus nigripectus | reverse complement strand
CCCCCCCGAACCTTCTGATTCTCGATCTCAGATAAAAACCATGCGCACTGAATGAGCAGCAACAGGTAAAAATGTGATGACTGCCCAGATGTCTCAAGCCCAGCGTTTGAACTAAATCATGCGGTGATACTACCAAAACGCAGCAAAGGAAGCTATGTATTTCCTCAAGCTTAAAAATAACTTGTTATGCTTTCTGACAAGTGAGGTAATAGCAGGCGTCTGAGCTGGGCATATGCCACTTTTGTTCTCACTAGAGTAGTAACCCCATCTTCTGCTGCTTCGTTCTGCAGTTAATATGCACATTCTGTGCATATTTAGTATTTAATAGTTCCTTCAGCAACTAAAATTGTCCTAGGAGGGAAGACATGTAAGCCCAAATGACCCCCAACACACATAAGGCCATAGTGTAAGTAATTTACTTGAGCAGAATGGGTTTGACAGTGTGGGCAATGGTCCTTACTAGATTAAGCAGTACATAGTTCTGGACTTCTATTAAGCCAACCTGCAGTTGCAATAAAAGGTATTACCTGTCCCACCACATTTTATCTCATGTCATTAGATATCAAAGCTACGACACTGGCTACCGCCACAAGAATGAAATGCCAGCTGCTGAGAAAAAAAGAATTTGTTCTGGTTTTGAACAGCTGCTTTTTTTTTTCTGTTCTACTTACAGTTCCCATTCAGAAGCATGCATGGCTATAGGTTTCTATAAGCTCTGTGGAGGAAGGTTCCAGTAACTTCTTCACTTCCTATTAAGAAATACAGGGGGTTTTACCTGCTGGTTCAGCTTCTTTAGTTCTTTATTTCTTTTGAAAGTGTGTATGTGACTGAGGCCCTGCTGATCTGAGTTCAGGCCAGTGAAACAGAAATAACTTTAAATTAAAACAAGTAGAATAACAGTCATATTTTCTACCCAGCAATACAGGTGTCTTCTGTGAAGCACTAGGACAAAGTCCATCTAACACTACTGCATTTGAAGTTTTTATTATAGTTCTCATGCTATTTACTTTGACTTGTTAAGTGCATTGTGTATGATGATGAAAAAAGGTACTGACAACTCCTTAATAAATGAAAATTAATGGCTGTAAGTTGATATCAAGTACCCTTATGTAGTGACTTAAGAGTTTTCAGAGACTGCAACAAGTTATTTATAAGTCAAATACCTTCATTTTGCAAGTTGAATAGCAGTTTGTTTATTCTTCTAAATATCTGTATTAAGAATTTCACTAATGACTTCATCACTTATCAGTTGTTCTTTTAAGGCTTCTTTCAATCTTACGAGTACTAACCTACAGCAGATACAAACCTCCTTTTAATTGTTATATGATAAACCACAGCTAGCTTATCTTCTTTATCAATATTAGAATATACAAATGCATTAACTCATAGTTTTTAAATCAGTATTTAAGACTAGTGCACTGGAAGATAACCTTTTGGGTGCTTATGCCTTTCTTCAGGCCTGAAATAGGAGGAGCAAATTTCAGAAGGAATCCTCAGCCTGTGCTGATTCCTCCAATTTTAACTAGATATTCAAAGCACTTGAAAAACAAGACAGGTGGTATCTGGACAACAGATGAAAAATAAGACAGATGAGAAAGAGCGTGGGAAGTACAGTAATTATCTTTCTACAAGGAAAGAGCAAGGCAGGTAAGTTATGGTTTGTGGAGGGGGAAAAAAAAAAAAGCAAGGCCAAGCACAAAGCAAATTTTTGCCTAGTATGTATTTTTTTTTAATTCAGAATTAAGGATTCAGCTCACAGATTTGTCTTTGGAAGTCATTCTGCAGGTCTTCCCTTGAGGATCAGCACTGAAGATTCAGAGAGCAGGTAGATATTTTGCCAGAATCATTCCATATCTGGTTTTGTCCTACATTAAAGGGTGTATTCTGACACGTAACACACAGTTGCCGTGACAGTTTTAGGTAAACTGGATGAAACACAGAACTTCTCTTAGCTCTACTCCCTCTTACTACCTCTGTCCACAAATGATGTCTGGGTTATAAGTTTAGACCAGACCATTGCAGTTACTACAAAATCTTGAAATGTTTGTGCAAACACAGCCACATCCTTTGGAGCTGAAATAGATACATCAAATATCAAGTAAGAAAGAAATTCTGTTACTACTGGAGCATTTTACCGATGAGAAATCCCTGATGAAATTTTAATTCCGGCTATATTTCTAGTCACATTTTATCAGCTGGCACTTGGATCATTTCGATGCCTTTGATTCTTTTTTTTTCCAGCGATGGAAAAAGGGTATATGGGATTTTAATGACACATTTTATCTGTGCAGATGAAATGCAGAGTTCGTAGCCATTCTTCCCTCTCACAACTGGATAAATTTAGCAAGCAGCAGACAGTCTGACCTATGTTGTGTAGGCCAAATGCAGACAAATACAGGTTTTTGAATAGTATCTTGGCTTCCCTTACACTGAAATCTTATGACCGACAGATAATCAAGAAAAAAAACCCCATGTGATTGAGAACGGAATTAGCTCTCTCTGCTGATAATTTTCTGCAAGGCACATACGTAAGTAATCACACAGCATTTAGTTACAAGGAGAAATAAAGAAGGTTTTTTTAAGCAGTAAAGTTTCTCTACTGCCATATATTATCAACCAAATAAGCTTTTGAAGATTAGAAGGGAGCCCAAATCTTCTTAATCCAAGAATAAAAGGTTCACCAGTACTTTTAAATGAGGAAAACTTTAAATAACATCACAAAATAATCACAACCTTTCACTCACCACATTACTTCTGGAAAAAAATCCTTAAGTAATTTGTATTTGAAAGCAATTTTCAAAGGTATCTGTTTTGAAAGTCATATTCTGTCATACTTCTGTTTGAGTCAAAGTTATTTAAATATGAGCATCAACTTCATTTGTTAAACTAACAAGTTGCAGATGATGCCAGTAGACAGGAAATTCCTTGCGTCTAGAATTCGCAGGATTCCTTGCGTCTTGACAGTTCTTCTATTGGTTTTAATCTTTATATCATTTAATAGGATTTAAAGCCCAGTTTTTAATAAAACAGATTAATGGCCTAATCTGAGGAGAAGAAAACCCAACCACCCACAGTCTGCTGAGAAACAAGAAGTGTTACCTTCAGCCAGAGATTTGTGATACCCTCAGTAGGTTAAGCACCGAGCACTAAGGGGGTGGTGTCTGGGCGCCTGCTTTGGAGCCTGTTGGATCTGAGAAACCTGTTAAGATAATGTGTTTCAGGCACAATATTTCTTCAGCTTCAGACCTGAGCTTCAGACCTACAGTAACAGGTTCCAACAGCAACCTCGTGATGTGAGAAGCTGTTAGAATACGCACACTGACAGGATCGTCAGAATTCTTAGTAGATTATATATTACAATCTGAAAAAGAAATTAAAAAAGCAGCCTTCTACTCCCAGTTTACAAAACATGCACACTTGGATCATTCATTTATTTATTTTTTTAACTTTCAGGTGTTTTTCTTCTGCACAATGTCACTTTTCATACATAATAATGATACAATATCAATCTTAGTTTTGGTTGCATTCAGTATCAAAAGTATACCTGTAACATTTAAAAAGTTACATTTACAAACGTGGCACATTGAGTAAGATTTATTAAAGGTTTAGTAGTAACAACTATACAATGTCTAGAAAAATACCATGTTAATTTTAAAAGAAGCAGTATGAAATTTTATTGTATAGTACAAAGTCAGGGTTAAATGTATCTAAAGATGGCATTATTATAAATAATCATTTGATCTCAGTTTATATTGAGTCAATTCTAACAGAAGTGTTCAAAAATACCTCACCCCTCTTCCAAGCTCTTATCAAAGGCAAATAATCCTCAAGGTACTTTACACTACAGAATTCACTTTAACAAAGTATTTACTGCAAAGTTCGTGATCGCCAGGATATAAAGCTAAAATATGTATTTCCAGCATAGCAGGAGGTAACCATGAAGGCAAAGAACTGTAGAGAGAGGGGAAAAATAGATTAGGAAAAAAAAATATATTTGACAGCACTGTCACTTCTAAAAAAAAAAAGAAATTAGTTATGGGACTTGGGAAAAAGGAAAATAGCAAGCTGACTAAAATGGCACACTCTCACCTCCTTGTACTTGTGAGGCCATCTCAGTCAACACTGTGTAAAAGTGAGCTTATATAATGCATAGAAATATGGGCCCAGGAGCAGACAAAACATGACATATTTCAACTTCTTTTATAAATTCCTCATTATAGTGCCTCACTATGGATCTGCCAGCGATCTAATACTTGCTGCTTTTAAAGCCTGAGAGATTGTCTGTGGGACAACGTGAGCTCGAGCTAACACTCCTGCCCTGCTGCTGTGTGCCAGGAATTGCCTACAGCTCACCTGTACCTCAGCACGGTACACAGTGCATCTGTTAGATTCCAGAAAAAACCTGGATTCAAATACAGGCCTAGACATGTTCTCAAACAGCACTGCTGATTAGGCTATCAATTCCAGAGGTCCTCTACTCATGAATAGATACTCCTCAGTGCAAATAACAGTGACAGCAACCACACTGTCATATTACTACTTTGTCAGAAACTGACAGCAGAATAAGCCTTCTATAGCAGGCTAGATTTATTTCAGTTGTACTGATAAAGTCCAATTCAGCACTAGTGCTTGAGTTCCTGTTAATCACTGCATGTTGTTCAAAACAGCAACATTCAACATGGTCTTAACGACAATACCAGAATGTTTTGTGCTGGTAACTGAATCAAACAAAGCTGTCACTGCAAATAACATTAAGACCACTTTTCTAAGAGGTGAGCAATGATAGGACAAGAAGGAACAAACACATGTTACAAGACAGGAAATTTCAATTAGATATTAAGAAAAAAAAATCACAGTGTGAGTAATCAAACAGGCACACAGGCGTTGTGGAATAGCCATCTTTGGAAATACTCAAAACTCAAGTGGACAAGGCCCTGGTAGCCTGATATGAGTTAGCCCTGCTGTAGGAGGGGAGAGAGTTGGACCAGATGACCTCCAAGAAATCCCTTCCAGCCTAAAAATATTTTATGATTCTACGGTTGTTCCTGGCTTATATGCCATTATTGGCCTGGTTGGCGCTGCTGAGCATTCATCCAGGCAGTAAATCTAAGCCTTTCAACAGAGGGCCCTTGGTGAGTATCATCTAATGCAAATTTAATCTGTAACACCCGAAATTGTAGATGATGATGTAAAATTTTATTACAATAAAAAACTGTAGCATTCTTCTTTTTCCAATTATTTTGTTTCTTATTAAATAAAAGCCTAATCTAAAATCTTTCTAACAGAATGACTATTGGGGATAGATGATTTGCTTAATCCTCTATCCATGGAAACCTTAATGGACTTGGAAAGCAAGAATCCACATTTAATAGTTTATTTAGACACTGCATTAGATAAACATTATTAGGAAGTATTAGAAGAGAATCCAAACTTCCCATGAGACACTGAACATTCATGCATTTTGCATAAAACCTGAGTCAGCATGGAAGCTTATCTAGCAGCAAGCACGTTCCTGTCAGCTGCAGTGGCTGAGTAACAGACCCGTAGTTACAAACTGCCAAGGGGAGAAGACCCTGAACACCACTGAAATGACAGGGATGTAGTGATCCAGGACAAACACAGAGCAGGTGTTCAGCTTCTTGTGTTCATGGCCATATAAAATAAGCTTCAGACAGGATTTATGAATAGTCAGGAAGACAATTGCTGCAGCATGAACACTCAGTAATTTGGAATTCCTGTGGACAATTGAATTTGACTACTGTTGCCACAACACGCAAAAAGTTCTTTTACAATTCCCTTAACTTTGCTACTGAATGTGCTCACGTAACTCAAAAAGTTACAAGGCTCTTTTCTGTTCCTTTTCTTCTTTGTTTTTAAGTTATTTTTCGTCCACTTTGACTGTTTTGGATTTCTAAATCTAAGTAGTAAGACAGTAATGTCAGACTAAGTAGTGATTTCATCCACTTCAAAACACTGCGAAGTTACCTGATTTTTCAGGCATTACCCTCGCAGCTCAAAGGAAAGACTACCAAAAGTTGAAGCCATAACAGGAAGATCATTGTGGAAACAGCAACAGCACTCCAGGGCTTTCCCCAAGGTGCTGTGTGGGCAATGTGGACTGTGGCTCAGCCCACAGAAAGCTGAATGCATCTCATCCATGTATGCAGAGTTAGCTGAGTAAGTTTAAACTGCTTTTGAAGTTGTCCAAGTGCACTGAGGTGGCTCGATGCTCACACAATCTTTTTTGTCTGCTCTGATGTGCAGGCTCCAACCTCAGCCAGAGAGCTACTCATAAATGGGGGCAGGGGAGGAGGAAATCAGTGTGATCTTAAAAACATGATTGCCTTTTCTCATGTGACTGTCATCTCCTGGTGGAATTTCTAGTCACCTCTAAAAATTATGAACTAAATTGCAGCTACCTATAGGTTTTGTGGGTGACCTGTATCACTGCAGCTTTTCAAAATGCAGAACACTTGCAACTTCAACCCACACTTCCAGCGAGCCTTCATTTGCCATCGCTTTATTGGACATAGAACTGATTGAAACAAAAAATGAACTCACTGAAGAGGCTGCCCAGCTGTTGTAATTGTGATTGTCCAGATCTTTGGTAACTGAAGATGCATCTACAATGGCAGCAATGAGATACAAAACAAAGGCACTTCCATTAAAACACAGACCCTGTTGAAAAGACAAACATACATAATTAATATGCACAGGCATTTGCTTTCCAACATTACAAAACTCTCTTCTGAAATACACTGAACATATGCAGCGTACACTAGAAATGTCATTCTTAACTATTTTTACCTTCTTCCATGTTTCTATCTGTAAGATTAAAATTTAACTGCTTTGAAGATCCATAAACATTACACCATATTTTGGACAAACTGTTCTATCCAGCACACTAAATCCAGAAAAGTCTTAAAGCTGGTGTGCTGTGATTTTCCAAAAGCAAAAATAAGGACTCAGTTTGGTTATCGTAATCTAAGGGTTAGGTAGTAAGAATATGACACTACATGATAAAAACCAAAACCAACGAAAGAAACAAGACAAAAACTGCACTTTGATTACATTTCTAATCTACACAAAGATAGGAATCAATAACTCCTGGCATATGAAGAGTATTTATAAAACTTCCAAAACTTTGCTTTCTACAGTACTTAAGGAGACAAAGAGGGCGACATTTTTTTTTCTCAGTTGTTTTCTTCCATCTCTCACTACCTTTCCTTTCTGCCTGTTTTTGAGAGGAAAAAGAAACAGGTAAAACCAAGGAGAACACTCTGAATGGACTACATGGGTCATCAAGATCCCTCCATGGCAGATGCTGCACTTTGTCTTCCAAGGAGCAAAGTTATTGTCTCAGGGTACTTACGTTCATTACTAAGAAAGAAGCAAAGCAGATAACAATGACCTCACATAACACTACAGAGAGCAAACAAAAAGTTTGTTTGGTTTTTGCATGTGAGAAAGAACAGGAAAGGAAGGGAGAACAGATGTCTAAGAAGATGAAAGAGAAAAATGTACTTTTTTTTTAAAGTATGTAATTTTAATACTTTGTCCTTTACTTTCTCACTACTTGGTCATGGAAGTTTCTTCTTATTAAAAAAAAAATTAAATCCTCTCAAACTCCACTCTGCTACTTGTCTAAGGCATACAAATTTGGTGCCATATTTAAGTGGAATGCCTGTGGCATACTTTCCATGTAGTTACAATTGCAGGAATTGGTAACTCAATATAGACCTGGTCCTAACCTTGTACATAATCAGCTCCCTTCAGCTTCTGATCCCAGGTTTGCACTTCAGAGTGTCACACAAATATAACCTTTAACTGTTGCCCCAGTTGTCTAAATGTTGCCATACTGGTGCAGCTCCAACTATGAATTCCCACGGTGTGACCCAGGGGATGCTAGGAATTTATGCCAGTTATTCACTATTTAATTAATTTGTCACCAGCTCTGGCAAAATCTAAAAAGAGCTGCAGCTCAAGAAGAGAAGTTCAGAAGGAACAGTGGAAAATATCCACTTACCCTTCCACAGCGAACTGGGCTGGGCAGTGCCTCAGCACTCAGATGGACTCCAAGGACTGGCACCTGATATTTGATTCACACACTTACAAATGAGTGGGGTTCATCTCACCTATATCAGTTTGTCTAATAAAAGGTATTATCTCTATCCACAGATGTCACTCCTCGTTTTATCTGGGCATGACAGCAATGAAATATTAAACTGTCAATTTTAGGATGAGATGCCAACAACTGGCAGGTTCTGGTGAACTTCTGTAAAGCACTGATTTAGAAAGTCCAGATTTGATTACCTAGAGTCTTTGTTGTTATTTTCAGATTTCCCATTCCAAAAGGACTCAATTACCCCGGAAAGCTACAAATCCCTGCAATATCTTGTCATGTAGAAAGAAAAAAAGCACGTAATTTCTGAGAAGTGCTGCTCTGGGAAATAACACTGTTGGGGAAGATGGAATGCAGTGCAAGCTGATTGGGCCTTTACTGCCAATATATTACTCAAACCAAATGGTTCATGCTAAATTACCATCTGCTTCTTATATTCAAATTTACCAGATTTTAAAAGCTTCCATTGATTGTTTTAGCAAAAAACTTGCACTATTAAGGAGAGTCAGTTTTGAAGCACGTCCTTTGGGTTAATTTGCAGTAAAAGTAACTGCATCTTAAGCAATTTGGTAATGTGCTTAACCTGCAAAAAGTGAATTTATGACAGAGAGGTCCAGATGTAATTTTGGATACTGCATACAATAGGAACAGTTTGAGCTAACTGTCGCCTAAGGAGGCAGAGCAATAACTGGCAGATACTGAAATTCAGGATTCTTCAGAGAATAGGGTAAAGGTGGTTGCAAACTCACTCAAAAAGTTGTGTGTCATGCTCTTTTGAACAAAGACTTTAAAAACACCTCTCTGAAAAGAAACTCCATGTTCCTCTTGGCCAGACAGGAGCAGCAGAGGACCAATTCAAAGGCTGTTCCCAAAAGCTCTTTTAATACCTTAGGGCAAAACAAGCTGGAAAGCAAGCAACTTTTATTTATTTTGTATTTATTTTCTCTTTATATGACCCCGTTATATAAAAGGAGACTACCTTTTGGACCTACATTTATGTACATCTACAATATATTTGGAACTCAGAGCATGAAATACACTCGATATGAAATAGAAACAAATCAAATATTCCAGTTTGTCTACCACATAGATCAGGGGCAACTCATTTATGTGCAGTTGTCTCATAACAGCACTCAACTGATGAAAGCAGGGTAATGACCAAAGCTTTATTCAAATGGATATAAAGATGCTTTCCCTTTGAATGTACTTTACTTACATGTAATGCAATGGGGAAGAAAAAGAAAACCCACACCTTTAAATGTAGCCAGACACATTACTGCTGTAATTGAAATAATCCAACATTTCTATAGCAGTGTTACAGCCTTAATGGTAATTGCTGGTTATGAAACTTGAAAATAGAGAAGCTATCTGAACATAATCCTGGTTGTTCTCATTAGTAATTGCTATAGCTGGCTATTTATTGCAGCAGCAAATGGGAACACTAAAAGAGAAGAGTATTCCAGTATTCAATTTTAGTCACATACACAATATAGCTGATAACAAGCTGTTAGCAACACAGAAGTCAAATACATTTCATCATAAAAATAACAGAATTCTAGTCAATAATATTTAGCTGTTAAAAAAAAAAAGGAAAAGAACAGTATCTCATTGTATCAAAAAAATGCAAAGATAAAATTTCTAGTGATCTTAGATGGGTCACAAATAGCCACTTGGCTGAAATGACAATGACTTTTAGGATCTACTGTCCTGAAGACCAGGCTGTTATGCAAATGATGTAAAAATACACTGTTGAGAGTTAGAGCTAGCCAGGTTTGCTCAAACCATAAAAACTCTATCTGAATTTTAAGTGCCTGTGAAATTTTTCAGTAATTACAGTAGCTGTTTATCTGATTTGCTTTAGGTCTTGAGCTAAAAGCGAAGGATTACATGGTACATATTTCAGCTATATATAACACAAATTTCTAGCACCATTTTCACATTAAACTACGTATGGATTGTCAGAGTGTTGCTACCTCTGAACCACCTTTGCTTTAACTTTAGCAGAGGAAGACTCGTGTTTTAAGAGCCCAAGTCCTGCTTCTAAATGCATGGTGTTGATTCCAGCAGGGATTTCTGCTGTTTAAGCCATATGGCCAGGTCTGTTAGCTCAGAGGCAGCAACAGACTCATTCTTCATGGGATGTAACCACTGCAGAGAGAAAAAGAGGTCACTGTGCACAAGTATCAGTCACACACACATTAAAAATCAAGTCACTACATCAACTGCTGAACAAAATGGTGAAACATCATAGAAACAGTGTTTTGAAAGTGTCTGGGTAGTATGAAGGTTAAACGCTGCAGGTAAGCAGCCACACAGTAATTATGGAAAAGTCTGCAAAAAGCACAAGTAGAGTTGGTTGAATATACACCTAGAATGCACCAATATTTTATTCTCTTCATAACCCAGCAAACCCAAAACAACAAAGAATGAGTGTATTTACCACCATGGTCCATGGCACCTGTGGGATCCTGGTGTAGGTCATTGTCATGTAGATGATCAGAAAGAAGACGGTGAGAACCCAGTAAAATACAGCTACAAACATGACCCAGCCAAAGGCTGGATATAGAAAGTATTCTGTTCCAGCAATCAGGGTCCACACCAGCAGCCCCAACACCTGCAAAAGTTATGGAGAAGAAAGTAAATTGTTACATAGTTTTAGACCTCATACATTTGTTCTAGGTCAAGGAGCGACACCACTGCCATGCACATGAACTATTTGATGCACTGGGCTGGGTTGCTGCACTGGCAGAATACTGATCTAACAGAAAAGAACATATAAAACTGGTTTTACTGTGGCAGGGTGTCACAAAAGGAAAGGCATCTAATCTGCTGATTTGGCTCGACCTTTAATTATTTTGGAGCCATACTTGCAGTGGTTTTACAGCTAGCTCCCAAAAGGATTGATTATTATAGTTTACTCGCTGATGTGCATGAAGGCAAACACTGCTGTTTTGCTGCCAGCAAAATCTCTTTAGAAACAGCAGCCTGTGAAAGACCACTGGGATCTTCAGGTTCTATCTGCCACAGTCACGGGTAACTTACTAGTTGGAGTCTGGCTCGAAATGGTCCACACCTGCTCTGCAGACTGGCAGGCACCAGAGACACAGAACAACTTCTAGACCTTACTGTAAAAGGTTGTGGTAGAATACCAACACCACTCTAACATGCAAATATAGTTGGAGCAGACCAAGTCATCTTGGGAATGTCATTATATTCCACAGTTCTTAAAACATTTCCCAAGTGACTTGACCCTAAGTAGTAGACGAGGACTCACACTCAACCAAAGTCCTCAAGCAAACCAGTCTGGGGGAAAAAACCTCCCTCCTCACGAGGCAATCTGTTCATCTGTTCAGATCTAAGACACGAAGAAATATGTGAACCAGAGGTTTTAACACACTCTCTCCAGTTTTCTCTAGTATTAGGTGATCTCCTAATGCACTAAGTGCATTAAAAGGAATGAGAAGCAAGTAAAACGTAAATCAAGTCATCTGCCACAGGAAAAAAAAGTTGTGTTTTTCAAGTTGTCCAGCAATTAGAAAAATCTTAACTATAAAAAGAAAGTGATGTTTTATACCTAAAAAACAAACAAACACAAAAAGCGAAGCCCACCCCACACACTTCATTATACTCAGATGTGGGAACTAAAATTCTTGGATTTGCAACAAGGCTTATCTCTTTCTGCTATCTGGACTATGGTGAAATTGCCTAGCAGTGAGAAATGGAAATATTACAAAATTAAAGGAAATAGCAACACATTTAACACATAACAGCCATAGCTGGACAATCTAAAGAACCTTCTACCCCAATATTCCATCTCCAGTTAGTACCAGATGTCTGAGGAAACACATGAAAGAATAGACCATGCAACAGTAACATTTCCTTGGACTACCTTCCTCAGCTCTCAGGAACGTGCAGTGAAGGGACTTCCTGAGCCTGTGGTGATATCTTTGTAATCAACAGACCCTGACAGAGAGATTTGCTACAGCTTCATTTGCACAAGAGCCAATCCCATTCCCATGCAAGCTCCTGGCCATGGTCACGTTTACTTCTCTATTGCAGAACTGAACATGCAGACGATGTTTAGATTTATCATTCATGTTTACAGGACAAAACTATACTGCTGAAGAAAAGTTTCTTGTAATTGGTCCTCCTACCACCTTGCATCTGTTTCTTTTGTTTTCAATTCATCCTCCAAATTGCCACACAAACTTAATTCTGCCATCTACTCTGTATTCACAGCAGATTCGATGTATATTATTTGTACACTCATCTACATCTGCACCATGCATACATAAAAGCACTGCACAAATGTCTGTTTTATGGTTTGTTTGGAGGGTTTTTTTTTTTCCTTTCTTAACAGAGAAAGCATATAATGGTCTGTTTAATAACATTCCCCCCCCCGTTTTCCCCCCACTCCACCAATTTCTCTTTAATAGGAAGCTCTACGACTGGCTCAGACCGGGATAAAAATTCCTGCTTTTCACAGCATACCAGGGGAGGGCAGCATTGCCTCGTAAGAACAGTTCAAATAGCGTTAAATGGGTACTTTAAAACACACTATTTTCAATGCAAAGTTATCGGTTCAGCAATGCTCCCCATAGCTCATTTTAATTCTACTTCCAACAACATTTTACTAATAGTAGCAATTCAGTTAATAGCACCTCAAATTGCATGAACTACCCACAATCAGATAAAAACCAACTCAATTTTAGTGTAACAAGTGTTTTAAGACTAAATAATTCTGATAGACTGTTTAGCTAACAAAATACCATTTTCTTAGGATACAAAGTTGTTTTTCATTATGCCCATCCACTTTAATCCAAACTTAAATTCATCATCCAGAAATTATACCAATAAACAATTGATCTTGTGCTTGACAAATAAAAACTAAAGGCAGATTTATCCTAGATCTGAGTATCTCATAAAATACCAAGAACAGAAATTTTGAAGATGAGAAAAATATTAGACATCATTAAACACTCTGCTGATAAGTGTTGGGTTTTAGAACACTTTTAAGTAGAGAAGTAGATTTTTCATGAAATGCACAAGACTATGAAAAATTTTTACTACTAAATGCAATAGGATTGATAAGGATAGCTCAGCTTATATAATGGATTATTACTCAAAAAATCTTCACAAGCAGCAAATTATTAAAATGAAAAAGGAAAATTCTGAGGTTACATGAGACCACTAATCTTACATTACCACACAATAAAGCTAGCCAGACATTCACTAGAGCACTAGTATTCATGCTGGTCTGTTTTTTCCAGTAGTATTCTAAGCTGTAGTTCACCCCTCTTTCAAGATAATTTAATATTTGAGTGGCTGTACATCTCAAATGTATTCCAAAGAATTGCTTTTAATGCCTGTTTTTAGCTAGCTTTTATCAATGGCAGAACAACTTACCCGGGCAATTGAGATGCACCACAGATGTTACAGATTTATATTCTTAACTGGTTCCTGCATCGTAACTTTGATGGGTTGCATATTAGAGCACACTTGACATTTTCAGTTAGATCCAGATACTCTTACAGCATATTACTGGAGCTGACAGGCTAAAATAATATTTCAGATTTCTTGATTAGACCTGAAAAGGTCAGATCAGCTCATGGTCAACAATTCACTCTGTGTAGTTAAATGATATGGCAAATGGTTTCGCTGCATGTGTAAACATACGCAATAAATTGATTTAAAGTTCACACTGGCCATCTGCATCTACAAAATACCTCAGGAGCCAAAGGAATACAGACATCTAGACAAGCCCTCTGTGATTAGCCTGTATTCTCAGCATGTTAAATACCAAGATTGCTTCTGTGGTGAACGCCTGCCTTGTAATTTTCTGACTGTCCCGTACATGACACATTTGCTGTTCAACAGATCAATACAAACTGAGTGACACTGCTGTATCTGCTGGAGCTCAGAATGCCACTTCTCCTACTGGTTTGGTATCGCACCTCCCCACTGGGAAAAACTGGACTATATTCAAATGTCATCTCAATGAGCATCCAGCGTGCAGAATCTGGCAAGTGAGTGATAGGCAATACTGGAAGCAAAGATCAGCAATAGCCGCGGAGTGCCGGCAGTAACCCAGCCAGCACAGGCAGAGCACAGCCACCTTCACTGCGTCAGGTCAGCTCAAAGACAAGGGAGAAAGCTCCACTCAGGAACTCGGAAAGGCCTGTATCCCATTATAACCAGGTAGGCTAGAGTCTATTAGTAACAGCTAAGTATTTGATTTTAATTTATGAGCAAGTCAGAAGATGCTTAATTAGAATTACAGGAACATACTACTCTCCTGTAAAAAATGAGCCCAAGAAAGGGAGAGGGAAAAGCATCAAGAAGGCCCAAGAAAATAATGCATGTGATAATGGACGAGAGGGGATGCTGGGTCCTAAGACTATAAGGGCTCCACCAACTGGGTGCAGTTTTTCCAGTCAGATGGAAATAGGGATTTCAGTTCAAGATAAAGGCTAGCAGTTTTCCACTGTTTATGGCAGTCTCTGATTTCAACTCAGACATTTATTTTGTGGTCATTTGGCTGCTGCTTGATCAGGTACCTCCATTACTAAAATGCATTAATATGTCAAATGCACTAATGCATAATTCAGCAGTTGGCAGATACCATAAACCTGAAGTAACTTGGTAGCAAAGTCCAATATTATTGAGTGGGCAGGTTTAAAATTAGATGCTTAATTGCATATTCAAACCCTTAAATAAATGCCATAATTCTTCTGCAGTGTTGAGAACTTCAAAAGTATCAGATTATTTAGTCACTTAAAAAAATAAAAGGGCTTTGTTGTTAGTACATGAGACACATCTTCTCTGGCATCACTGGTACAAGTCAGGAGTTAAAAAAGCAGGTGTGAGCTTGAATCTGTGTATCCGGTTTTGCTTTTTGAAGTAGATTAAAAACTGCAAAAGAAAATTTGTACTTGCAACCTGCATTTTAAAAGGCTACGATGTAACAACTCCTCTCCAGTGATGCTAGGGTTTGGAATTCTCCACCATTTTTCCTGAGTGGTTAACTCAGCAACACAGTTAAAAATGTGTATACATCCCTTTCACAATAAAAGAAGTCTCATTGTAGCAGAACTGACAGGAAGAAAAACCCGAGGCTCATCTATGAGAAAAGATTCATTAAAAAAAAAAAAATTGGCACGTTTGCCTGAAGCTTTTCCTATCCTTCATCCAAGAGATGCTTCCTGCGACCATAAGCACGGCAGGATTTATAGGGAGTTGCTACTGGCACAGATGAAAACGATGGCAGATGGATACTAGAAGAATTGTGCATTTGCAGCATGAATTGCCTCCTGCATGCAAAGCTATCTTAACATGGACAGGATCCAGCAAGGAGAAAGCAAGACATCTTGCCTTTTCTTCCCAACAAAGGAGATTTATGACCCGAAGACAGAGACAGCGTTCTAAATTATTGCACATCATTATTTCATTACTAAATCACAAGTCAGCTACCTCAGCAGCAGCACAAGCAGCCTATGAATGTCTCAACCTCCATCCTTTTCTCCCTTGGCTACTTATCAGGATGGTGGTGCTGGAGTGGTTTTTAAGGAGAAAAAAAAAAAAAGAGGGAGAAAAAGAGAATTGTCCCTCTACTGTTCCTGTAAAACATGTCCAGGACAGTCAGTCATAAGAACAGGCAGATTTAACTGTATTATTTCCAGCTTTTTTTATTTTACAGATTTATTGTTTTATTTGCAGATTATTTGCAGATACAGAATTACTTTTATTTATTTATTTATTTCCAGCTCTGGCTAAATAGAGCAAATGTTTGCACTGCAATTAAAAAATGTCTTTAAATCAGAATTTTTGTGTTATCATACACCATCCATGAAGTGACATACAACAATTCCGCCTTCTGCCACTAGAGCGAGCACAATCATTGCTTTTTTCTTTAGAAAAGGGGCACTTTGCCCAGCAGCAACATTAGGGCAATTTCCATACAATGCAAGCCCTGCAAATCGAAAGGGAACGCTCCAAATAAGCAATATATATACATAAATCTTTCACAAGGGTAATTCTAAGTTAGAGTGTCTGCCCGAAGCAATTTAAAAGGGGTTCACTCCCAAACTGGGTACAACAGCAACAAGGAATGTAGGTTTAGCCATGAACTAGTCAAAATCAGAATACTTAATGTATTTTACCCAAAAACAAAACAAAACAAAACAAAACAAAACAAAACAAACCTGTTTAAGGAAAAAATAAGGCACAAGCCTACAATTACTGGATAAATCAGATCAATCTAGACTGAAATACAAAATGTAAAAATCTTGTTTCTGCTGCAGAGAAAAAGTGATAAACGTTTTTTAAATGGAAAGATTCAAACTTAAACTATTTCTATTAACACTGAGCAAAGATGCAAGGAGGAGGAAATTCAAAAACAATTTCCAGCTACATTTTTTAGAGCTGTAAGAACCTTGCTTAAGTGTCTTTGAAATTTCAAGGGCCATGTGAATGTACTCTGCAATAATCTAATCAATACATTGCCTTACCCTACTGCTTCTCTTTCCCGGTCTGAAACTTTTTTTTAACACCAAACATTACAAGGAGCTGACATCAGCCACTCACTACTGTCCCCTCCTCATTACCAAGCTCACTGCACACCACTTTTCTTCCACAAGCACTCTGTGGCATCAGCAGTTGGAAGCATTTGTCTTGCCAAGAGCTCCACAGTGGAGGACAGCTTTGTGATTCACCTGGAATATCTTCCGGTGAGATGGATGCACAGAAGAGAACTTGGGCTCTAGGTACATGCAGGAAAATAAATCCTTTGCATGCTTTTGCAGGTTGTACACCAAATAAAGGAAAAGGCTGTGCTTTTGCTGAGATTTTTCAGGGCTTTGCCTTGCTAGAAAAAAAAGTCAAAGTCCACAGTGCTTGCAGAAGCATGTCAGTGGTCATAATGGACATACCAATTTTATAATTTATACAGTACAACACTTAGCATCAAACTTAAGTAGCAGCTACAGGTCTCAAGTCTCTCCTAGCTTTGAAAACACTTCTGCCTAATAAAAATCCAAAATTCAGTCTCTTCTACTTTCCCAGGATTTTTAAAAATTGTCTGAGTAGCTGTTTAATTACTTTCAAGTGACCAGTTTCAGTGTCGAAGCTTCCCCCAAGTTTTCAAAATGTCTGTCATGCTCTTGGCTCTGTGGCAGCACCAGCACACAGCCCTCACTACAGGTTAAATGGGCTTGAAATAGTGGCAATGCCGACCATCACTTCAGAGAATCACCCCCCCCCCACCAAGAGTTGTTGTTTAGGATAGATTTCCTAAGAAAGAAAACTTCTGGAAGCAGCACGTGCCAAAATATGATCCAGAAGTATGTCTTCATTGAAGACTGAACTCTCTTACCCCAGAGTTTAGTCCAAATCCTGTGACATGTCAGAAAACCTCCTGACCCAGGACTGAAATGGGTCAAAGCCTTCTGGCAGACACTTCATTCAATAGGGAACACACCTATTCCGGAATGAGACTTCAGACAAAGCCCTTCAAGGGCTGACAGACCTCTGCTGCCTTTCCCACAGCTCCACAAAGCAGGGAAGTCCTCCCACACCTACCCCAAACCCCCCCGGGAAGAGTCCAAGAACACCTTTGCCTAAAAGAGAGGGGATCAGACCTCCTCATGTGTGAGCCAGTAAAGAAGGGCCAGTCCTGGTGTTCAGATCGTGACGCTCATTATCCAGACCAGCCATGCAGTGAGGATGCACTGAACTGGCCATGGCATGTGTAAATAAGGGTACCAGCTTGCACTTCCAAAAGGACTCACACTGGGAGGCAGAGCCAGCATGCAGGAGTGCCCAAGAAACTAGAAAGTCTCATTGGGAAGAGCAGAGAGAGGGAGGCAGCTAGGGACTGGCATGCAACTGAGAAACTTATTTTAGTGATCAGAACAGGCACTGTGATACTGCAGAGCTGCCCAGGCATAAAGACAAGACCACCTGGGCAAAATGCAGCAGCACACCCAATTTCATGTCTCCTTAGTAATCTACCACCGACTAAAAAGGAGTAAATCACAAAGGTACTCCTTCCCTACTGCAGTCCACGCGTGGGGAGTCTTCTGTGATACGGTGCTCCGGCTCACTGCATCTGGCATCCCAGAAAAATAACTCAGGGCTGGGAGGCAGTAAGGAAATCGTGCTGTCCATCCCAGCAGCATATTACAGTGCTCCAAGGTTGTTTCACCTGAGAAATATGCATGGAATGTGTGAGACCAGGGCTAACACCAGTAACACAGACCTAAAGGAAGTAGCTTAAATTTAAAAAGCAAGAGATGTTTTCTGGAAAACACAGACATACCACAACAAAATTGTGAAATCACTACAACAGATTTCGTACAGTTTCTCAGGAAGTTCTGTTGATGACTAGAGGCAGAGTAGTTTTGAGTAGATATTCAGAAGGTAAACAAGAAATAAGACTTCGTTCAGGTTGTAAATTTTGTTCATGTCATCAAAACTGTTACAATGGAAGATTAGAAACTCTTAGGAAAAAAATAAAAGTAATAAAAACCTCTACCAAAGAGAACATATCACAGTGCTTTATAAATCAACGGTGTACCCACACACCGAGTATGTTCTGCTCATTCCTCCCTTCCATTTACAAAATTATTCAGTTGGATTATTCAAGGCACAGAACACAGCTCCTACAAGAAAAGAACGTTAAAGCTAGGAAAAAAAGACAGATCCAGTTTTCTGTTGAAGACTGAAGGAGGATAAACAAGAAGTCTGCAGAATGTCAGGTCACATAAAGAGAGGAGCGAGGAGTAGATTAGGACTTGCAACACAAGAAGCATGCTGCTAAATTATCACACAAAAAGATGAAAAACAAACACAATGAAATGGTCTTTAAAAACAAAACAAAATCAAAAAGAAGAAAAAAACCACAGTACATAACCAAATCACAGAATGCCATAGGAAACATCATACACACTCCAGGTCAGCCCTGTCTGTATATATTATATACATACATGATAGTCAGGATGCAATCTTCAGCATTGGAAATTCCTAAATGTGCAGTTTGCTAGAAGTTATAAAACCATAACAGAGGAGTAAAGCTTGCAGTATGTGCTCCCTCTTAACACTCTTCCCTAAGTTTTCAGTATCAGTGACTATCAGAGACTGAATACTGGGCTAAACAGACCACTGACCAGATCCATTACAAGCACCATTACTAACTTCTGGTTTTAACTTGCCTTCCTTTCCTGCGGAAAACCCTGGCAACCAAGGACTGGAAGATGCAAAAGTGTTAATAAAATAGGATGAGATGATTACATGCCACATCAATATATCATTTGTTTCTAAAGTAGAATTACAAGAAGTAATCTCAAGCAACTGTGAAGAATCTGGCTTGAATTATATCATTGTGAAATTTATCTTCTCAGTAGAACGGAGGTTGATCATTAACAGGTCATTAAAATGTGTACAAGGCATAAAGATTGGTCCTTGTCCCAGGGCACTTTCCACATTAAATGGTTTAAAGCTTGAGGGCTGCATTCAGGAGCACAGTACTGCTTACCCATGCCTGTAAATTCTAACTCTGTCTTGTGTTTTGCCTGGGGATCTGCACACATAGAGCCATTTATATAGGTTGAGTCATTTATATAGGTTACTGTACACTACACATATATTGACTTGGCATCACAGTGCTACCCATCATATTGTCTACAAAGAGGCAGCAGAAGACAGCCTTGTCTGTGGCCATAATGTTCTATAGCCTGAAAGAAGTACCTTGATGCAGAATACAGTGAGATGGGCAGCCTGCAGAAAGACCTGCAAGCTCAGAGCTGCTGCAGCTGACTGGGACCACACTGGTTACTGCTATCAGCGGCTCCATCAGGGCCACAGTGTCATGTAAAAATAAAGAGGGGTGGTACAAAACGCTACTGAAGACAAACAGCCTGTCCTAAGCAGTACTCACCTCTCCGGAAGGACACCGGGTGACACAGTGCAAGGCAATGACCTCCACAGTGCTCAGTCTCTAAAGGTCGACAAGAGCATCTAAACACCAAGGCAAGGAGACTGCCTGGCCTCTTATCTAACAATCAGGAGGGATGCGACTGAAAGGAATGCTGCTGCCGCTCCCTTTTCCTTCCACTTCAGCAAGGCCTGGCTGCGGCAGGGGTTTCTCCCACCACCTAGAATTTCCTCGAGAGAAACACCTCGATATTGTGCAGCAACGCTTGCTGATTCCAAATTCACTGCCTCCTCCCAGCCCTGTCAGGAAACCGTGAGGTGGTACTGCTACGGCAAACACTGCAGTACCGTGGAGCTGGGAATTGCTCACTGGAATTCCTGCTACACTTCGCTCTTCAGCGGCAGAGAGAGGAGAATGTAAAGCAATAGCATGTTAGAATCAAACACAAAATAATCTGCCTTTTCAGTTACTTTCTGAGCAAATTTTCACTTAACCATGCCTTCAAGTATGAATTTTACAAAGCAAAATAGTCACACAGAGACATACATGGCACAGGATACATATTTCTTTGTTTCCTAGTGGCTGCTTTTGCACAGCCTCTAGAGGTGATGGCTTTTTTGAGGGAAAAACTTGAAGATTCAGTACAAATGCCTTCAGATTTAAAACTAGCAATTAAATTCCCTATTCCAATAATTTTTTCTTTTCAAAGTCTGCTTATATATCAAGATTGGTGAAACTAAAAGCTTGAATGATTTTTTTATTACACCTTCAAATATTGATATATTTTTGAGTTCTGAGTTGAAGCTGTAACTGGTTTCTCTGAGAATTAACACTCAGGTTAGTCCTCTGAACAGTCCTGTCCCCATACAGGCAGTAGAGAAGTAAAAATAAATCCTATGTGACCCACATGAGATGAAGGGGCAATTTACTGAGTTGATTTGTGAGGAGATCTATCATCGCACTCATACAATGCCATCTAATTTAATTGATTTAAATTTTGGATCTTCATACTAAAAAATTATGTGCAGATTTGAGAGCTCACATTAGTCACAAACATCAACTACTTGGTGGAAGGACTTAAACGAGCTTGCAGTGCTTCTCTGAGGCAATTTAAATGCAAAAAAAAAAAGAAAACCACATTGGCAGGCTTTTTGAATTCTTGTTTTGAGACTTGAAGCTGAGATTTGGACAAAGGAAGAAGGTTCCTCACATTCACCAAGAATGTCAGTTGAAGATGAATTTCATATCTCTTCTCAAGACAGAAAGGGCTCCCAGAGTGCAGCTACAGTTTAACTCTGGGACAGGGTCTGCCTCCTTCCCGCTCAGGAGCTTGGGTGGGGCAGACAAAAAGCCTAACATATTCCTTTTCCTTTACACAGACAAGTGACTGTAAAGGAAACATCACAACACATCACAAACACATGAGGGTTTTCCTGAGAAGGACCACAGCTTCAAGCCAAGTAGCAGAGGCGTATTTCTGGAGGTGAAGACCACAGTATAGCCCTCGAGTTCTGAATACTATTTCTCCTTTATAAAGCACATATACAAAATGAATGTGCAGGCTTAACCTGCTGCATTCACTGAATACAATGTTTGTTTCTTGCTTTTGGGAAGTGCATTGTGAGGAAATGATTGTCCTTGTACAGAAAAACGAGGGAAAAAATGCAGTAATCTCCAACTGTCTGTAATCTCATTTTACTTTTTCTTTTATTATCTAAGCTGGAAAAGGGCAGAAGCAGATTCTGAGTTCAAAAGACACAGGGCCATTTGTGTCTGTCTGACTGTGTCCTCCCCAGTGTGGCTATTTACTATTTTTTTTATTACTACAACTACAATTATTCCTTAATGGAGCATGATGGCAGGAAGGATTTGTTCTTTTGTTCTAATAAAATTATGTATGTGAAAAGCCTTCCTCAGCCTTGATATTGCCTCTTCTATCATACAAATTTTTCCTTTGAAAGAAGTTTTGCAGCACCCTATCTTCCTTCCTCCTATCCTCCCTGAAGGGATATAGTTCCTGAGGGTAGAAAAATACCAGCTTCTCAACAAATGCCAATGATTTGTGTAAGTTACTTTTAATATTTGGTGCATGTGTGCATGTGAAATACACACACCCACAAAAAAAAGTCATTTTGCCATCGTTTGTACATTAATAAGGTGAACTATTTTAAAAAGAGAATTCCTAAAAATGGTTACTTATCAATTATGACTAATTATTTATGAATTTCACTTTGTTTAAATGATGTCTATGTTCTTCAAGAGAACAATGCTGTATACAGCTGCTTTATTAATAATGTCACTGGCTCTTTGTTGCTATTTTTACATCTCCATCTTCCTGTTAGGCCTTGTAAATAGAGATGCCTATAATTAGCAGGCACGCAGCATTGTTTCACAAGTCTTAGCTGCTACATTAAAATAGGAAGCTTATTACTTCTTTGGGAATAACTTTTATTTTGCCCTATAGTTAAGATACAAAGTCATAAAGCCAGATATGATGCAATGGAAAATTCAAAGGGAGTATCTGCTATGAAAATCTATTGCTGCATTCTGCATCCATTTAAACAGGAGGAAACCCTTAACTGCTCATTCAAAAAAACCCTTTAGAATGAAAGTATCTTTTAATTTCCACAGCTGAAAACCACAAAACTTGATTTTGTACAATACAGAATTTTTTCTTGCTGTGAGACAGAATCTTCTAGTCATCAAAAGCTGAAACAGTTCCCCTTGCCTAACAAACAGAAGAGAAAGTAAGATCATAAAGAGATGAGAAAAGAAGTCTGCATTCAGATCTGTTGTTGTCTGCCTATTTAGAAACTTACTGTACCTCTTGACTACTTCTATATTGAGTCCCAGGTATAATAATCCAACCCTAGGACTAGTATTTACATTTTTAGGCAAAGATCAAGGATTTTACAAAGACGGATCCACATGTTGTAGAAGCACCTCAATGAAAAATCTTTTTTCTTCTCTGGAAAAATTGCTTGCTCTCCTGAATACACTTTGCGTTAACAACGCAGAAGAACTGCATGCCTATAAATATTTAAGACTGCATATGCTGTTCTGGAGGCATTTGTGTTCAGAGACTTCACTGTCAGAAAGGACCATTTTGGCCATGCTGCCAATGGTATAAAGATTTCAACTTACAACATGCTTTTTGGAAAGAGTTGACACCTTGGCATAGACATTGAAATGATAAAATTCATCTTGTCTCTAAAAGAGCTGCCATAATGTCTACTGCTCCCATTGCTGAAAAACCCCAGCCCCACTTCTCATCTGAATTTTTCTGAAGTCAGTTTCCAGTCATGTCCTTTTCCAAAACATCCATCTGTCACCAATATATCAAAGACAACTTTGAACAAAGCCATATTCAAAATTGTTGACAAGACACAACTGAACAAGAGATAATCATAAATACTAACATTGCTTCTGGTGACAAGCTACATTGGGTTTTTTAATTCTGCTTTATCTTTCTCTTTATTCTTTTTATGGTAGTAGTATAGAGAGTTTACTTTGAAGGAATCAAGAACAAATCAGAATTAAGTTTTCAATAGAGGCCTATTTAAGATTTGTTACTACTGTTTCACACTTAATGTTTTGCAGAGATGTTTAGGGTACTAAAGCAATTTAGGATGAAGAATTATATGCAAGTAAAAATATTAATGCCAAATTAAAAGAAAATTAATTGGCCAAACAAGTAAAACAACTCTACAGATCAGTCATGCTTTTAGAGAACTCCTTTTTCTCAAGCTCCATAACTTTATTTTCAAGGTTC
This sequence comes from Machaerirhynchus nigripectus, assembly GCA_013397975.1. NCBI lineage: Eukaryota > Metazoa > Chordata > Aves > Passeriformes > Dicruridae > Machaerirhynchus > Machaerirhynchus nigripectus. The sequence goes on along the minus strand of VZRQ01009254.1, from coordinate 923,928 downwards.
TGAAGAAAAAAGTCCACAAGGCTGAAGGACTTCCCACACCCTGTCTGCTCTCCATAATAAATACTCAAGCAGTGCATGCAGCACAAAAGAACAAAGTAAAAAGGTCTGTGGGATACCTGACACTCGAAATTCAAACTACCAAAGTCATAAATTAAGTATATATGCCTGTGTATGAGGCAGGGTATAATGTTCTCCAACTGCTTCAATGGGCCTTATGCAAACAAAGAACAGAACAACTGGTGACAAATGTCAGCTTTCTAGTGCAAGAAAAAAGTCTCCAATCAAGGGAAAGAAACCCACCCTCAACCCATTGGCTTATCCAGATTAAATTTGTGAGCAGAAATGATTTAATGTCTCTCAGATGTTTGCTCTGCTTTTGTGTCAGAGGTTGCTGCCCTGCAAGGGTGACTGCAGACAAAGCTGCCGCTCAATTACTGCACTCTAATGCTCAGTGTATTTGAGGTAAACAAATCACTGGTTTGTGGTATCACCATAGGCTAGAATGTGAACTGCAGTGAACAGCAAGGCATGGAGACCTTGTCAGCTGTCTGCATTTAAGAGCTATCAGCCTGAAACCAGAACTTCTGTATTTGCCTCCTGTAATGCATAAACACAGAAATGCCAAGAGCTGCCTCTCTCACTGCATGCACTCATGCTTCACTGTCCCCACGATACAGCTAATACATTTCGGGTTCTCAAGCATTTTTGATTCCATTTCTCCTCTAAATCTGATTTCCCAATACAGTTCACAGATGTCCGAAGCCTACAGACTACAGGGATTACTATGGATTAGTGAATCTCACATGCCTGGAAGTGTTCAGAGCAATTACGGCTCTTGGTGGAAAAGTATTTCCCATACATTCTCCTTCTAGCTCCTCTGTCAGCATAGCATTTTCCTCTGGGAGACCAGCATGTTGTTAGACCAAAAGCTGGTACAACCCTCAAACATATCCAGCAAAGTGTACCCACAGTCCTCACCCAGGCTAGAATTTTGTCCTAGGTTTCAGGAAAATGTCCTCAGCACGACATCAAACTATAGGACTGAGATAGCACTGCTTGCTCTCCATCGCATCCAACCTCTGCCCATCCCCTGCACTACAGGAGCTGAGTGAGCAGACCAGGACACCACCTCTGTGTCAGGGCATGGTCTCATGCACAGACTAAGCCGTGAGAAGGGAGAACAAGGCTCCCACAGCATCGACCACCGGCTGATGAGAAAGGCAGATAAATGGAGGGCAGTCACCTTGTCAGACTCCACCACCAAATTTGCTACGGTTTACGAGTCAACCGCCTCTGCACCGCTCAGGTCACAGCTCGTCACGGCTGAGGTGAGGGGAACTGTGGCTGGGTCAGCTGCTGGGTCAGTGCAGGCAGCTGGCAGTACCAATACACAAAAATGCAGCAACTGGCTTTGTTGAAGGCTGTCTGCATCTGAGCTGCAGTTTGTGAGCAGCAAGCGATGCAGCACACACGCCAAGCGTATGAGGAGGAGAGCTCTAGGTAAGGTAGCAACAGCCAAGTTGCTGAGAGGGTACAGGCCGAGGGAGGGTGTGCTCTGCACTTGCTTTTGGGGAAACACTAAATATCTTCAAATGCACACAAGCTTTTTGAATGAAAAGCCTCCATATCACCATGCAAGCTTACAGCTTTCCCTTCCCACCCAAATGGTTCTTCTGAAAAACCCAAGCCTTTTCCTGTAGTGTTGTTTATATTATACCATCCCAATATACACAATCAACTAAATTATATTTACTTAGCTAACTTCCACACCTTTTCCCCTTTCTATTTCCTCAGATTTGGATCACAGCTTTCTTCTGCTCAATATTTTCTTCCCTAGAATGACAATAGTGCAGATACAATAAAGAGGTGTTACCAGCCTTTTGTTCAAGTGCTCTTTGTTGAGTATTTCAGCTATTTACTGCCCCCTCAGAAGTTCCTGTTTTCCCACTGAGGGGGGAAGGGAAAGCCTGTATAATGACATGGCAGCTTTTTGTTCAAAAAGTCTGTGTGCAGTCAGAGATACTTAGCACATTTTCCCTGCAAAGCCTGATATTACTAGTTCCAAATCAAAAAGGGAAAATTCTTTAAATAACTAAAAAAATTTTTTTTTAAAAAAATAATGTGACTGAAAAGGGAGTACTTTGCAGATACCCCTTTCTTCAAGCTATGAATTACTGCTTTACCAAAATGCTCACATCCACACACACTGAAAACTCAGCCCACTGTGATGAAATGTGCACAAACACATGGGCACATAATGTAATCTCCTACTGCCAACAACATTACAGGTCTTAGCACATAAAACCGAGAAACCAAAAAGGAATTAGGGCACTGAAAGACATCACAAGCTGGGAGCTTTGCTAGTTCACACAAAGGGAAAAGGAAGAACACAGCACGCATAGCAATTTGTCTTTGATACAGGAGAAGGCATATGTCGTTTGATAATCCAGTGATAAGGCAGGACAGCTATGGGACAAACCCATTTGTTGTACTGAATAAACACATTTAGATTGATACTTGTGATGCTGAGCTGCTTTGACACATAGGATTTAATAGAATCACAATGTGGATGTAAAAAAATGACGAGCGTTTCATTACAAAATAAGGTATCTCCTGGTACTGTGGGACACATGACTATAGGCAGCTTTAAAGAAATACATAAATCAGACAATTGGGTTATAAAAGAGCATGTCCAAGCAATGGATCTGAACAGCTTCCCCTTTCATCGTCTATCAGCTACTGTTTAAGCCAGAGAAACTGTGCACCTGAAACAGGTAGCATGACAGTGCTTTCAGAAATTTTTGGGGTGATCTTGGTACCGACCGGGTTAACTGTGCCTTTTATTTTCCCAAAGTCAATTTTAGCACAACAGGTCAACACAAAAATGGTAAAAACTGTTAATTAGGCTCCTCCTAATCCAAATCTAACTTGACAGTAAGTGCTCCACACAGGGATATTGGAGAGGAAAGGTCTTAAGGGAGGTGATCTCTTATCAGACTAATCCATGGCCCTGGCAGAAGAGACCAGCGGGCAAAGTTTCTGGGCATACCATTTTCTTCAGCGCTGAACGGAAGCAACAACAGAGCCGCCCTTTACCAAATGCTAACAAGTGGGTAGGAAACGACTATCGGAAAGGAGCTGCTGGTCTTACAGAGTCTGACAAACAATGTCAGCGCTGATTAGAGCACACAGACTTCACGGTAGGTTGGCTTTCATGTTCTTTTCATTTCACGTGCAGATATGTCGGGATGACTGAAGTCAATGGGAAATTCTCAACAGGTTTTAATAGCATCAAGAACTGATTCATTATAACCCTCTCTTCATAACAATATTGTTTGTGTACATTAGATCTTAATCTGATTTTGTTCCCATCAACTCATCCGGACTCTATTTGCACCAGGTCTCAGGGTCATCTTCTTGCTTGTGTACATTGTCTATGTAATTTGAAATCTACAGAAACAGCAACCAACACAAGTCAAAATTAAGTGTTCTTTTTAAATCCACTTCTACACCATCTTTTTTTTAATGAGACCTAAATTGAAGAGGCATTTTGAAATGAAGCTCAGTTTTTAGAGTGAAAATTTCTTCAGGCACAGTTTAGGGTGGGTTGGAGTTTTTTGGGGGGACGGGAGATTTTTTGCTTGGTTTGTGTTTTTCCTTTTTTTTCCCCCTGAGACTAACATTCCACTGTACAGCTTAATAAGAAAGGGAAAATTAGATGTAACCAAGCTTAGAGAATTCCTTCTCATTTATCACTGCGTACTCAGTTTAATTTTAACTTGAGCTGGTAAAACACTTTACAAGAGACCCCATCTCACCTTTAACACATTATCTTGACTTGCTTACTTTAGGCAAACATTTGCTAGATAGTTGTCTGTTACTGCATAAAGAGAATGTCAAGTTCTTTGTACAAGCGTCTGGTCACGTTTCATGATTGCCAAAGTCTAGGAAGAAATCCCCAGTTTGAAAAAACTGCTTGGAAACCTCATTCTCCCGGCTAAGATTCCTACCATTTTTGCTGAGAAGTGAAACAGAGAAAATCCTTTCAATATACCAAATGGAACAATGAAATTGTACCTAGTAACATATACGCTGTTTATCACTGTTCTACTCATGGCTTCCACTCAAGTTTCATCATTCAATTACAGTTCCATAGGCCTGTGTCCTATGTTCAAGATTCGTTTTATACATCTTCACATGGATGTTCATATTCAAACAGAAAACACACCACGAGAGAAGCCATCTCTTCTAGCTGGTTCTTACTTTCCTCTTGCACACTGCCTTTTGAAGTTAAGTCCCAGCAATATAAGAACGTACCCAAAAGAGTAAAATAAGCTGTGGTTTTCCAAAACTAAATATAGTAGTTTCCCAATGACAACTGTCTTTCTGTCAAGTATGAATTTTATTTGCCATCCGAGCTCATTCCCATGCATTAGGAGAAATAAAAAGAACACTAATTAATGTATTGATTTGTACTGTGCTATATCTTAGTAACAGCACAGGGAAGGGAAAATATTTTCAGCTTGGAGGTCAACTGGCACTCTGCAATAACTGTTGTGACTGTACTGCACAGTCCAATGAATATGGCTTACGCACATAGAGAGACTTTGAAGCATCAGTCAGAAATTCCAACAGAGATCTTGCTTTTCCACGCATCCTGAACCTCTTCTATTGAAGAGCTTTTCAGCCTTTTTCTAAAAATCTTTCCTTGAGGTGATCATAAGACTGTGGTAGGTCTCAAAGAAACCAGCTCTGTCCAGCCTCCTTCATGCCTTTTGTTTTAAAAAAGTTGCATTCTGAAAAATGCAAGAACTAAACATGTCACAATTATTCACCAACAACTTCCTAAATCACTGTATCACTATCAGTATTTCTAATACTGTTGTAAAAGACTATGGTATTTTTCATCATTTTGTCCACCTATACAGCTTTATGAAACCATTAAAGATGGACTTCTCAAAATGAGCAGAGCCTGTTCTTTCAGCTGCCCAACTCTTTCTCTTAAAACAGTATTTTGCCAAATTCTTAATGTAGGAGCTGCATTTTCTATGCTGATTTTCTCTGTTAAGTATGAAGACGAGCAGATGAAAATCATGCAAAGCAGGCCTTTGGCAAGTTGCCCTGAGCTGCTGGACAAGAGAGCTTGAAGAAATGAGGCTGGGAGACAACAAAAACCAAACCCACAACAGAAGAGAGATGGAAAACTAGGACTTGGGACAGAGGCAGAGGGGTGGACGAGAGAGAAAGAGAGAGAGAGAGAGAGAGAGAGAGAGAGAGAGAGAGAGAGAGAGACGAATGTTGAAATACTTGCAGCTCAGTATGCAACACTTCCAGAAACAAGTTCTTCACACATCTTAATTCTATCCTTAGTTAAGTATACATTACAGTATAGTCTGTAATTATCTGACCACATACTTTCCACCTCTCCACACCACCACCGGCATGCAGCGACAGAAGGGAAAGCCTCCTTTGGAACTAATGCCTTCCCCTATCCTGCTTTCTGCCTGTTTACTTCTGTGGCCTGCAGACCTGCAACTCAGCTTTGCATCTGCTTGGGCTCTTTAAAAACAGTTTGTTATCTCTATTGTCCCACAAATCGATCAGTAAACTATTAAACACGTCTCTGTGAGATAGCGTAGTATGGTATCCCAATTTTAGACAGTGCACTAAAATTAAGGTAAAAAGCCAATTCTTGCTACATTTCTGGAAAACTCTTTTCCCACAGCGTTTAATATGGCACTGCATTTTGCATCTTTAGAACATAGCTCTGACTTTCAGACATATCTGAGAATAATTGTTTTTTCTGCAACTCAGACACAAAGCTGGAGATTCAGAAAACAAGGAGTAGAGTGAACACAATGAAATGTAGGGCTTACTTGCCTTGTCTAGCATCCCATAGGAACATTGTGCAAGCAGAAGATAAAAATCAAATTTTCCAAGGAAGCAATTAGCCAGGAGACCATCCTCTCCCCTTGAATAATCCCTTTCCTTACTCACAACATGACTTCCTCCAACGATGTGTGCACAATATCCCAGTCATGCCTAGAAAAACTCTTCTGTGCAATGACCATGACAGAAGTTCCTTGATAAAAATAACATGATCAAGCAGGTTTGGACTGGATTCCAGTACCTGCACACAATTCAATATCAAACCAACACTGCCAGGGTGAAACTAATTTTGACGCTTCTTAATTTCCAAGACCTTAATAACATAATAATGTTTTTTAATTGTTTGTTAAGTGCCTATACGCATGCAAGCTCTTTGAAACAGCACACGGGGTTACTGGTAGCAAGGTACATCACAGTCTATAAATTAAACTACAACCAAATCAGTGCAAATGCTGACTTTTTTGGTGTTTTTTTTCCCCACTAAAGAATGAATTATAGCACCACTGTCCTCAGCATGTATCACAGTTGTGTCCTGAGCCTGTAAAGGACAATTGTGCATTTGTTTATGCTTTCCAGCCTACAGCAGTAATAACAGGCATCCACCACGGACTCACCTTCTCCTCACCTGATCCTTGTCAGTCTGCCCTACAGTGGCTGTCTCTGGCTGGGCACAGCCAAAGTTGATGTTATCAGCTGAAGTGTAATTTTGAAGACACATTGTAGACGTTTTCTTTTAGTTAAAAGGCTTTTTTTTTTTTAACTTGTTCCCCTATCCCCCAGTGCTGAATTCCTGCCTGCAACAATCACTCTCCATTTTTAAGTTTCACCTACAGTTCTTCATACTTGAGTCAAAACTGTGCTGCCCCATTCAGCTATTACCTGTCATCGGAGCTGACGCCTTTGGAATAGCATTATTGTTGAATATGGAGAACATATGCTAAAATATATATTAAAGGGATTACCCCTTGTAATCACTATACACACATACAGGGAAAAAAGAAGGGGAAAAAAAGAAACAACAACAAAAAAAAAGGGAGCCTGTAAGCAGCTGCATAACTTCAAGGCTAAATAAATGGATCTGTGCAAAAACAGTGTCACCTTGAATATATTTAAATTCAGGCCTGGACATAGCAGTCACATTTAAAGTGGATGGATGTTACAAGCCGTTCTTATTTTCGGGTATGAAGCAGAGGTTCTTGACAGATTTCCTTTCAAGTTGTGCACATTAGGCTACCAGCTAAACACAAGAAGCAATTACCAGAGTATGATCAGAGAGGCTGCTTTTCCCACATGGCCTCTTTCCAGGGTCCTATTTAGGATGTTTCCAATTTATTTATTCTTCCTAACTAGATTATGATATATCCAGAGACTGACACCTTACTGATTATTACCATGCTTACTTAGTTCGTCTCAGTTCTACAAAATCTGATTTTAGCACATCTTAAATGAGACCAGAAACATTGTGGCTGCGCAGAAAAATCTCCTCAGACAGCATGCCTCTAACAGTACCAATTTGTTGAAACTGGTTTTGTTTTGCTTTGAAGATTTTTCTCTCAGCAAACCTGTGGCTGCATCAGTGTAGTCTGCACACCCATACCTTGCAAAAAGGGTCAGTGTAAACACTCAATATTGAGGTCTAGCTTGGCAAAAATGCAGTCACGCCCAGGACTGACCCAAGCCTGCGCAGTGAAGACGTCTGGCAAAGCCTGGATACAGTATTAATGAGTGTAGAACCAAGAGCTCAGCCTCTTTAAGTTTATTAACATAAGCCTAACACCACACGTTCCTTGGACCAGACCCAGCTGCCACTGAAAGCAGTGACTTGATTCTTTCCTTACTCAGTCCCTCCTTCACTGGAGTTTTAAGAGCCTTATACCTGATCTGGTCCTTTCACAGACAGGTGAATTAGTGCCAGCAGCTTCCATGGGAACTGGCTTAGGCCACGGGAACAGAACTACCTTGCCAAAGGCCTGATGGATGCTAAAATCTATTTGCTATTTGACCCTAGAAAAAGAAAAAGGACTAGGTCGTCTCTGCAAGGACACACTTTCTGCTGTTTTTCTGGAATTCAAACGGGGAAAGGTGCAGAAATACCACACAATACAATATGTACTTTATCCAAAATAAAATGAAGCTAAAACCCATATATATATATATATATATAAATGTATGTGTGTATATGCTTGTGTGTGTATATATATATATGCATATTTATATACATGACCATTATAAACTAAATATGGCACTGTTATTCCCAGCAGAGAGCAGGAAAGAACAGGAGGCTGAATGAGAAGGCAATCAACAAACAAGAACAGCACATCATCATTCCCTCCACACTTTACATTCTGAAGGGTTCAGAGTCCCCATGAGAATTTTTCTGTGGTTTTGAGAATTCAATTTTTAAGACTCTTTGAGCCACCACTGCTCCAACCCTGCCTGTTGGTGCTACATAGGTGGTTCAGAGCACAGAACAGAGCAGACCCATCAGCAGGCTCCCCAGGTACACAGGAGTGCTCCCATCCAAAGGGCAGGGGGTGGAAGGCATCTGCTTTTGCTGCAGAAGCAGCATTTTGTTAATGGACTCAGAAACCTGGGGGCCAGCAATGATTTCGCAAGAATCCTGTGTGACCCACAGACAACTTCTTCCTGCATCCTTTTCCCACTCACGTTCTTACTACACTGCCAACAAACACACCTCTTCATCAGATGCTACATGGAAAACAGGGTTTTTTAGATAGGCATACACCACTTCAAGATCCTCTAACCTCAGGTCTTAACAGTGTATAATAAATAATTCCAAACAGAAAGCAGGAATGCCAGTGCAGAAAAAGAGAATATAACACAACGGGAGAAAAAACCTTCCAACTGAACAACAAACCAACAACCACAAAGAAAAGGGGCACAGACAAATCCAGGATCTGAATGCATTTTAGGACAAAATGCACCATCATCAGGTATCTCCATCAGGTGTCTGGCAATACCACTGTCTTCACAAGCAACTCAGTTCCCATAGTACTATTACCCAGGGATGTGGGACTCCTGGGGCATAGCTGGAAAAAGGCAATTGTCAGGGATGCAGTCACAGTTTCTTTGCAACTATATTATCAACCTTTGTCCTCAGACCATGATGGTTTTAGCCTCAGCATTTACCCTCATGACTCACACCCAGACACTGCATCAAGCTAAAGATAAGCACCTAGGAAGCTCTGCCTATTCCATTAGGAACAACAGGAGGACTGCACATTTCACTATCATACAGACACAGGCTGTTGAAGCCCAAAAAGATTATTTAAAATTAGGTTTGTGCACAAAAGAATTTTTGCAGGTACAAAAAAAGGAGAAAATTCTAGAGTTTGGGAGGGAAAGGGAGGATTTATATCATATTCACTACCCACCCAAGAACAAAGCTGATGTTTAAGTATGACTTTGAAGCATTCTTCACATGAAGAGATAATGACATTTCATACATGTTCTACGTTGACTCTGACGTATTGAGAATATTTTGCATTTTTGACCTTTGGTAAAATACCTTCATTCAGTTTAAGAGGCATTTTCACCCTCCTACCACGTCAGCCCTGTTTCTATCATCACTTGGAACACGTTCAAAAGGTTCTGTTCTCTTGCGTCCCCCAAACAGTTCTCTCTTCCCAAGGAAACACCCTGATCTCGTCCAGGAAACCAAAGACCGTAAAGGAAACAGAACTTAACTATATGATCCTAAAGGAAGATGGAAATCATACAGATGTGTGCACTCACTACACTAAGAATAGCTAAGGGTTAGTAGTGGAACAACAGCACCCAAAAAAGGCAGAACTGAAACCTGACTTCAACAAGAATTCTGTCCGATCAAGAGCAAAGGAGAGAGCTGAGACTTTGTATCGTGTGTTTTCTTATTCATGCATAGGCACATGAAGCTGCTGGATGAAGTGACTGACTAGTCCCTACAGGATTTGGTTTTTTTCCATTCAGTAATACGAAGTGAATAATTTTAAGATCGTGCTTGTGTACATCTCCTCTAGGCAAAGCACTTGTTCAACATGTCAGGAGGTAGCTCTGCGTTGTCAACTACTTGCAAGCAGACATGCTACGACTGGAGGAAAGATCGCATTATAAGAAAAAAAGAAAAATCCCTACTGCTCCTGAAAGAAGAGAAAGTCTTGCTGCTACTCAGGTGAGGAAAGGGGCTCTGTGGAACTCCCTCCACGCTTCTGAGGGCTATTCCAAGAAACGGGAGGGCAGGAGGAGGATGGTACCTATACCCAAAACTTTGAACTGCAGTCAGAGGAGGCATAAGACGAAAAGAAAAAGCTAAATGCAAGGAGAGCTTTAAGCGCAATTTTTGTCTTTTAGCTTTTTCACAGTAGATCATCCCCCCTGTATTACTTCTATTTTTCTTAACATTTACATGATTTTATTGCTGACTTAATTCAACACTTGAATATCTGTAGATGAGTTTGATGCATCTTTCAGGAAAAAGAAGAAGATGAAAAGTCTGTTGAACAAACACTTGCACATGTCCAGTTGTTCTGGTTTTGATAACCTCAATATCTTAGATCTGACATAACTTTCAATGCCTATTTAATATTCTGAGGCTCACCAGTCTACTAGAATAAACAAATTTAACATTATTTCCTTTATGAATTAAACCTTCTAAAAGGTCTAACATTTGAAAAAGAATAATGAAATAGTGATCAAAATTATTTTTACTGTCCAGAAACATAAATTTGAACTGCAAATTTATGTGGTGCTAATAAAGTAAATACCTTCCTTTCAGGCTTCTATTTCAAGTATCTGTTTTATTCTGGACATTTCAAAGAACAATGCACACAGAACAGCAATAAGAAATGCAACTGTAATTACAATTTACTAAAATTTACACCATCACAAGGTCTTACATGCAGCAGCAGCGTAACAACTTTCTAAACCTTTCCAAGCTATGTAAGTATTTGGTTTTGTCAAGGTCAAATAGCCATCACAAGCCTTAAAAGTCCAGGTTTTACAAGAGACTGCATCTAGCAACACACTGGTGTGAAGCAACAATCTGAAGCGATCAATGTCATCCTGCTAGAAAGTAAATATTTTTATAACTATGCCCATAGCAACCACAAAACTCTCCACTTCCCCAAAGTGATCCATAATGCTTGACTTGAGAAGCTGATTTAAAGCTCTGAGAAGGTATCACTAGCCATCATTTTTCTTGGCCATAAAAGTCCCAGGAAGATAAACGTAGCTTTTCTGGGCCATCATTTTACAGAAAAGAAACACTCAAAAGACATCTCTAGAAATCATTATACTTGCTCATTTTGAAACTGTAAATCCTCCAGGGGGACTGGTGGTGCTACATTGCAGGAATCAGTATCAATTATTTTATATGATGTATTTTTACTTCAGTGTCAGTCCAGGCAATTGACATCTCATTTTCTCATTTAAAGACTTTCTGTTACACCACTTACATCTTCTATACTACTTTCCACCAGTGGACCTCAGTGTACCTTACAAAGATTAGAACACATATTCCATGAATGGATGAGACATTCTGAGAAGTTAGAGAGATGCAGATAAATTAATTTGCAACAGTCAGTGGCCAACTAAGGCCAGCAAATCCAAGTTTCCAGAGTCATAAGCCCCTGCCCTGTCCAGCAAGCACCACTACTTCTGTATATAAGCGCTTTGGATAGGCTTTCATGCACCGAAATTGCATTTTATGCCAGTTCCAAAAGGCCTCCCCAAAACCCAGTGGCATTTTCTATTTTGCTCTTTCCACTGAAATAAACTGACCCCAGTTCTTTCCAAGTGAGAGGCAGGAAACCTTGCACCTGCTCTGGTCACGGAGGCAGACGTCAAAGGCAATGGAAATCTGTCAGCACCAGGTAATTTAGCCTACACTTCAGGCTGCATTTTTGAGTTCATTCATGCTAGATGTGTGCAGTGCTAGACCAAAAGGCATTACAGAATTAAGCTCAACCAGGTTTGAGTACATAACTCTATTACCGCTGAATATGCACAGTCAGCCTCATCCCACATTTGCACAGGCTCTAAAGCAGATACATAAGGGACGTAAAATACCTGATCCATCAGAAAACCTGTCTTTACAAAGCTAACTCATTTTGAACAAATTTGAAACAGCAGACTGAGTTAATAGTAGACCAGTGCTTTGCAGCACTACAAAGAATCTCTTAGTAGGAACTGTTCAGCTGAATTTACTGTGCCATTCAGCCAGTCTCAGGGCAGATGTAGGCTGGTTACCAGCACACATGGAAATCCACAGAGCAGTTAACTCATCTTCACAGTACGCAAATTAGGGAAGTGGGAGAAAAACCTGATCAAGATCCTTATTTAAGGGGTTGGAATATTTAATTTACGTGGTAACTTTCTGCTTTTCCATTCTCTTTGGTAAAAGAATAACACAGATTTGCCCTTTGCCTACACAGAGAGGAGAGCTCCAGTTTCAGAGCCAGGAGACACAGACTGCACCCCTCTTGCTGCATGCACATCGCTGATTGACAGCAGCAATAATCAAATATTTATGCAGCTGCACAGTGCAAACTCTCAGAGCATTTAACACCATTGTTTAACACCCCTAGCTCAGCTTTAATATGGACACGGGATCTGGCAGATGAGTAGCTGCACTGATAGCAGATATTACTAAAAATAGTCCTCTTCCCTGTCCATGTCACAGGTGTCCCAGAGAAGGGGCACCAGAAGCAAAGGGATGCTCCTACCACAGCAGCTGTGCTTCAGAGCTCAGTGCTTAGACTGGAAAAGATCTACCAGGCTGCAAACTCCTGAGACTGAATTACATGCTGGTCTTATTTACAGGTTTGTAAATCCTTAGCAGAAGGATTGTGCTATAAGCTGGGGGATCAGTACTGAGGGTCAGAAATATCCTGAAGGGTCAGTTTGTGCAGGCAAGGCACAACAATCAGAACAGGCTGGTTCAGGATACACAACTCCAATGCTGCTGAATATGCACAGCAAATTTTGAAACAGAGATCTTGGGATCTTTAGTCAGGCTCTGTTAAAGCACATTTTCTCTCAGAAAAAAAAAAAAAAAGAACACACTGAAATGGTGGAAAATGTTTGACCAAGACCCCGATGCCAAATATATATATATATACATACACATATATATATATACACACACACATATATATACACACACTCACTATTTGATATCAGTAACTGCGGTTCTTTCATCTAATTCCATATCAAGGTCTGCACTAATATGTTTTTCTTCAATTTCACAGAAGAACAGCTACTCTAGCTGCTTTAAAACAAGTGGAGTTAAGAACTAGAAGTGTTTCCTTAAAGGCACTATCTATCAATACTCTGTTTCTGTAGGACCTGCCCTACTGCCTTCAGCTTCATATCAGCACTGTACTCTGTTCTCTCAAATACACCATCACAAACCAGTAAAAGTTAATCTAACTTTTTTTTCTAATTAGATACTTCTGTCAGCTCCTTTGAGCTGGCCAGGAACTGCTCATCTTCACATTTTATAATTATTCCAGGAGTTAGGAACAGCTGAGAGGAAACAAAATCCCCCCTAAAAAGCATCACTGCTTAGAAAGGTAGGCTGCACAACACCACCTGTCAACACAAAGTAAAAAGCACACTTCCAACAAAGAGTAAGCAAGAGCCTGTCCATGCCCTGTGGCCATGTAGCTCAATGTGAGTGCAGCTGATCCAGTATTCACAGTCAGGATGAATATACGACATTCCAGCAGGGCTTGGGAAAAGCCTTGGGCACCTTTGTAACAATCTACAGTGGGATCACTCTTCAGATAAAGTACAAGAAAAGTACATATCTCTGTTTTAATTACTAAGTGAAAGAGTGAAAAGGAAGCAGCTATTCTTTCAAAAACTTGATTATTCACCACAGCTTGGACAGTGAAGCATCTCCTGTATTTAACAGCCAAAACAAGCCTACAATCACCTATCTACTACAGATGTACAGAATTCCCAAGGACACTGGCACACAAGGTACCAGCTGGTAGCAGGCTCTGACTTCACAGCCTCATCACTATTTGCCTGCACAGCAATCTGGCATCTCAATGTGCATCCTATCTGTTCCTGCCAGAGGTCCTACATCAGACATCAGCCTGAAGCTTCACTTGGTTATTTTCACTTTGAAGTCAGCAAAACGAACAGCCATTCCACTGCTCCGGTGAAGCACAATGTTTTCAAGCCTTGAAAATTAATGTGGTCAGATAAGTTAATCCTTCAAGCTTCAACACAACAAAAACTTCACACAGGAAACTCAAAATATTAGTTGGGGCAGCCAGCTCTTTTAGATCCATAACTGTTAATGGTGTAGATGAGTGGAATTAAAGACATCATTTTTAAGAGGATATGCTGAGTATCTGTTGCTCAGCACTCTGAGGGCACACAGGCCTGCAGAGGGATCCCAGCGCTGTGCTATTCACCACGTACCACTAAGGCAAGTGACCAAACTCAGCACTGCCTGGCCCTCTGTACGTTCATTTACACCTTACGGACTACCTGCAAAAACCAAAATCGTTACCAAACCCAAACGATGTCAGTTCATATCCCACTCTGCACAGGTGTGTCTAAGCACTAAGAGCATAAGGAAAGGTTTTTTATTGACCTGGGAAACAAAGATAAGTTGTTTAATTAACTCTCAGATCATGACTATTCGTGCGCTATAAAAATGTAAAGCATACACAACCAATGTGGTTACAGAAAAGTCTTCAAAACTCAGTTCCCAGTCTGCCAAAACTCGTCTTTCCGCTACGGGATGTGATGATACCGCAGATACCACGGGAGGCTGAACAGACCGCGTGTGCCCTGCGCTACTTTTCCAGTGGTCGATAGTTTCCAGGCGGGAGGTTTGTGCCCCCGCCGTAGAGCCGCCCTTGCTTCCGTGGGCTCGTCCTCTCCCCGCGCTTCACCTGCGGGCACGGAGCCTCCGCAGCCGCACCGGGTGATGCACTGAGGGGGAACACCCCAATCCTTCACCCCAGCGCTGGCCGTGTGCCCCCGGCCGAGGCTCCCCCGCCCCTCCGCGCCCCCCGCCCGGGGTCACTCACGATCTCGGTCACCATGAGGAGCCCGGGCACGGTGCGCAGGAACTCCCTGTCGTAGGCGAGCGTGCTGGAGCTGGCCGACAGGTTGGCGGTGAAGGAGCTGCTGGTGGTGGTGNGGGAAGGCACCGCCGCTCGCCGCTTTGTGTGGCCCCGACGCCGCGGGCAGCCCCCGCCTGGGCGCGGGGGAGGAGGAGGGTGCTCGGCGCCCGGCCCCGGGAGGGGAGGCGGGTCTGGAGCGGGGCCGCCCGCCCCGGAGACCGCCCAGCCCTCCCGCCGCTGTCCCCGGGGCGGGACCCGGCGCTGGTGGTGCGAGGCATCCCTAGCGCGAGGGAAAGAGGGGGAAAGAGGGTCCGCTCTGAAAACCATCTCCTGACATCCCGGACTTCTATACACTTGGGATCCCGCCTGCTTCCAGTGCAGCCGAGAAGCCAAGCTCAGCCACCGTTCTCCGTGCCACAGCCCCATGGGCGAGCATGGTTTGGGGGGGTCCAGCCCTATGCGCCTGCTGTCACCGTCCCTGCAGACTGTCACCCCTGGCTCCACGGGCAGCAAACGCTGGCCGGAGCCGTGCTGGCGCTGCAGGTGGCTGTCCCCACTGGCTGCCATCGCTTGGGAGAGGAACCGCGGCAAAGCGCCGCGGCCAGGCAACGAGGCTAGGAGATAACGCAGCCCTCTCAGAGCTGGAAATGGGGGTTTTGCTGGGGTCTGCCAAATAGCCAAGAGACTGAACAACGCAAAAGACTTTTAAAAGCTGTAAACGTCACTGGAAATGTTAAGTATGAAGTCATTATTGACCTACTACCTGACAGTGTTGAGCTGTTCCTTAACCTATATTTTTTAGTACTCCAGTCTGAAGTGTCATCTTTAAAAACAACCAAGCCCAAACATTTCTGCATCATTTAAGAGCTTCTAAAGAGATTTTTCAATTCCACAAAACCTATGGGGTTTCAACAATAAGCCAGCAGGTTACAGTTATTTTCAACGTTCAGGAACTCTAATTAGCAAAGGATTTGCATGTGGCAGTTCAGTAAAAATGAAGTGTTTTCCACATGTCTAGTGGCTATTGTCCTTGAATTGTTTACTGCTGCTCTCCTACTGGATAACAAAAGCTGGATTTTGTGGTATTACCTTTCAGCAAGGGATTGAAGCAGCTGGGGAGGGAGGAGGAGAAGAAGGAGGATGGGAGAGTTTCTCCCAGAAATACAGGAAACGTGAATTACCCAAAGGAACTATTCTTGTGCGTTATTGTGCCTCTGCTCATAGTGTCACAGTACAGGCTCCATGGGCTTCTTGGAATGTGTGTCTTGGATCAGGCTCTGTGGAGCCTCTGTGCCCTCTAAGCTCTGATTAGGAAAAGAAGTAAATTCTGATTGGGGAAAAGATATGCAATTTGGTGAAGCCTTTCAATGTAAATGTTTTAGACACTGGTGACTTTTTCATTTAAGATGGCAGAAGAAATGTGGCAGAGTTTTTCAAACATGAACTGCAGGTCATCAGAACACAATGCCAGTCACTCAACATGATGATAGGATATACAGATAGTGTCTTTTTTTT